>JAEQBH010002453.1:0-472296 GCA_016808115.1 Tetrastigma voinierianum | reverse complement strand
GGAAGAGAAGAGTTCATTTCACCATTTTTATTTAACCAAAACCGAGTAATCAAGATGGCCAAGGGGTGTGTGATATGTATCTCAAGAATTACCCTTACAAAGAATATAGAGAATATGATCAAGATAATTTATTTATTTTAATAATGAATTAATCTCATAATAGACAAATTTAGACTATGGTTCTCACTATTGTGTGTATGTGGTCTTCCCTTATCCAAATAATTGCAAGCTAGATGAGTTTATGAAAATTTTAGATAAGTTTGCAGATCTCCCTAAAACAGTATTTTTAGGTTCCATAGGCTTGCTGTTCTTATCTCTCTCCACTAATGTAGTCACACACAACTCTCAAGATTAAGTAGGTCTTTATAGGTTTGTAATGTAAGGCTTGGGTAAGGGGTAGATGAGTAGTCATTTTAGGCTAAAACTTACCTAAACTTACATATTTTTCTCCATTCATAGCTCTTACTCCATCCTTATTCTCACCAGCAGTACAATGACATTCTCAAGCACCCCAAAATTTGTTTAGGTGCATCATTTCATATTCCTCATATCACATTTATGGACAAATTCTGCATTCTTTCAGCAAACACCAAAAAGCCTTTTTCTTTAAGACAAGGTTATTAGAGTGGTGCAATGTTAAAACCCTTTAAGCTTTCTACCAACCCTTAGCGAGCTTTAAATCAAGAGTCTAAAACCAAGAATTAGGGTACCTGTGATGTTGATATTACCCCTAGGGATTTACGAAGGAAGGAAGGCTACGAGGCTAGACTCACTCCTCCTTGACTTTTTATTCTATTTTTGCTTCTTTTACACTTGATATTTTTCTGTTTTTCTTTTTCTTTTTCTCCTTCATTTTTACCAACTTCTTTTGATTTTCAACTTAATTCATTTCAACCAATTTGGAGTTATTTTTCCATAGGAAAAATAACTCCCCCAAACTTGCTCCTCACCACATTTCTCAATTATGTTCAAATCCTCATGTTATGGCGTAGCTCAAGTTCTTCTTACTAAGGGATGTTGATGTATAGGAAGGTTATTGGCCAAGCTTGGTTCTTATAAACAAAATTTTGGCTCTTTAAGGCCAACATTTTGGTACTAGAGTGAATATGCATATGCATATTAATAGGCTAGCTTGAAGGCTCAATCTTTCCAAGGATGGTCTATATCATTTTTCAATTGTCAGGTTGCCTAGATTTCACCTCAAGTGATAATAGAATAAGTTCTAGAACCTATGGAGATCAAAGATAGATGGATTCTCATAAACCTTCTCTAACTCCAAGCAAAACCGTCAAGGGTACTTAGTGACCAAGTGCATGTATTTTGAGAAACGAATGACTAAATAGCCTATTAGAGAGATAACTCATTAAGCATTAAGTCCTATTATCTTGAATACTGTCCATATCTCAAGGGTTCAATTATGATCTTCATTGACATCACAACAAATCCAAGAAAAACTCAATTAACTCAATAAACCTAAACTAAGATGTAAGTTGAAAAGCATCAAACAAAGTCACTATCTAGAAAAGCATCAAAAAATTTCATCCTCAAAGTTATCATGTGCAACATGCAGGGTGTGACATGATAAACTAACCAAAAATAAACACCCCCAAACTTTGAGATGAACGTTGTCCTAAATGTCTAGCAATGAACAAAAGGAAGCAATAAAGTAAAAGGGTAATAGAGAGAGTTGGGAAAACCGAATTCCCCTTGGTATAGAAACCTTGAAGATTTTCAAACCTTGACATTAGTATATTGCCCCTTGATAAAGTCTTTTGTTCTTGAAAACTAGTCATGACAACATGTTGAGTTTCAAACTTACTTTATTCTGAAAACATTAACAAACAAAGTTAAAACACCTTGGGATTTTCAACCCATAATAAAAAAAAAAAAAAACTGAAAATAGACAAAGGAAAAGAAAAAAAAGAGGATAAAATCCTTATTACTTAGCTCGGGCTGCCTCCCCAAGAAGTCGCTTCGGCATTTTTGTTCAGCCAGACTCATTAGAAAAGCTCAGTGCTTCCATTTGACCAATCATCCATCTTGGACAACACTTCCTCTTCATAACCATTCAAATTTCAAGGATGTTTTCTTTCCGCATTTTAATAGGGAAAGAAACTCAAATCCCTTAATCAGGCATGGTTCAACCACAATTTCTTCAAAACAGTCTCTTTTATGTGATTATAATGCAAACACATCTTTGATTAAAGGGGACTTTTCAAACATGTGCCCTTTTGATGGAAGCATAAAATTTTCGCATTTTTCTTTCGCTTCACAAAGGCATGGTTGGTTGAGATTAAACTTTGCTTTCTCCTCACCCATAAGCAAGGTGAGCTCCCCCTTATTGACGTCAATCCATGCTTGGCTTGAGAAAGGCAGTGGTCTTCTTTTTATATGAGAATTTTGTATATCCCCTTCAATGCCCCAAGTCACAAAATCTATAGGGAATGTAAATGTGTCAATCATCACCAAAATGTTTTTAATGGCCATTATTTGACTTTCTTCTTCAAATTTCAACTTATTCACTAATGGTCTTCATCCTCTAAGTTGTTTAGAGCTAAGTTTCGTTTCACAATTTCCAAATTTCATTTTCACCTTCTTCCACAGATTCAGGATAGGAAATTTCAAGACATTGCTCAAAGGAGTATCCAAGATTCATTGGGATTTCAAAGTATTACTAGAGAGGTCCTGTAGAATTTTTCTTTGAATGCTGACTCAAGTGTCCTATTCCGAGCTTTCTATACGCTTTTCAATCTAGCACTAGTGTTGACTCGGGAGGACATCTAAATCTGAAATTTTGCTCATGAAGACTAATCATCTTCTTGTTCCCATCCATGTAGATAAAAATATGCTCCTTAACAGGAGACAACTCTTCTTCTTCCACCCGAAATGGGTTTGAACCCTCGATAAGATAATACCCTTGTTCCATGAATGAGCCACAGAATTATCGTCCAAACGATGAATAAGGAAGTCAAGCTTAGCTTATGATAGCAAGTCTATTTTCTGAATATTTCTCCATAAGTACCTACAAATTAGAAGAAAAAGAAAGAAAATAAAGTACAAAAATACTAACGATAAAAAAAAATAGCTAAGAAACAAATCACAACCAAAAATAAAAATAAAAATTGCCTAAATTAGAAAATCTCCCGTTCTTCAAAAATGTCGTAACTTCCACGAGAAAGGAATCACAGCCAATCCTCTAACTGCACAAAAACTTGTAAAGACCAAATGATGTATTATATGAAAATTTGGCAAAGGGAGTGAATAAGGTAAATACTTAAAAAACTGATTTTTAAAAAGTAAGTGTACTCAAAAACTGAAATGAAAAATATTACCAACACTCATCCCCTTTCCACAAGTGCACAGGTCATACAAGCAATAAAGTGGACTCTATAAGTCCAGATATCGTACCCACGAGGATTGGAGGTTCTCTCTAATTGGAATTTGAGCACTCCGATTACAAGGGCTCTTCACTATTTAGGCAACCAAATAGGAGGTGGAATAAAATCAATTTAACTGAAATAAAAACTAATTTAAAACTAATCCTAAAATCTACTAAACAAACAACTACTTAATTCTAAAATGTATAAAAATAGGCACTAGGGATGGTAATAATCATTTAATAATCAGTTTTCATTTCCTTGAAAGCGCAACATTTGTGAGTTGAATGCTAGATTTGTTTAAGAGCAATGTAATATAGCCTTGGATTCCGCCTGACACTATACATTTCACTAATTAGATAACCATATTCCTTCCAGACACATGGGTCTAATAAGTTACTTGTAGGATATAATCATCTTTCTAAGAACTGAGTATTTTTCATTTCCAGTACTTCACACCTTATTCCTAGGACTGAAGAATTCTTGCCCCCATAGATAAGATAATGCAAGCCTTCTCCAAATCTAATTAGTATCTCATCATTCGAATATGATCAAACTCTCTATCTCCTTGATTAAATCTATGCTAACACGGGATCAAGATCATTCAATCAAGATCAACACTTAAATCTCTTCAATACAAATAAAAATCTGCTCTAAAACTACTCTAAGATCTACTAAAAATCAAAACCTTAAGCTAAACTAAAAAAATTGGGTTAGAGAAGGTTTTAGAGAGAGAAACCCTAATGAGAGATTTTCTCCCACCTCCTCTCTTCCCTAAAAAAAATAAAAAATAAAAATATATATAGTCCTCGGGGAAAATGGGCTTGAAAACAGGGCAAAGTATCAATTTTTGAGCTTTTTCGGTTTTTCTAGCACTTAAGTTGCGACATCAGTATTTTTGAGTCGCGACGTTAGCATTCTAGAGGCCCAGCACAATGTCGTGACATAATAAAATTTTGTTACAACATAAAAAAACTTTGTCGCGACATAATCAAACTTTGTTGCGTCATAAAAAAACTTTGTCACGACATACTAAAACTTTGTTGTGACAAAGTTTGTTTTCTGACTTCATCGCGACATAATTTGGGTTTGTCGCGACAAAGTTTCTAGCTTTTTCACTAGCTTTGTCGTGACATAATCTAGAAATGTCGCGACATAGTTTTTGATTAGTAGCTTGTTTTTCTTCTTCAACTTGTTGGGCCATAACTTTTTCATTTTAACTCGGATTTTAGTGTGTGAGGTGTTGTTGGAAAGATATTTGAATGTAGAATGCAACCATTAGTGGAGTTGAGCCATTTGATGCTCCATGTGATACAGAAAATTCATCTTCCCAATGATGCGCTGTGAGACATCCGTTTAACTCTCTTTTTAAAACTATTTTGCATATTTTCTTACTAAATCACTTGCTTTCCATAAAAAATCCTGAAAAACCAAGTTTATAGGAAATGTTATGAGTTTTACAAGAATATGGATATAAAATGGTCAAAATAACATGTGAAATGAACTCAAAACATAGATGAGTCTTATACTCATCAATAGGATCAACAGGACTGAACATTGTTGATTCAGATAGACCAGCACATGTCATACTCCTTGATTGGATCAAGCAATGGATCTTGATTAGAGTTGACATGTGGATGCTTGCTAAGAGTAACTAAGTTCATTGGAGATCTGCCATGAGACAATCATATGGATTATCTATTTAAATGTAGATGATTGTCTCATCAGAGCAATGGTACAAGTATCCTTAGACTTGCGGTGCTCAAGGATATCTTGAATGCTGATTCTTTACTTTGACTTCATTCCTTGTTGCTTTCCAAAGGTCACTCATAGGGTGATGATTGGGTACAACTTGAGGTATTCGAAGGTAATTGAGTAGCCAACAAAGGATTTGCCATTCCCAATAGAGGGAGAGTATACATATGGTCTTTTGTCAGGATCATTACTCGAAAATCTCTGGCCATAATGGAAATGTCATGAAGAGTGTCTTCAGGTGTAAAAATGATGAGTAACAACTCCAGGGATAAGATTTGATATCACTTGGGCTAGATATGGTGTATCCAATCTAGTAGGAGCTACACATTGTCCATGCTTTGAACCAAGTGGGGTATAGATTGGTAGAAGAACGAATTATGCGGTATTTGTCTATGGAAGGGTTTGCAGTTAGACTACTGACTCTATAACACTCCAAGTAATACCCTTGTAGTTTTATGACATGTTTAGAGTATAATGGAAGTCAAATTTGTATTTTTTGGAAATTTAAGTTTTAATTGTGAAAATGAGTAAACTGGCAAATTGCCAATTAAGGACTCAAAAGACATAAAATAAGAAGTTAGTATGCCATTGTAGAATATTAATAAGTTAATTGTTAAAATTGAATGAAATTGGAGGACTAAATATCAAGGGCTAAGAATTTAAGTCAAAAAGGGGTTAAGACAACTAACTTGTCTTTAGAATGGGAATTCTCCATTTTGGGGCTTAGGAGTTTAGGGCATCCGATTTGAGGAGAAGAACTATTCGGGGCTGCTTTCCATTTTCGAACTTTATTTTGTTCATGTAGCACAGGAAGAAGAGGAAGAAAAGGGAAGCCAGGTTGAAGCTTTCAAGATAATTCAGGTTAGGAAAAATAAATCCCTAAATTTTTTCGTATGTGGGTTTTTGTTGGTTTGAATTGGGTTTTGAGGTTGGTTTTGAGTTTATTTTGATTTGGAGTTGGATTTGTCTGGTGAAAAGGGCTAAAATGCGACATTTTTGTTCAAGCCTGTTGCCCTTTGCCTAGGCAAAGAGTCCTTCGCCTTAGCAAAGGCTAGGTGTCTTCCTTTTGGTTGCTGTCTCTTCACCTAGGCGAAGGCAAGCTTCGCCTAGGTGAAGGTCAGTCTCGCCTAGGCGAACCTGAGACCGTCTTTTGGCCATTAATTACCCCTTTACCTTGGCGAACTAGTGCTTTGGGGCAGGCTTTGTTTGACCTCTTCTTTGCTTGCTTTGCTTTCTATTTCTACAAAACTAAGCAAATGGGGGGATTAGTGTAATTGTTAGGAATTGGGTGTGAATTCTTGCAATTGAGTCACACAACTACATGAATGTTATTAAGGCCTAAATAAAATGCTCTGAAACACATATAATTGTATGCTTGCTTAAGACCAGATAGTGAATAAATAGGGACTAGTGCTATTTAGTTATCTCTCTATTTTTGTGCTACCTAGCATCGCCCGTTCGCATTCAATTAGCAATGCCTGCTCAATGCTACTTAGCACTCCCATTTTGCTCAGAAGCATTAATCAGGTTCCGCTTATGGCCACTTCCTCGCTCGCATCATACTATACCTAAGGGTACTTATCAGACCGTGTCCTCATATCTATTTTCATCGGGTTTATGTAGGTAAACGTTTATATGAAAAGTATCTGTATAATGAACAATATGAAAACAAATTTTCATTGGTTTATGTAGTGATATTCCTATCGTGTCAACCGAAGCGCTGTTCAAAATTTCTCAGGATATGGCAATGGTCATAGATCGACTAACGACCCCTAGAGCTTCGATTGATTTGATAAGAAAGCATAAAGTAGAAGAATTCCATGGTAAAAGTCTGGAAGAGTAAGATAAAGCTGAGTTTTGGCTAGAGAAACTGAAAAGGACTCCGAACGAAGTGAAATGTCCCTCTGAACAGATGGCCAAAGGTGCAATCTCACTTATGCAAGGTGCAACTTATGATTGGTGGAAGTTAGTTATAAGAAATCCACTACTTCTAGACCCAATTACATGGGACTTCTTTGTTCAAGAGTTTGAGATGAAGTATGTCATTGATGATTACAAAGAGACAAAGTGGAAGCAATTCTTGAATCTGAAACAAGGGTATCTAACAGTAGCGGTGTAAAACCCGGGAAAATTTTAATTTTCTGAAAAAGGGTAAAGTGGTAATTTCGGTCAAAATCCAGAAATTTTCTAAATATCGGATGATGAAACGGACTTCACCGTTGGAATTATCTCGCGAAATCTAGCTACCACGCCGCACTCTCGTCGACTTCAAACACCACTCATCGCCGAAAGACCGGCAGTCGCGTCGTATGACAGCTTGTGAGAGACATGTGATGTGACAAAAGTCACCTACTACATGTACCCATGTGACACATATTTCATGATTAGTGAGAGGATAGAGATAAATGGCTTAGATTAAGCCATGTGTCAAAAAGCCCTTAAAAGTTAAATGAAGGGATAAAAGAGGAATTAAGTGAAAAGAATTAAAAAAATAAAACTAAGACAAAAGGCTTCATCTTCTCCATTTTTTTGGCTGGTGCATTTAGTGAGGGGGAGAACCAGTTTTAGAGAGAGAAAGTGAAACTTCTCTCTAGATTTCCCGGCTTTCGGACCATCGGTTCTCATCGGGCCAAGAAGCAAAGTTGATCTAAGCTACAAGGGCTACGCGTGGACACCAATTTTGTGGAGTTTCGATAACTCCAAGAGGTAGGGGTCTTCTCCTTACTGTTTATTCTTGGCTAAGAGCCATTTTAATTTGACGGGGATTTGTCGAGGTCCTGATGACCGTGTTTTTGGTCTCAAAATATTGAACTGAAAGTTTAAGAAAAACTTGTTGTGGCCGTGGAATGTTAGTTTCCAACCTAGGGTTTTACTGTTCACATGATTTGTGTGTGATTTTTGTGTTGTTTGGGTGATTCAAAATGAATTGCTTGAATTGCTTATTAGCCCATGTGAGCTAATTTTGATGTTATTGCTATGGATTGAATAACATGATGCATGTGAATTAATTTTTGTTAATATATGCATGTAAAATATATTAGCATGAATTGTTTGGAAATGGCATAATGCATTCCATATGCATCGGGGCACCTTAGAACAATGGTGTGAGTGCATGACATGAAAGAAAATAAAAAGGAAAATGGTTGTGAAAAGAATTTCAACGGAAGATTTTTCAAAGAATTGTGTTGGGAGATTGTCCAATAATTCACGTCGAAGGGGCCCATGAATTGTTTCGGAGAGTTATCCAACAAATTCCTTCGGAGGGTTGTCCAATAGATTTTACCTAGTCTGCAGTAAGTTTTCAAGAACAAAACCTTTGTTTTGAAAAACTGCATTTTCTCTCACATTTGGCTTAGTGACGCTAAGTGAAGCCGGTGAGACTTCTGAGACATGAGATTGGGCATAAACATTCATAGGATCATATATTTGCTTGAGTGTGTTTGTCAGCTTAATACATGTGCACTTAGGTGGGGGAGTAACCATGTAGGAGATTATCACTATCTGGCATTGCTCACCCCGCCGAGGGATCATTATTTCAGCATGTGGAGTGTTTGGAGGATCTAAGGCCACTAGAGGCCACCTTTGAGAAGAAAGTCGACATGTGGATTTGGTAGATATTTTTTGTATAACATGTATTAGAATTTTAAATTTTAATATATGTTTATATTAAGAGTGATGTATTAACTCTTGAACTATGGTAATATAGTTGGTTGGATTTTGTGAGTATGGATGTATGGGCCAATGTAGCCATTTTACTCATGTATGGGTCTCATGACAGAGACACAAGATTCGAGGTTGATTCGGTGTACAACGGATTCGACTGGGGCGTCACAAGCGGAGTATGAAAAAGAGTTTAGCCACCTCAGTAAGTATGCACCAGAACCAATTCTTATTGAAACCTTCCGATGTAGACAGTTTGAGGATGACCTAAAGGAGTCTATGAAAAGGTACCTCACGACCGTTACATCATTGCAAGTGGTGAATTTCTATCAGTTGGTGCAAATGGCTATCAATTGAGAAATCTGAAATGGTGAGTCGGGAAAGAAAAACAGAGAGAAAGTTCTCTAGGGGTAGTTCCTCCTTAAGTAAAAGAACTAGAGAGTCTAAAGTTGAATAAGTACGTAATTATACTACTAGAGGTAGGATCAGGCACTTCAACTAAACAAGGAGAAAGACTTGAATACCCGCATTGCAATCAATATAATTATGGTATTTGCAGGCGGATAACCAGGGGTTGTTTCCACTGTGGAAGCATAGACCATCTTATAACGAATTGTTCGCGAAGATATGGAATTTCTAGAAATCCTCAAGGAAGTAGCAGAGGAGGATCAAATGTACCTCCACTAATGCGTGATAACGGTAGAGGGCGAGATAGTTCAAGGCAACATAGAAAAGGTATTGCATCAAAAATAGTAAATCACCCTACTACTACATCCCCAGCCCGAGCCTATGCTATGAGGACTAGTGAATATCAGGATGCACCAAGGGTTATTGCTAGTATTTTCTCTCTTTATGACATTGAAATGCATGCTTTGATAGATCCTAGTTCTACACATTATTATGTTTGCACTAAATGTCATCAGTAGAGCAGTTGGCATATGACATGGATGTTACTAGTCCCTAGGGCATAGTGTCAGGGTCAACCGAGTGTATAAGAACTATCCTTTAGTGATCCTTGATAGAGAGTTCTCTATTGATCTAATTGCATTGCCTTTTCACGAGTTTGACTTAATATTCGAGATGGATTGGTTATCCAAACATCGAGTTATAGTTGATTGTGATAAGAAACCAAGAGGCAGCTTAAATATTCTAATTCGTCGAGGTAATCGTACATGGTATCCGATCCGATCGTTGTCAAATACTTTTCGCTACGTAGTTCGACATTTTCTTAGAAAGGTTGTGAAGGATTTTCGCCTGCTTGACCTAAGAGGACAAGTAACCGAAGATATTCCCGTGATAAAAGAAATTCCCCGATACGAGGAATTATCAGTTTGCCACCCAGCATATAAGTAGACATGGCCAGCTGAAGTCTTACATGGAATCCACTTTTTATTTCTAGGGCACCCTACTGTATGGCTCCAATTGAACTAAAAGAGTTGAAGATTCAACTACAAGAGCTATTGGACAAGGGATTCTTCCGACCTAGTGTTTCGCTCTAGGGTGTGCCGATTTTGTTTGTCAAAAAGAAAGATGCCACTCTCTGGATGTGCATCGATGATCGACAAATGAATAAGGTAACGGTGAAAAATAAATATCCGTTGCCAAGAATAGAAGATCTATCCGATCAGTTTAAAGGAGCAAGTGTCATTTCAAAGATAGACTTGCGATTGAGATATTATCAACTTCAGGGTGAAAGATGTTGATATTTCGAAAACAGCCTTTAGAACCTGATATGGTCATTATGAGTTTTAGTAATGCCATTTGGATTTCCTAATGCATCGACCACATTCATGGACTTGATGAATAGGGTATTCCATCCTTACTTGTACCAATTTGTAGTGGTATTCATAGATGATATCCTGGTGTATTCTAAGGATGCACAAGTGTAAAACCCAGGTAAATTTGATTTTTCTTAAAAATGGCAAAACGGTAAATTGTCGCTACAATACAGGTTGCAAACCTGGAATTTTTCTAGATCTCGGATGATGAAATGGACCTCACCGTTGGATTTGTCTTGCGAATCTTATTACCTAAACGAATTTCGTTGAATTATGAGACAGTCGGATTTTCACGATTTTCACGATTTTCAAGGTGTCAGGTGTCTGGCTGACCCCATAAACGAAAGTTAAGGAAAAATCTCAAAAGTGGAAAATAAATTAAGTAAAATTCATTTAGAATAATTTAAACTTAGATTGAGATGAAATAAATTGTTTCGGGGCAGAAACGGACTCGAATAAGTCATGGACACGTGGCGCGACATGGGCCAAACATTTTAAGTTAAGGATAAGGTTAGAAGAATCAGATTTTTGATGGAGAAGAACTCATTTTTCTGGTTTAGAAACTGTGAGAGAGAAAAAGGAGAGGAGAGAGATTTTAAGTGCTTTTTTCGACGATCCACAGAGTTTCGTATGTCAGAATTCATTGGGACAATAACCAAAGTTCATCTACTCGATGAGGCCTACACATGGGTACCAAAAAGGAGGGATTTCACCGAAGATCCACATGAGGATATTTTGGGAAATCAAAATTTTCGAGATTAGAAGGTGTTCTTGAGACCTTCTTCGATTCTACTATGTTCCAAGAGGTAGGAGTCTTCAGAGTTCGTTTATTTTCCAATCTAAGGGCCTTTCTGTCAGGTTTTCGCCTCTAAGGCTGTTTGGTTGTGTTTTATGCCCTAAGGGGATGTTTGGGTCGGATTTTGGGACTGTTGGGAATGCTACCTTTTTTGACCCTACACACTGTCTAGAATTTGGGATTGGTTTTTAGTTGGGAAATGAAGAGAATTTGGACTCGTGTTTTTCATAAAAGTTGTAGCTGCAATTGTGAACTTGATGTTAGGCTTTTGAATCACCCAAATTGGACTTGATAGGCATTTACGTGATTGTGTTTTTGTGGATATGCAATAAGAAGTGCAAATTGCCTAATCGCTGCAAGTATACGCTCGTCAAGTAATATAGTGTATTCAAGGTACGGATATCGATCCATTGGGAAACCTTAATCAGAATGGCTGGTACTAAAAATTATAATACTTATTTAATATTCAAACTAGCAATTGTAATGGCTAAGTAGAAGTAAACCCAGATTAAATTACTACTAATGTAACTGTGCGTTTCATATGTAAACGTGATCAAAAGGTGCATGGAATGCAAAGAACTACCAAGCCTCCTAATTATTGATAATTCTTTATTACCAAGTTTATTAGGTTAACCTAACTACGTCTAATTCTTCATTCACTTCTCAGATCTTACAAAGAACCACTCACATATTAAGATTGATAAGAAATTAATATGTTGATTTTAACCAAGCATGAGTTAATGATAATATATATATATATATATATATATATATAAGATAATGGAATTATGAAAAGTCAACACTTTAACATAGTATTCATGTCCAAATCACTACCAACACCCTAAACCATGAAATTAGAACCTCATGATGTTTTGTTCCATTACAAAAGAAAAGCAAGTCTTAATAATAAAAATAGAGAAAACTTCAAAGATCGAAGGGATGACGGTCTCCCAAATTCTTCAAGTCTCTCTCTCTAAGACAGGCGTTCAAGTCTCATTTCCTCTGTTCTAGACCCAAGTTCCTCAAACCCTAGCACTGCAAACATTTTTCGACCCCCAAATTGGATTCTTCATGTTCCTTTTATAGCTTCTTCACGAGATAAGGTTTGTTAAGTTTTTCCACGATAAATGCTGACGTCGGGACGCCGCGACGCTGGTACTGCTTTCTTCGCACTACTCTTCTCTCAGACTCCTACAAGGCTCCATTTCTAGCATCCTTCCAACAAAAACCTAATATAACTAAATATTAGAAAAGTAATCAAAACGAGGTCATATATATATGAAATTGATCCCAAATCTCGCTCCCGAGTTTGTAATGAGTGTTTTTGGGCACTATTAGACCTTCTACAACTCGGGTTATGGTCCATTTTCACCTTGACCGTCATAGCTTAGGGGGTTGTTTAATTGTTTATGTCCATCAGACCCGGTTTTCTGGGAAATGGAGGGAATTTGGACTCAAGTTCATCATAGAAGTTGTATATGCAATTGTGAACTTGATGTTAGGCTTTTAAATCACCCAAATTGGACCTCTACAACTCAAGTTATGGTCCATTTCATTCCCGGGACTGTCACAGCTTAGGCTATTTAATTGTTTATGTCTAGAAGTCGGGACTAGTTTTTGGTTAGGAAACGGAGGGAATTTAGACTCATGTTCTTCATAGAAGTTGTAGCTGCATTTGTGAGCTTGATGTTAGAATTTTGAATCACCCAAATTTGACCTCCACAGCTCAAGTTATGGTCCATCTCATTCCCGGGACTACCACAACTTAGGCTGTTTATTTGTTTGTGTCCAAATTTTAGGACTGATTAGGACTAAATTAAGTGCTACTATAAGATTGAATTTGGACTGTTAATGCCCTTAGGCATGATTGAGGCCTCGTGGATGGCTGGTTTGTACTGCTTATGGCTTGTCTCGGTCAAGCGGTGGATTGCTTTTGCAGCATAGTATATGTCGCACTTCGACTCGAGGATCAAGGGTGTTGTTGCTGGTTTTGAAATAACATGCTTGTGGTAAGCCAGGTGATAAGATGTTGATATATGTGTGTATAAATATATTGACATGGAATGTGAGATTGTATGGAAATTATATGCAATTAAGATAATTTTTCATGACACACGATAAATTGTGTGGTTTAAGTTGTCTGTGTAATATTCATTATACATGTGGCATGATATAACATGCAATGGCGCATTTGTAACGCCTCCAAAAATACCATAGAATTTTTATAATAATTTTATTATATATTCTGAGTATGAATTGCGCCAAATCCTGGGTTTTTCGAAAACTCCATAAATTGTTAAATCATAAAAGTGAAATGAATATGAGCATATGATTAAATATTATATGCTAAATTAAAAAATTAATTGAACCCGGAAATAAACCCAAGTGAAAAAGGGCAAATTTGGAAATGTGTAAATGAGGACTTAAGGGTCTAATGAGAATGAGCTTAGATGCCAAGTGAATTAAATGATAAATGAAAGTGAAATGAAGAGTTAAAATGCCAAAAATGAGAAATGGGATTTATTGTGTAAGCCAAACAAAGGAAATAAAGGCTTAAGGACCAAATGTGGTCTTATAATGCTCATTTTGAGCACAAACCGTATTTGAGAAGAGAGTGAGAGGAGAAGCTAGGGTTTTGGGAAAAAGTGAGATTTGGTGCAAAATCCTTCCATGTTTGTGAAACATTTTGCAAGATTGTTGAAGAAGAAGGCTAGGGCTTCAAAGGTCAAGAGATTTCAAGGTAAGAACCAAACCCTAGATTTATTTAAATGATGTTTGGGTTAGAAAAACCCTAATCCATCCATGGGTTTTGCTCATGGTTGGTTTAGGGTGACATTAGAATGTTAGTCAGGAGGATTCTCATGTTTTGTTTTCGGGGTTTTAAGTGATTTTTGAGGGAAATCGCAAAAGGAGGAGAAAATCGAAATCACTGGTATAAGAAATCGGGTTCCTACGCCGCAACGTAGGAACCCACATCAGGAAAAGACAGCCCCACACAAAGAAGGTGCCCTCGAGGCTGGGTGCCAAAATGGCACCTCAGTACGCACAAGCCGTAACTTTGCTACGCCGCGGTGTGTATTGATCGTTCACAGAGCAATTTCAATTTGTTCAAGTCTCAGATTCGTACGCCGATAGTTTAAGGACCCTAATAAATGACTAATGGGGGTTCAAATAAGAATGAAACTAAATGAAACATGTACCGTACCTAGCCGTCTTGGCAAAGCACATCTTCGGGCATACTTAGTGTCTTAACCCAAGATCGTCAACGAAGATTAATTGTCATGCACTAAAAAAGTATAATAATTGTTTATCCATTAAGAGTGGCGTGATTGTTATTGACTAGGGACGAGTGAGGATCACCTAACCTAGGACCGAGATCGAAGGGAAGGAAACGAGAGTCGACAACTTCGGTTTGTTCACTGACTCTCTATCCTTATTTCAAGTGTTTTGGTAGTTTACCAAATAAATATGAAATGATTATATGGAATGAGTATATATTTGAAATTGACAATTAATTGCATGTGAGTGATTAATTGATTTATAAACGAATTGGTCAAATCTTGACATCTTGAATTGAATCGATATACCGAACGACTAACATGGCAGGATTCACCAACTGAATTCGTCATGAAGGCAACCTGAAATTGTTCAATGTCCCACTTGGCGGGATGTACCATTCGACATCCACCATGATGGCGTATGGCATTGAAGAAATGTCCCACTCATGATGCACCAACCCAAGATCCGTCTTGATGGGGTATGATATTTAAATACCACATGTCTGGGTGCACCAATCGGCATCCGACATGATGGGAGGCCGAAATTGTGAAATGTGTAAGCACATTACCGAATGATAAAAAGGACGAGATTCACTGAACGAAATCTGTCATGAATATGAATTATATAGACAAAGTGAAATAACAAACTTTGATAAGTGAAATTGAGATTTGTAAACTAAATAAGTCCTTACGAGTACATGTTTTAATCTCATGATTTGAGTTAAATGATTTGTTGCATGTGGAAATGAATATTTTGATATGATCAATGATTTGTAAAGTGAAAGCATGTGGAAATGAATAAGGAGTATAGTTTGATATAAAAGGCATGGTTTTATGATAAATGCATGTCATGTTAAATCAAATTGAAGAACTCGTATATAACCACTAAGCATGAAAATGTTTAGCGTATAGTTTTTATCTATGCGCAGTTTCGAGTAAACAGGAAAGAAGACAAGATCAAGAAGCGTAAAGTCATAGAGAAAGTCGTGGCGTATAAGTATATACCCCATCATATGCATATCATTTCTTTTTGAATGTGACATTTTGTGAACAAAAGAGTTGAACTCTGAACTAATGTTTTGTAAATCATTTTGTAAAGGCATGATACGCCATTTTGTAAACGGTCTGTATGCGAGTAAATAAGCTTATGGTCTACCATTTGAAAATCCTTCCGTAATTGAAAACCTCTAAAAACTAAAAATGACATATATAAAATGCTTGATAAGATAAAATGAAAACGGCCAACTGGGCTCGTTGATCCGCCGTCGGGCCGAGGATTTGGGTCGTGACATTTTTGAAAAAGAAAATTTAATAAAAAGGTAAATAAAAAGAATTAAATGAGCATCCCGGATTCGGTTCGGACTCGCCAATCGAGTCGGACTGGAAAAGGGTGCTACAACATTGCATTTCATATGCATAGGGACATCGCATTGAATGGGTGTGAGTGCATGGTTGAAGAATCAACACCGCTGGCTTGCGTTTGATTAGGTAGGCTCTAAGCCAAGTAGACGGTCCAACGTATTCAACATGGTCAACAATGTAGTAAAGAAAACTTGTGTCAGGTAATAGCAAGTGGGGATAGACACCCCCTCGGGTCAAAGACCTATTAGTTGTGGTTAGACATAATTCCGGCGGTGAAAGCCTATAGCTTGTGGTGGGACCCCGAAAATTCACTACCCACAAAAGGACACATGAGTTTTGCACACAAATGATCATTGAGGTGTAACATCCAAAAAACTTTTGTTTTGAAAACAAATGAATTTTTTTTGTAAAATGATCATCGGATGTAATTTAGAAATGATGAATTTTAACACGCATGGGCTTTGGCATTGTGTGATAAGAGTCAAGTATGACCTCTAAAAGATGGGAGCCTGGTGAAGGGCTCTGTAAGCCGGTAAATGCTCAGTCTCATCTCATTCCATAGCATGTAAGATTCCATGGTAGAAATTACATTTTTGCTTGGAATGTGAGTGTAAATTGTGAACATGACCATTGCATGTGCACTTATGAGGGGAGTAGCCTTTGTAGGAGTTTTCTCTACTAGGTGTGGCTCACCCTATATGGGAAATATTTTAGGTGCAGGATAGACACCGAAGCAATGTGCTCATTCGAGGCTGCAATTGTGAAGAAAGTCGAATTATGGCTTTGATAGTTATTTTGTAAAATATGTTGGAACAATCAAGTTCAATATATACATTTTGTATAAGAGTGTTGTATTGAAACTCTTAAGGATTATTGTGATATACCCTTGTATATTTTTTAGTATGGATAAATGAGTTGGTAAGGCCACTTTTACTCATAAATGGACTCGAAGCGGTCATTATATATTAGGCCCCAAACGGGTCATTTGATTATATATTGTACATGTTAGGTTTTGGATAGAGCTCCCCATACAAAGGAGACTATGTTAGTTTTTTTTAACTAAATTATGGATCTCGATAAATGGGACATAACAGTGCGGTATCGGGTTGATGAGTGCCTAAAACACTCAGATTATACCCGCGTCCGCTTTTTGTTTTTAGTTGATTTTACATTTAAATAAGCGCATTATAGCCCAAGATATGATTTCTGGAGTTTTTGTGAATTGCAGGTCAAGAGGGTGGTTTTTGTGCTGGCTCGAGCTAAACATAAGAAGCAAATATCACGCCATGCCGCGACGCCTGGTCAACAGAGGAAAGTCAATAAGTGACCTAACGTCACGACGTCACCACGATTTCTATGCCAGCATCATTAAAAGCAAGGGGAGACTTAATTTCGAGGGTATCGAGGAACGTATGATTCGAAAGCGAAAAATGAGCAAAGCAAAGGACCCGCATTATCGAGAAGACACTTCCTTGTATTTCTTTCTGATAAACTACAGATGATTGTTGGGATTGATGATGTTTATATTCGGCCTGGAAGCATGTTATAGATTTCTATCTAAGGTTTTTGTTGAACCCTGTCACAATTGAATGGATTAAAGTTTAAACATATATTATTCAGTTATTTATGATTTGCATCGATCGTCTCTATATTTGTGATTTAAATACATGGTAATGTCTGGCCAACATTGGCATGATCCTGCTGGGTATCCGAGATCGAGAGATAAGGACTCCCAGGAATTTGAATAGAGCGATTCTGTCGTAAATAGAGATATCCCGATCTCGAGTGTGGCAATCAGGGTTTGTTCATTTAAGCGCCTGAGTATCGAGTCAAGGTAGATGCACCCAACCCTACCGGGCGATAGGCTGATATATCTTCAAGAGGGGTATCTCGTAGGCACGATCACCCCGCCATCGAAGTTATTAATGTATCGAGTAGTAATTCCTATAGTAATGATCCACCGCGGTAATGGGAGACAAATCCCTAGCCTTTACATGCAGAGTAATTCTACACGTTAATTTAGCTTTAGTTTTAATCATGCAAGTTAGTTAATAGAAATTCAGAGTTTAAGTCCAGATAATATTAAAAGACTAATTTCAGTAGTCAACACACTTCTCCCCGTGGATCGATATCCGTACTTAGGTACACCATACATTGGTACTGACACGCGCACTTCATACAAGATAGCATACACATTTACACGCCATGCTTTCGCCTATCGTTTCTTGCGCCGTCGGAGTTGTTTTAGAGTTGATATTGAAAAAGTGCAATTATTTATTACTCCGAATTTCTTTTATTTTTATTTTGCTTTTACAAGTGCTGCACTTGGTTTTCATGCTTTGTGTGATTTCCAAATTAAGGTTATCAGAATGTACATGTGAAGCCGGCCGGCTGGAATCATTCGTTTGATCCTGAACCAGAAAGAACTTTACACTATTTACGCAGAGAATGAAGAGAAGCATAACTTAGAAATCCAGTGATCATATTGGACATTGTAGAGAAAGATCATGACCAAGAGCAAAACAAGTCGCAAAGGGGTCACAATGGGAATAATGGTAGGAATCAGGCGCCCAGGCCGTTTATACAGCCTGATGATCCATTCATGTTGCTAGAAGAGTTTGCCCTATCACCTACAGTTGTTTAGATGGCTATCCGAAGACCACCTATTTAGGCAAACAACTTCGAGCTGAAGTTAGTGACCTTACATATGCTTCAGAACATCCTGTTCCACGGATTGCCAAATGAGAATCCGAATATGCACTTGACCAACTTCATCGAGGTATGTGACACGCTTCGGGCAGGCAATGGGGTAAATCAAGAGGCACTCTGACAGATTGTTCTCAAGCTCACTAGGTGATAGAGCAAAGCACTGGTTGACAAGTTAGCCACGGGATTCTATCACTTCATGGAACGACCTAGTGTAGAAGTTTCTGACAAAGTTCTTCCCACTCCTGAAAATCGCACATTGCAAGAGATCAATACATTCGGGATACCTAGAGGGAGAGTCAGCGTATAATGGGATAGGATTTCACAAATTGTCGAGGAAGGCCCACACCACAGTCGACCGTATGGATTAGTTCATACTTTCTTATAATGGTCCTGGCAATGCGACTAGAACAAGGATTCATGCCTCTCGCAGAGTAATAATGAAGAAGACCACGGACCAAGCATATGAAATCCTGGAGGATGCTACTACTAATACCAATCAATGGCCAAGAGATAAGATTACACCAGTGAAGGTAATGGGCAGCACAGATAACAAGGTTCTCAAGAATCAAGTAACTCATGTCAAAGCAGCCTTACTAAACAGCCTACTAGCAAAGAAGGTACTGCGAATGCCATTCGGGACCAAATTTCATGGGAGTTGGTGTGAATTTTGTGGAGGACAAAGACAACAAAGATGTAATGTCACTGGGATAACAAATAGTGTATATGCCCAATATGTGTCGAGGTTTAATCGTAATCGCCCAAAGCAATGTGGTCGGCGATGGGAGCAACAACTATCGAACTGTGAATCAAGGCCAAGGGCATGCGACAATCGACAATCGAGTAGTCAGGTCATGGACGGAGGAACAATCAGAAATAAATATGCCACCACCCCGAAAGTGAGCGAAATCCACCTCCGTGAGAAAAAAGGTGGACTGGAATAGCTCCCATGCAAATAAGCACTAGCATCCGCCTTTATGAATGAGACAAAGGCGAATATGCAACACCAGGCCACCCAATTGAACAATCAAGCAGTGCAAACGAGAAATTTAAAGGTGCAGATGGGCCAAATGGCCAATCAATTGACAGAAAGGCAGCTGGGTTCCTTACCAAGCAACTGAGAAGTGAACCTGAGACGAGAAGGGAATGAACATGTAAAAGCAGTCATGCTGAGAAGTGGTAGAGAATTGGCAATACCGGGGCAACCCCCAGTGATAGGGGAGGTAGAAACTGAGGAAGTTATCCAGATTAGTCAGAATGATAATACAGAGAGGGAACAACCCTAAGAGAAAAAGTTTGGGGGAGAAGAAACTGAGGTAAAGGATCACCAACCCATAGCCCCAATTCCGTATCCCCAGCGCCTAAAGAAGAATAAACTGGATAAGCAGTTCACCAAGTTTATGGAAGTATTCAAGAAACTGCATCAACATTCCGTTTGCTGATGCTCTGGAACAAATGCCAAGTTATGTCAAATTCATGAAGGACATCTTGTCATAGAAGAGAAGACTGTTGATTTACGCTTAATCTCACTCGAAGAATGCAAGGCCATCCTTGGGAGGAAGCCGTCGCAAAGCTAAAGGACCCAGGTAGTTTCACTATCCTCGCACCATCCGAACGCTCATTCGAGAGCTTTGTGTGACTTAGGAGCTAGTATCAATCTCACGCCTTTATCCATATTTAGATGCTTGGGATTAGGTGAAGCTCGTCCAACCACAGTCACACTCCAGTTAGCTGATAGGTCCTAAAAGCATCCAAGAAGGGTGATAGAAGACGTCGAGAAGTTTGCACAAATTCATCTTCCCGCCGGATTTCATCAGATTAGATATGGAAGAAGATAAAGAAATACCCATAATATTGCGTAGGCCCTTTCTCGCAATTGGAAGGGCAATGATTGACGTACAGAGGAGAGAGCTGAAATTGAGAGTGCAGGAAGATGAAGTTAAGTTTAATGTGTTTGAAGCCGTGAGACACTCTGCCGAGAGTGATACGTGCTTCATAGTAGAGACTGTGGAGGCTATAGTGTCTAGCCAAAGTGGTATCGCTGATCCTTTGGAGGCTAGCCTGGTGCAGAGTGATTCAGAAAACTTGGGAGAAGAGGCCGAGGAGTATGTAAAATGGATGGATTCATTCAAACCTAATAGAAGGAAATATTTTGAATCTCTAGGCGAAAATACTAAAACGCCAGTGCCATCTGTTGAACAACCACCCAAGATGGAGCAAAAGCCACTACCTAGCCATTTGAAGTATGCTTATCTTGGGAATGCTTCCACCTTACTAGTGATTATTTCAGCGTCCCTGATAGCAATAGAGGAAGATAAGTTATTGAGGGTACTTAGAGATCACAAAATGCGCCGATGGTCTCTCGGGCCGATGGAAGGGATTCGCCCTTCTATGTGCATGCATCGAATTTTGCTAGAAGATGGTCATAAGCCTTCAGTGGAAGCACAGAGGAGACTGAATCCAACTATGAAAGAGGTACTCCACAAGGAGGTACTAAAGTGACTAGATACTGGGGTTATTTATCCTATTTCTAACAGTGCATGGGTAAGTCCGGTATAGGTAGTACCTAAAAAGAGAGGAACAACCATCATAAGAACAGAGAATAACACATGACGCTCTTTAGAATGGGCCATAGGTTGGAGAATTTAGGACATCACCGGAACCTGACAAAGATGCTCGAAGACCATTTCCATTGCCGCTGATTAGATGTTGATAGACTAGCCTGACACGAATACTACGCTTGGATGGATATTTCGCCACAATCGTATTGCATAGCCCCTAAGATCAAAGAGAAGACGAAGACCACATGCCCTTATGGTACATTCAAGATTCAAAGTGATGCCTGGCCGTAATGCACCGTGCATATTCCACAGATGATGGCCATATTATCTGATATGGTTGAAAAGACAATATAGGTCTTTATGGATGATTTTTCTGTCTTGGGAAACTCCTTTGACAATTGCCTGGAAAATTTGAGATCGGTGTTGATTAGATGTGAGGAGATTCAATTCAGATTAATCGGGAGAAGTGCCATTTTATGGTACACAGCATTGTACTTCACACGGACAGAAGAGGAATGAAGAGGTAGACAAAGCAAAATTGAAGCAATAGAGAAATTACTCCACCTCATCGTTGAAAGGCAGAAGCTTTTTCGGGCTATCGCCAGGTTCTATGACTGCTCATAAAAAGACTTTTCAAGGGATTCAAAGCCGTTGTCTAATTTATCGTCCAAGGGATACCATTCAGCTCAAGGAGCAAAGTAAAAGCGAGCATTTTCAGTCTTGAAAGATAAACTGGTATCGACTCCTATTATAGTAGCACTAGATTGGGACCTTCCATTTGAGATAATGTGCGACGCAAGTGACTATGCGATTGGAGCAGTGCTGGGGCAGAAAAGCGAAAGAATATTTCAAGTTATCTACTATGCTAGCCGGACATTGAATGATGCCCAATTGAACTATGCCACCACTGAAAAGGAACTGTTGGCCATTGACTTTGCCTTTGATAAATTTAGGCCCTATTTGATTGGCAATAAGGTACAGTGCGCACTCGACCACTCAACCAAAGTACTCCACGACTAAAAGGACGGCAAACCAACACTAATACGGTGGGTACTCTGTTGCAAGAATTTAATTCTAGAGATTACACAAGAAGGGAACAGAGAACCTAGTCGCAGACCATTTGTCACGGTTAGAAGGGGCAAGAGATGAGGTCCATGTGAATGACGATTTCCCAGATGAGCAGCTCTTAGATATCGAAGACAAAAATCCAATTCCATGGTTTGCCGACTATGTGAATTATTTGGTGGCCAAGGTAATCCCACCAGAGTTTAGATACCAACAGAAGAAAAGGTTCTTCGCATACTTGAAACACTACTACTGGGAGGAACCCATTCTATATAGGCACTGTGTTGACCAAGTGATAAGGCGATGTGTACCAGAAGATGAAATGGTCAGTATTCTGAACCACTGCCACACTTTACCATGTGGGGGGCATTTCGACGGCCAGAGAACAACGGCCAAGGTACTTCAATCAGGTTTCTACTAGCCTAGCTTATTCAAGGATGCTCACCAGTTCATATCCACTTGCGACAAATGCCTTAACGGGAGCATTTCGAGAAAAGACGAATCCACCCATGAACACAATTCTAAGTCGAGCTATTTTGATGCATGGGGATGGATTTCATGGGCCCATTCCTCCTTTTAATAACTTAAACATCTTGCTTGCATTAGTTTACGTCTCTAAATGGGTCAAGCAACACCGACCACTAATGATGCTAGTGGTGTGCTCAAGTTCCTGGCACCACATATACACTGGCTCAAGACCCACAAGTTAATCGAGCACAGAGGTGCACCCATTTCGCACAAGATGGTTGACAAAGTCTTGCATAAGTATGGAGTGCGGCATCGCACATCACTCTGCATACCATCCACAGGAAAATGGGCAAGTAGAGGTATCGAATCGAGAAATCATGTCCATTTTGGCGAAAAAAGTCAACAGCTCCAAGAAAGACTGGTCGAAAAAGATTGAGGATACACTCTGGGCATACAGGACAACATTTCAAACACCATTGGTTATGTCGCCATTCCAAATCGTTTATGGGAAAGCATGCCACCTACCGATGGAATCGAGCATGTGAGTTTATCAGTAATCTCCTGAGGCCGAGCCGAACATGGACAAGACAAAGAGTCGGGCGAGAAGCTGATGCTACAGCCTTAGTGAATTGATGAATTCCACACTGCATGCACGAGAATGCTCGAATATATATGGAAAGACGAAGCCCTGCATGCATATCATGAGGAAAGAGTTCGAGGCGGGTCGTGTCCCCTCCTATTCACCCCGACTCAAACTTTTTCCCAGGAAATTAAAGTCACGATGGTTGGGACCATTTACGGTGACCCAGGTCTTTCCACATGGAGGGGCGGAGATTATGCACCCTAAGAAAGGCACATTCAAGGTTGACATACAAAGATTGAAGCCATACTTCGAGGGCGAGATCCATGCGAATAAGCAAACCATTCCACTAAGTGTACCAGAGGTGTTGCCGTAGGAAGTCAGACAGTCCCAGTCTTTAGAAATACATCATTGAGATGCAAGGTGGTCGAGCTAACGACATTAAAAAAAGCGCTACTTGGGAGGCAACCCAAACTTTTTAACCTCTTTTTTTCCGTAGTCTAACTCCGTGTGTTTTCGATTTTTTTTTTGTATTTTTGTCAATCTCTTTCTGTCATCGGGCATTTATTTTGATTGTCATTTTTAGGACCCGAGAGAGCCCTGGAAGCGGGGAGATGGCTCAAGGAAGATCATTTCGGACGTGCACAAGGGTCAGATTTCATTTAGGGGGTTCTTCTCAACACTTAGAAATTTTTTTAAACCAAGTTAATTTTTTCTTCTTTGTCACGCTAAGCGATCGCTGGTCCCCACGTCGCGACGCTACCGACCACCCTCCGAACGCCGAGACGTTGATTTCAACGCCGCCACGCTGGTTTCAACACGCTTTGTACGCTGGATTTATCATCTCTATCACGTCACGATCGCAGGCCGCCACCGGCCACGACGCTACAATAAATCCCTACACGCCACCGCGACGCTGAGTTCCGCTGTGATCGCGGACGCGTTCTGATGAATGACCACTCTTCGCCTCTCTTCCTCCCATAAAAACCCTAAGTTTGAGCTCCCCCACCCTTTCACCCTGTCCACCCCTCGCGCGCCCCTTTCCCGCTGTCCCTACCTGCCCTCGGCATCACCCACGTCCCTGCGCCCATCTCTAAGACCTCCGTCTCCCATTCCCTTCCCCGGCTCAGCCCTAATCCCGGCCTTTCACGCTCCCTCGCAGTTTAGACTCGCCCATGGGCGTTGATCTGTCTCCAGGTCAGGGGTCTTGTTAGGTTAGGTAGGATCCGTCTGCTCCGGTTCTAAGCTACACTGGGCTCGAGCCACCACATCCTTCCCCATACTCCAGGCCCCCTGTGTTCGATACTTGCTCCGAGCGAGTTTCTTTTAAATGCTAGTGAGCCACAATTCTTCCCTCCTCGTTTCACTCAAGTGTTAGAGGTGTTCTGACCACACTGTCTCCCATCCCGCCATCTTCCGCACCTATGTCGAGTAAGCGCTAAAAGATGACCGCCAAGTGAGGGCGGGCTAGTGAAGAGCCCACCCATACATATGACCAGGCCAAGTTTGTCAATGAAGGTGCAGTCGAGAAGTTCGGCCTCATTTGCAAAAATTGATCCTTCATTAAGGAAAAGGGGTTTCACCACCCCGAGGACTTCTTCCACAAAACTATTGTGACTAAGGGATGGAAAGCTTTGTGCCAACCGCCTCATCAAACTATGACGAACGTGGTACGAGAATTCTATGCCAATCTTGCCTCCCATGTCGTGAAACAGGTTCGGGTGCACGGCGTGTTGGTAGACTTCAGCACGAGGTCTATCAACCAATATTATCACCTTGACTCGGTCCCTCATGAGCCCTTTGATAGGCTTCATGAGCGGCCCAACTACCCTGAGGTCATTCGGTGACACACTAACCGCAGGCGGGCAACGGGAAACCCCAATAGTGACTCGACTCTATGTGGCACCTCTGGGCGTCGAAACATTTGGCCTACATCCCCAAGGTCTGGCATCACTTCATCACTTCACGTCTCATTCCGACGTTGAATGTGTGTGAGGTGACGGCCAAACGCGCCTTGATTAATTATGCCATCCTCCAGGACATCCCTTTCGATGTAGGGCAGGTTATCGAGGATGCCATCCTCCATAATCGGGATGCGAAAATGAACCACGGGCACCCCTTTCTCATTTACTACCATGCAACCAGTTTGGGTGCCTTAGAGGACAATGAGCGCGGATACACCCCATTAAGGCCATTATGGTCAAGCCGCCATAAGCCGGGTGTACCCTCGCCGAACGCTGATGTGGGCGACTCGCAGAACCCTCGATGAGGATAAGCTGTGAGTATCGAGCCCGGCGACTTCATCGACTCCCGGTGACGCCTCGACGCTCCTCCTCCCATCCACCTCTACCACCACCCTCCTCCCCTCCCCCACCTTCATAGCATTCTCAGGAGGAGGACCCGATCAGTCCCTCCACTATCCTTGAGGACCCAATGCTCGACCTCACAGCTCGTTTCGAGGCCTACTGGGATGAGACCCAAGAGCACCACGTCCTTATCATCCAGGATGTGGAGGCTCTCCGAGCTTACATGCGCACGGTTCGCCAACCAAACCACCGCACACATCCCTCTAGACCAGCTCACCTGCATTCTCACCCTTCTCCGTACCTTCACCACCGCCTACCCCGCTGATCTAAATTTCGCCACCGTGAGTTTCTACCCACCTCTTGTACTTTTCACATTGGGGACAATGTCCTCACTTATTTCGGGGGGGTGTGTGATCTGTCAAGTGATGTCGGGTTATTTCATTCCTCGTAAGGTGTGTTTGTTTTTTTTTTTTGAAGTCATATTGGTGTTTTTCCTGCTTTAGTATGTTCTAGGTTATATTTAATTATATGTGTCTTGTTTAGTTATATTTGTTTTCCGATTTTAGGATTGTTTTAGGTAGTAGCGCGATGCCATGAATGCTAATCGAGAATCAATTTCACTCACTTCGAATCTTATCGAAAGCATAGTTTAACAAGAAAGGATCCGTAGGTGTTAGATGCTCTGGGAATTTCATGTGTCGATAGGTAGACATCGCAGTGAATCACCTTTGGGAGATTCAAGAAACCAATTCCCAACTAGCTTATCGCCTTCACACACAGATGATTGCTAGGGTATGCCTAGGCTCCAAACCCGGCTTACTAGGGTCCAACCAACCTTGGGGGATTCTAACCACTTAAGTGATGGGACACCTAATCAAAAAGAGGATTTCCATCGAGCCCTAACAAAAAAAAAGTTAATATATATATATATGAGCAGAATAAGTGGGATCATCTAATCGGAATCCCGGGCACAATTCGAGGGGCCTTTCAAAGCCTAATGCCCTGAGCCAACTAGCCTGGAGCCATTGACTTGTCGCCTCGCTACACGACGTAAGATGGAAGCCTTCCATGATTAGGGCCCTTAGGTTTAGTTGGAGTGTCTGGGGTGAAGTTTGAGGGAACTAAATGCTCCAGTGCTCCTTAACTAACTCGGGTGGGGAGCCACCAACGATCTCTCGCTACAGAACACTTAACATAAACTACTGCACTAGTTTTTTCTTTTAGAGTAGGTATGTTATGAATACATATGGTGCGCCTATCCTTCAGAAGTCGACGCCTCCAACAGTGGGTTGAATTCAAGTTCGGGGCACGAATCGAAGTTGTACGCTGGTGATCACGACAAATGCACAAATGCACATGTGCTCCTCGGGAATGGCTATTAAAGATTTAGGAGGTCAGTCACTTATCAACCGACCATGTTCGCCTAAGTTCTCGAAAGTCAAACATCCTTATGATCCTCTCGGAATTCAAGTGAAACGACATGCTTTGTAAGTCATCTTTTGGATCCGTATTCTACAGCTACGGCACGCAATCATGACGCCGAAAGTTAGTATGTCAGATCTTCGTGTTGAGTTAGAGTCGATTTCTTCGGGGGCCGCTATAGCCAAGCCTGGGTGATGCAGGCCCAAACACTCGTGATTATACCCCACGTCCGCTTTATGTTTTTAGTTGATTTTACATTTAAATAAGCGCATTATAGCCCAAGATATGATTTCTGGAGTTTTTGTGAATTGCACGTCAAGAGGGTGGTTTTTGGGTGATTTAGAGCTAAACATAAGAAGCAAGGGAAATACTGGCTGCCACGTCGAGAATTCACAACGTCACGACGTCGCAACATCGCGAAGCCCGGGTCAACGTGAGTAAAGCCAACAAGGACCGAACGCCGCGGACGTCAACGCCGCTGACGCTGTACGTCACGACGCTACCACGATTTCGCGCTTCAATATCATTAAAAGCAAGGGGAGTTCCAATTTCGAGGGTATCGAGGAACGTATGACTGGCGGCTGAAACGAGTAGCAAAGGACCCGACATCGAGAAGACACTTTGCATACTTCCTCTTCGATAAACTACGATGATTGTTAAATTGATGATGTTTATATCTCGCTCTAGCATGTTCTAGATTTATCTGTGGTTTTTCTAAACCCCTGGCTACAATCAATAAGTTAAAGTTCAAACATATATTATTCAGTTATTTATGATTTGCATCGATCGTCTCTATATATGTGATTTAAATTCATGGTAATGTTTGGCTAACATTGGCATGATCCTGCTGGGTATCCGAGATTGAGAGATAAGGACTCCTGTGGATCAACAGAAGAATTCTGCTAACCCAGAAATAGAGATATCCCGATCTCGAGTGTGGCAATCAGGGTTTGCCCATTTGGGCTGCCTGAGTATTGGCTCCAAGTGATGCACCCAACTCCATTTCAGCGAGATAGGCAGATATACCTCGAGAGGGGGTATCTCGTAGGCATGATCACCCTGTCATCGAGAAGTCATTAATAAACCGAGTAGTAATTCCTATAGGTAATGATCCATCAAAAGTGGCAGGGGGAGACAAATCCTTAGTCTTTACACGTAAAGTAATTCTACACATTAATTTAGCTTTAGTTTTAATCACGCAAGTTAGTTAATAGAAATTCAGAGTTTAAGTCTAGATAATATTAAAAGACCAATTTCAGTAGTCAACACACTTATCCCCTTGGATCGATATTCGTACTTAGGTACGCTATATTACTTGAGGCGACGTGTGCACTTGCGCGCATAGGCGTACACATTTTACACATCACCCTTTCAGCCTATCACGGATCACCCAATACTCATGAGTTTTCCGCAGGTTGACGGTTGGTCAACTGATCCCCGGGTTTTAGGGCATCACAACTTGGTATCAGAGCCTAGGTATACGAACACTGCTGGTGTCACACCTCTACCCGCCTAAGCCGACGGCGGGCGCTAAGTCAGACCGACCTTTACCCGCTGCATTAATCGCGGGCCAAAGTCTTATATCTGAATCAAAATATCATATACAAAAATAAAACTACCACCGTAGTGGTGTTTACAATGTCAATACATACAGTCCTTAGTCCCATTTACATATACATATACAAAAACTGGATATATACATTTACATAATCAAAGCACGAAACCTACCGTGGTGAACTCCTACTAGTGTGTTGGCCCAGTTGTATGCGGAAGATCATGGAAGTCCTCCTTTGTACCTACACGAATTAAAACCCGTGCTATGCTTTACGCTTAGTGGGAAACATATGACTTATGCGTATACATGCATTAATACTCTTTACAAAAGAGCAAACATACAAGAGCGTATATCGACCTGCATGAATTCATATAGCAAACTAATACATATACTTGTACTTATAGCAAACTTATACTTATCCAGATCTCCCATAGGAGTTACAGAGCTTATACTTATAAGGAGGTACCCATAGGTACTATAGAGCTTATACTTGTGCAGAGGTATCAGAGGTGTCATTCGCAGTAGAACAATGTACATTACTTACTCTATTCGTTATTTACTCTTATCACAACCGGTTGACTACCTAGACTAGTAATAAGAAATGAGCAGGACACAACAAAATAAGTACTGGCTGTACCAGAGCGCATTGAGGTGTCAGAAAGACAAAAGCAGGAGTGCCGAAGCACTGAACAGAGACGTGCCTACCCACGTAACGTATGCCGTAGCACCAGCAGAGTGCCAAGACCAATCGCAGACTTGCCTACCATCGCAACGTATGCCATACCCGCCAGGAGTGCCAAGACCGATCGTAGAGTAATCAAGTACTATACTACCGCCCAAATGCACGTAGGTGCCATGTCATTCAATATATGTCTTAGCAATTCTACAATGATATATGTGTGTTCACAATCTTATCATAGGCATCAGTTTGCTTATCGAACATGAATGGGACCTCAATATACACTTATAGGGTCTCATAGTCCAATAGACAAGTCCTCTGAGTAACAGAAAAGCAAAACAAAATAAAACACCAAATTTGCCATGTTACTGTGGAACGTTACGTCATGCAAGATAATGTCGCTACTCGCAGATACCCGAGGCTATTAAATTCCTCCTCTCGCCACGCGCTGCGGCCTTCGCACGGCGTGGGATCACTACGCCGCAAAGACAGACTCGATTACTGCCTCAAATTTTTTTATTTGATCATTTTGTCCATTTTTCTAAAAACCCAACCAAAAAACCTCAAATACTCTAAAAGCATCACCAAAAACAACTCCCAAATGTATTCTAACCCAACCAAAACCAAACATAGAGATTAATTAGGGTTTTTCAAAACCCAAACTTAAGTACTTGTAAGTTAGGTTAACTTCCTAACATTCAAACCCTAGCTCAAAGAACTAGATTAAGAAACCAAGAATCCTTAGAAACATAGCAATCCATACAAAACTTAACAAGTTCCATACAACATCATAACATCCATACTCAAAGTCATAAATCCATACTCACATAGTTTCCAAACACCAATAGTTTCCATACCTTTCTTCTTCTTCTTCCTCTACTTCTTCTCATCTCCTCTCTTCTTCTTCCCCTTTTTTTGCTCTCTCAAATGAGAGACCAACTTGGTCTTATCCACTTATTCTTCATAAGGCCTTATTTGGTCATAAAAATGCATTCTTTTGATTTAAGTTTCCTTTTATTGCATTTTGGTACTCAAATTCCCTTCTATTTGCACCACAACTTCCCATAATTCCACTTTAGCATATAATCTTATTATCTTATGACTTTTATATCCTGTTTTTAAAAAATTACAAATTTACCCTTGCTTATTTCATGGTTTCTCAGATTTCACGTTTTGAATTTTAAATTACGAAAATTCAAATTATACCTACAAAATACCCTAAACATGTCGAAAATGACTAGGGTATATTTTGGGGTGTTACAAAGGGCTTGGTAGGCATAGGTTTAGGACATGCAGTTATGGTATAGTGCCTAGGTTTATGATTACCTGATGCCTGATAGATCTGGTACTAGCTTCACAGCTTAGTATCAAGGCGTAGGTATGTGATTACCTAGGACTTGATAGGCATGGGTTTAGACCATTGCATTCATTGTGCATTTCATGTTTTATACTACGTGATTGTGTGTTACATATTGTGTGAATTATATACAAGGTAGAATGTATATAGGAAAAGATGAACACTAGGTTAGAGAACACAACCTTAAAGGTTCGGGAAAATAATGAATGGGATAGTTCGAGATGTTGAGGTCTATTAGTAGTTGGCACATGTCCTACTAGTTATATAAGAAGAGAATGTCTAGCCACATTCCAGCTAGAGGGTAAATCCCTACTATGGTGGGATTGGGTCATAGCCTTAAGGAACTTAGAGGTAATGACATGGGAAGAGTTCCGTGAGCTCTTCATGGACAAGTGTTTCCCGGCGTCTACTCGACATGCAAAAGCTTAGGAGTTCCTAGAACTGAAACAAGGAACAATGTCAGTGCTCGAATACATGGCCAAGTTTACTGAATTAGCCCGTTTCGTTGATGTTTATTGTTTTCCTTTTTCTATATAGACTAAAACCCCTCAAATTAACATAATTACAAGAGCCTTACACTTCTCTTGCACCCATGTTACTTTGGATAATTTTGCTTGATAAAATAATTTTCTCTAATGTTCATGATTTAAAATAAGGGTTCGCCTCTATGACACCGCAAGTGCACAAAGTCATACAAGTAGTAAAACTGACTGTAAGTCCGTATCATTCCTACGTAGATTGATAGCGAATTACATCAATTCCCAACTACTAAAATTCCATACTATTTGGACTCAAAACTCATAGTGAAAGTTTTATTTAAACAACTAAAATTAAAAATCCTATACTATTGAATATATTCAAACTAAACTAAAACAAAAGTAAATGAATAAAAATAAATTGTATATAAAAGAATGGATCAATCAAGCATCAGAGAAACTAAAAACTATCAATGAAATACAATGAAACAAATAATTTGTGCAATAAGCATATCAAGCCTGCTCTATATATGGATCCGTTATCGCCCAAGATTTCCTAGTTTTTTTTGGAATCGATTTCTCCGTATTCACGATAGATATCCTTGCTTCTCTCGAAGACAAGATCAAACTAGCTACCTGTATTCCAAATTCTCTTGCAAGATCTGGGTATTTTTCTTTCTCAATAATTCACACCCATTTCCTGTTGACAACATAACTTTTGCTTTTCCTTCTCAGGATTTTCTCAAAGTTTCTACCACTTAATTGGTAGCTCAACCTTCAGATTATGGGTTTATCCCGTTCCCTTGATTAGATCTAAGCTAACACGGGGATTGGAACTTACCTTTATATTAAGGTGAACTCTCTGATTATTTATATTGTCAAATACACCCCTCTAACTTCAATTATGAGCGAACGGGATTTATCAAAATGAACTCGCAGCTCGCCAGCTCGTCAATGGTAGTCAAACATACCTTAAAAGAATGCTCTCAACTCGTGAATTTCGCCTTCGTGTCACGCGTAGGGCATCCTGATATCGAGTAAGGTAATATTCCCTCAACTGCATATTAGGTACTACTATCGGGAACTTATCCATTCAAAACGACACCGATTAAGTAAGAACCAAATCCAAATTAATTTCTCCATAATTGTGCAGAAAGATCGTGAATTCAAATGTAAATCAAATCCAGCAGAGCCGGGCGCGCGTGGGTCCGACATCGAGATTGCTAATTAAGAAATGGAGCACCGATCACGCACAACCACTCAGAATTAAAATAAAATCTGAGAAGAAATGAATTCCATAAATTTGTTCAGATTTACACCAGCGCATACGAAGAAAAAATAATCAGAACTAAAAATCCAGCTCTACTCTTCTGCCACGTCGCATATTCAAACCAAAAAAATGAAAACTAAAAAAAAAAAAAAATCTACTCTAAAATATACACTGAGTTCCTTTTCTTCTCCATTTTCTGGGTAGTGAAGGCGGAAAAACTACTTTACTCTTCTAAAGCTATCTATTTATACTGTAAAAAGAATTTGGGCTGAATCCCTAAAATGCTCCGTGGAACTCCAAAGAAAAGCCCAACACAGTCCTATGTCACACTTCAAGTTGATGTCGCGACATGGATTTCTCTCGACGTCAGGATCGCTACTCTTTCTAAGTTGCAACCGCTTGTCCTCGCAACTCCGCTTTGATCGCTGGTCGCGACGTCAAGCTAGGTCGCGACCATTTGCTCGCTGTTCATGTTGATGTCGACCTCGCCACATGTCGCGACATCATTGTCTTTCTATTCTTCCAGCTCGAAAGTCACGATATCGCTTAGGTTGCACCACTCTTCTGCTTGGTATGATGAATTACGTTGTGACTTTGATTTCTTGGTCGCAACTTGTTATGGTCTTCTTGCCTTCATATGTTTACACCTTTATGTCACACCTCTACATGGTGATGTCTCGACCTCTTTGCTTCCTCTTTCTTTTCTTCCGTCAGAACCTCGCCTCTCTACGTTGCAACAAATTTCCTCCTTCCCACCTATTTTCCAGGTCGCGACCTCAAGATGGTGTCGCAACCTCAATTTGTTATGTTCAACTCTTCTTAAGGTCGCGACCTTTATTGAGTGGTCGCGACATCATTTCTTATCCTTGATCTGTAAAGGTCGCAGTTCGCCTTGGCAAGTGCTTCTTCTATTTGGCTGTGTCAGGACTCCCTTTCAAACTCTATTTTGGTTGTACTTTGGAATCTTCCCGTTTTTATGTCGCGACATTAGGGTGGTGTCGCGACATGAAATGGACCTTGCATTTGAAAACTAGTTGCAATCCTCTTTCTTTTTGCGAAGACCTTCTTGTGGCGGCTTCATAGATCTTATCCTTATCGCGACCAGAGTGTGTCACGACATCATTCATATTTTGAGCGCCGCGGGACATCAAAGTGATGTCGCGATTACGAATTTCTTCCTTTCGACATTCTCGAGTCTCGACCACGTTGTCGCAACCTCCTTCTTCAAGTCATGACTCATTTGTCTGCTTTCTATTTCTTCTTCAAAGCCGAATTTGTTGATGTCGTGGATTCGAATGGCCGGTAATCGAGCTTCCTCGGTTTAACTTAAATTTTCGCCAGACCTCAATTTCCGGGCCGCAGGTCGGTTTCTTTCCCGATTTTGCCGAGATTTGAGCTTCTCGCGTATTGCAAAAATGAAATTTACAAAATATCCACATTTCCTTATAAACAATCAACATTTATCTTGTAATATACTCAGAAAATGGATTAAAATCTAATGAGTTTGACTCATCAAATTCTACTTAAAATTTTGCTTGGTCCTCAAGCAAAGAGAAGAAAGAATTGTTTGTCTCAAACAAATAGCTAGAAAATTTTTAAGGACATTTTTCTCGATTCATACTTACGCCTTTTCTTATTCCACCTTCTAACTGAATTAAGAGATACCAAAGATCATTTTAACTTTAAATTTTTAGATTCAAGAATAAGACATGGTATACTTATCACAAATTTCTGATGAACCAATGTATTTAAACAAATTTTATTCAACAAGTCTTGTTCGTGTGTGCGTCTTCTCAATCCTTTTCATCTTTATGTTGAATGTAGTAAATCTTCAGAGTTTTCGACTCCGATTGTCGAAGTCCCACAGTTTGTTTTTCATATTGATCTCCACTAATGTAGGTAAATTCAACCTTCAAAATCAATGAGGTCTTTCACGCTTGTAATGTCGGGCTTAGGTACTGGGTAGATAATGGAAAAATTGTTGTAAATCACCCAATTTCCACCTTTCTTATAATACTTGTCAGCTTCTTCAACTTTCATCATTTTCTTCTGCTCTTGCGATTCTTCTCACCTTGGCCTGATTCATCTTCATGTTGAATTCTTTTAGGGAATTTCAACTCCATATGCTCTTATTCCTACTCAGCTTCCTTTGTTTCCTTTGAACTCTTGCTTTTGTTTTTTCTAGGATCGGGAATTAGTGCAATGTTTTGTCTTCTGTGCTTTCTATTACTCTGGGAGAACTTCTCGCTAGCAACTCCCATACCAGCTTGGTATTAGGGTACTAGGTGTTAAAACACCCTCACGAAGTAATTACTCTAAGGGAACAGGGCTCAAGACAAAACTTATTCCTCTATTTCACTAGTCAGCTTCTTTTTACTTTTCACCTCCTTCATCAGAAAATTTGGAAATATTTTTCCCCCAAACTTGTTTCTTTCTTTATAGTAAATTTTTTCCTCGAACCGAAACTGATAATTCGTTCTTTGTCGTGTGTTTATTGCAAGGGAAGGGAATTTAGGTTTTCGCTGTTGTTTATTGAAGAAATAAGGCTTATTTGGCTCAAATCAAGGAACTAGAGAATATGCTTACATATATCGAGGGTAGGCTTAGAAAAGCTCAACTGCCAAGGACGGCCTCATCATTCTTTGTCAGGGCTGCCACCTAAGATTTCGCCTCAATCAATAATCTAACAAGTTCTAGGACTATGGACTCTTAGTCTTGAATTTCCCTAAGATGTTCCTAATTCCTCTCAAAGTTTCATAAGTTTTGTTGACCAAAGTGTATTATTTCTTCAAGACTTGTATTTATTTACTGTCTACTTACATTATTTCATCCAAGTATTTTGTTCCATCGCACAACCAATTTTCCAAATTTTGCAATCTATAACAAATTAAACAATGTAGGCAATACTCCTAGTTTCCAGTTTAATTATTCACGCCCTGATTCTTCCTGAAATTGCTGTTCTTGGGAAAGAACATAATTATTTATTTGATTCTTGCACATAAAAGGCATTATTTATTTATCATGCTAAACATAAAATGACACAAAAACAAAATTTCATATATCATAAACAATCAATTTGTAGGTCAACAAGAATTTTATTCAAATATCAAACATTTCGATATTTGCATACCTTCTTTCCTTACAAATAAGACTCAGAATCAAATTAGAGAAAAACTCTCTATTTCTTGATATAAAATCCCATATCTTCCCACCGAAGGTTGCAAATTTCTTGCTTCAATTTGTTCACTGCACCTGAGCTCACTCCAAGAGTGATTCGACCGTGAACAAGGTCGTGCAACAAATCGGGAGCCCTTCTCCTATTTTTCGAGAAGTCGATGGGTTCTAATTAACCTTTCTTCCAATTCCTTTCCCATCAACCACTCTCTTGATTACACAGCATTTTATGGAATAAGGAATGGAATTGGTTTGTTTTCCGACTCCATTAATTCCATAAACTCTGTGTTCACAGCCTTGGAGCTCTTTTTTTTCTCTTATTCTCTCTTCTCTTCATTCTCTTTGTTTGTTTTTCCTTTTTAATCCCATCCTTTATAAAGGATTTGGCGTCTCTTAGAACTACAAGGCCATTTATTCTTTCTTTAAAATTTTGATGAATGAATTGAATGAGGTTTAATTCTCATTTTCATATTTCCAATTATTTTGGGAATTAAGTGGAGAATATTGGATCGCTTTTTTCTTGAAGTTATTCACCTCTCTGATTATTCTCCTCCTCAAACCGAAAGCATACTAAACCAATTCGTTCAATCAAGACATTGATTTTTGTTTCTGCATTAATAACCATTTATTTCAAAGATTCTGAATGAATGATGTAGAACTGAAAGGTTTGGGTGAATTGTAGCCTAATGGAATTTGAAGTGAATGCATCGGGTCAAATGTCATGACAACGATATGGGAGTCGCGACATTAATTATTGAGCCTCTAAATTAATGATTTTCAATGAATTTAATTTTTAACTGCTAGGACGCCCAAAATGAGAGGTTTTAAAATCCACTTTATCGACTTTTGGGACTATTTTGTCGCAACTTCAAAATTCGTCATGACTCGAAATGTGGTCACGACAGGAATTTGATGTTGCAACATAAAAATGTTCTTCCCTTCTTCAATTCAGTCGTGACCTCAGCCATTATTTTCACTTTCTTTCCACTTTTATTTTTCACATCCAGCATTCTGCTGCAATTTTTCGATTAATGTTGCAATTCTCAAAACATAAAACACTAAATTCACAAATAATTTCAATTTATTCAATTCAAAACAACTACAATTCAATTCATCTTCATCATGCAAAAAATTCAACATCTACTTATGTATCATATTCAAATTTAAGCACTAAAATAAAATAAAAATTCCCCCAAACTTTCAATCATGATATATCAAAGACAAATTTTTAAAATCAAATCAAGAAGAATATACGTCTCTTTCGTCTCTCTATGCCGATTGAAGTTTGATTGCAGATGCTCTCCTTGCACACCTTCATCGTCTCGTAAAACTTAAAAATATTTACCTACTTTCAATCTATAATGAATAAAATCAATATGCTATTAGAAATTTAAACACAAAATTTTAAACTATAACAAGAAAAATTAAAACAAATGGGTGTGGATTGCCTTCCCACAAAGCCGCTCAATTTTTTAGTCTTTAGTCGATCTCTCTTTCTACCGCATTGTTCTGTTTCTTCAATTTCGCTCAAAACTAAGGGTTACTCTTCCAATCGCTTCTCACAAGGTAGTGCTTTACCCATCATTAATTTTGAACCTCATGATTGTTGGTTCTAAGTGTCACTGCATCAAACTGTGTGCTTTGATACCACTGTAAATGGTCCACTCCATTTGGATTTCAGCTTTCCTGGAAAGAGTCTTACTGATTTGAATAATAAGACCCCGATTCCCGCTCAATCTCCTCCTCAAAATTCGCTGATCATGCCATTTTTTTTGTTTTATCCTCAGATTTCGGCACTATCATAGACTTTTATCTTCAACTTCTTCCAATTCATTTAATCGAGTAGCCTAGTCTTTCCTTAGCGCCTTAAAATCAAATTAAGCTTCGATGTCCACATAGCTTATATTCTAAATTTCAAGAGGTAGGTGACAAGGTTTTCCAAAGACAAGCCTGTATGGGACATTCCAATGGAGTTTTAGCGCACCCAGATTCGTAGAGTGCATCATCAAGCTTCAACAACCAATCTCTTTAAGTGTCGAACTACGCTCTTTCCGTAATTCTCTTTATCTCCCGTTGGAAATTTCAATCTTGCCCATTTGTTTTGCAGGATGATAAGCCAAGCTCATAATATGTTTGATACCATTCGCTCATGAGTTTGACAAACACCTTATTTGCAAATGGCTCTCCATCACTAATTATAGTTCTAGGTAACCAAATCGCCGAGAATATTTCTTTGTAAAAATCCCACAATCAGACGATATCATTCTTTGGACAAGCCGGGCCGCTCAACCCATTTTCGATACATAATCCACAAATTTCAGAGTATGTATATATTTCAATGAAACCTGAAAAGGCAATCTGTCCTTTCCCCATACATCAAACAACTCGGTAACTCACCAGATACTTATAGGGGCATCTCATGCCTTTTGCCGATATTTCCATTCTTTCGCATTGATCACATATCTCACCCATTCAAAATGCCCTGTACAGAGGCCAAGAAACTCGACCGGAGAATTTTAGGTCATGATCTCCCGCAAATGTCCTCCATACTGATGCATGACATTCTTGTAAAATCTTGCTTTGCTCTCCTTCCGTACACATCTCCTTATAATCGTATCAACTCTCTTTTAAACAATAATGGGGTCATCCCAAATGTAGTGCACCCATTGCCGCTCCCAGCTTCTTCTCCGTTGATAGTCGAATTTCCGTGGCATAATTCCACAAGCTAATAGTTCACGATATCGCATGGCTCGTATAAATTGAGTACAACCTGAATAATTGCTCATCTCGAAAATTCTTCGCTATTTCTCTTCCTTCCTCCTCGTACCTAGCAGTTTTCACTCTTGACAAGTGATCAACTATCACATTGTCACAACCCTTCTTGTCTTTTATTTCTAAAATCAAATTCCTCGCAATAATAGTACCCACCATATCGCCTAGGCTTTGCTTCTTTCTTTTGCCATTAGATACGACCACAGATGACGCAGGTGTATAACAACATGGGACCCCCAAAATAAATGGCCTAAATTTTCACACATGCAAATACTATCGCCAAAGATCTCCTTTCAAGAGTATAATTTTCGAGCTTCATTAAAGGTTTTATATAGCATAGTAGATGGCCTCAACACTTTTTCCTCTTTATGTTCCAATATGCCCTATCGCAAAATCACCGGTATCACACATGATTTCAAATTCTTCGTCTAATCAAGCCACATGATGGGAGCTCTTCAACTAGTTCGATTTGATTTTTCAAATGCATTATGGCAGATTCATTAAAATAGAACTTAGTATCTTTTTCCAAAGCACTCAAGATAGTGGTTTTAGCAATTTTTGAGAAATCTCTCGATAAATCTTTCTAAAAAACCAGCATGTCCTAAGAAACTTCTAATTCCCTCACGATCGTAAGGTGGCATTAGATTTATAATTGAAACTTTGCCCTCGGTCTACCTCAAGCCCCTCGGCGTAAATCATGTGCCCCAAAAAACAATTCCTTCAGAATCCATAAATGGAATTTTTCCCAATTCGTAGCCAGTTCTTGTTCGCACCTTGAAGTACTCCGTCTCGTGTTATGCATTAATCGTTCAAAAACTCGGATCCATACACCGGTAGTAATCATCCATGAAGATCTCCATAACTTCTTTCCTCGCTAGATCGAAAAATATAGACATCATGCATCTTTGGAAGGTACCAGAGCATTACACAAACCAAATGGCATTCTCCTAAAAGCAAAAGTACCAAACGTGGCATGTAAAAGTGGTTTTCGATCTTCGGTGCACAAATTGGGTTATATCCGTAGTATCCATCAAGAAAACAAAATGAGGGGCGTCTCTACCAACCTATCCAAAGATTCGATCAATGAAAGGTAGGGAAAATGATCCTTTCTCGGGCTGCATTCACTGTAGTCAATACACACCCTCCATCCTCGTCGCTTCAGAGAATAAGTTCATTCTTTTCATTTCTCGGAATACAATCCACCTTCTGGGAACCATGCACCGCTTACCCAAGAACCATCTAATATAGCATATATAAAAACCTCGCATTTAACCATTCGTAACTTCTTTTTCCACAACTTCTTCATCACCGGGTTTAGCCTTCACGCTTCAATAAGTTTTTTATTATCATCCAAAGAATATTTTGCATGCAAATGGAGGGCCGATACCTTCAAACTTCAATCGACCAAGCAATTGCTTCCTCGTATTTTCTCAATTACCTAAAGAACTCTTCGCCCGCCACACTGATATGATAACCTGTTTTCTTGCCCTAAAACTCATATTTTAGATGACTCACCCCTTCAATGTTAACCCTTCGCACTAGTTTCGCCATGCTTATTTGTTGCCGGGTCGTGATACTTCATCTTGACTGCCATTTATACCGAGACTGCTTTCCTTGTTAAACAAATTTGAAGGCAAGATTTCAATCAAGACTCTCAAGATACCGAAAATTCATCTCAATTTCATCGATGAGCTGCCATGATACAATCGTAATTCAATTCAACATTGAGAAGACTATTACCCTACACCATACAACTCGTTCGCATCTACATCGATAGACTCCTATTAATATTAAAATGCACTACTTCATTTCCAACCCTGAGTGTTAGTTCACCTTTCTGTACATCTATCAAGGCAGCCCTAGTTGCTAAGAAAGGTCTTCCCAACAACAAAGGAACTTGGGTATCTTCCTCCATCTGCATGATAACAAAATCCACTGGGAAGATGAATTTCCCAACCTTGACAAGAACATCTTCAAGAATGCTTCGTTGTTACCGATCTATCTACTATCCGCAATGTAATTGCTGGTGGGGTAAGTTCCCCAAATTAAGTCTCCGATTAACCGATGAGGCATCAAATTTATACTAGCGCCTTAATCACATAAAGCTTTCTTTGAATTCATATTTCCCTTATGGAGCAGGAATGGTGAAACCGCGTGTCCTTCATCTTTGTCGGGAGCTACGATAATGGCAGACCAAGAGGCATCAAATTTACTATTCCCTCCTTCAAATATTCTTTTCTTACTCAAGATCTCAGAATTTTAGATAAAGAGTAGCATTTGGTCGATTACTCCAGAATGGGATATTTATTTCTATTTTCTTGAAAATGTCCAAGAATTTAGAAAATCGTTTCTTCTTTCTTAACTTCAAGTCTCTGTGGAAATGGCACTAAAGGTATGTCGTACTCCTTCCTTCTTTTTCGTCATTACTTCCTTTCTGGGCCATTCAATCCGGGTGCTCTTCTCCTTCCTTTTCGCCTTTTCTTTTTCCGTCTCGTTTCTCTTTCCTTCGCCCTTTTGTTGTCGCCTTCTCAAATCCTTCCCAATTTCTTAATTGAATTGCCATGCGCCGTTCTTCTCGAGTGTCACTGTGGAATGCATCTTTGCTCGATTTGGCATATTCAGGGCCAGCTGCTCTACTTGTGTCTCCAAATTTTTCAACGAGGCACTAGCATTCTTCTGAAACATTTGAGTATCAAACTTGAAAGCTTCCAAGTCAGACAATTTCTATTCATGGAATTGTAATAGCCTCTTGTTGTCCCCTATGAACTGCAGCATTTGTTCTTTAAATGGTTGAGTCACACCATGTGTAACTTAGTGATCTATCAAAGTAATTTTTCAGAGTTCATTAGTTCCAAGATATTAGTCTAACATACCCCTAAGTTACCGCTCTCTCTCTTTACTCGTGAATCTTCCATCTCTCGTGTGCCACCGTAGGGCCTCCCGAAATCGTAGCAAAGGATACAACTCTTTTCTCTCGGGTATGTTACTAATATTCCGAACAACACCATTATATGAACAAGACAATATATAAATTCAAAGATTCAAAAACCCACAAAATAACCGAAAACCGCAAATCAATGTTCAACAATTAATCCCCAACCCTAGAGGGTGTTTAATGCTCCATTATCGATTCCAATCATCACTAATCAAACAAAAAGTAAGAAAATGAAGAAAGAAATCAAGAGAAAGAAGAGAAAAACCCGTATTTGAGCTTAAATTGGCCGACAAGAAATAAATTGAATATCCGAGTACAACATCGAAACCTCTTCAATAGAAATAAAAATCGCTTCTAAAAACTACTCTAAAATCTATTAAAAATAAAAATTTAGCAAAAACTAAGAAAATGGGCGCTTAGAGAGAGAAAACCCATGAGAGAGAAAATCCAGATTCTTAGCCTTCAATCTTTGTCCGAACCTTAGTGAAATCTCGACCCTATTATACAAGACCGAATCTCTTCAATAGAAATAAAATCGCTTCCAAACTCCGCTCTAAAATCTAAACAAATCAAAATCAAGAAAACTTGAAAATGGGCGCCTAGAGAGAAACCCCAAGAGAGAGGCTCTCCAATCTTCCCGCATGCCTCTTTACCTAAAAAACGAGTATATATATGGTCCTAGGGTGAAATGGGCTTGAAATTAGGTCAAAATATCAAATTTCGGCCTTTTTTAGGTTTCCCCGCGTTTTTTGGTCACATTATCAGTTTTCTCGTCGCGACACCATTTCCGTCGCGACACCATTTTCTCGCCGCGACACCACTTCCCCGTCGCGACACTCATTTCCCGGCCACGACACCATTTTCCCCTCGTCAGCGACACTTCCCGTCGCGACACCATTTCCCGGTCGCGACACCATTTCCCGACAAAGAACCTCGCTTTTCTTTCTTCTCCAACTTGTCTGGGCCATAACTTTTCATTTTAACTCTGATTTGGGCGTGAGTACTCGTTGGAAAGATCTTGAATGTAGAATGCAGCCATGAGGGAATTTGAACCATTTGATGTCTAAATGGTACAGAAAAATTAATCTTCCCAGTAGCGCGCTATGAGACTCTCTATGATCTCTTCTTTGGAAATACATTGCCTGGCTCTTGCCAAATCACTCTGCTTTTCATCAATAACTTACAAACCAAGTTTAGAGGAAATTCTATGAGTTTTACATGAATATGGATATTAAATGCATAAAATAAAGAAGAAATGAACTTCAAAACATAGATGAGTTTGCACTCATCAAACACCCCAACTGAAGTTTGCTTGTCCTCACAAATAAAGAGCAAGTTGTCGGGTCTCCTGGGCAAATGAGTGTTTAGAAGAGTTCATTTCACCCTTTTATTTAACCAAACCGAAATAATCAAGCTTTGCATGCAAAGATGCGATATGTGTCTCAAGAATTACCCTTACAAGGAATATAGAGAAATATGATCAAGATAATTTATTCATTTTCATGATTAATCTCACTAATAAGAGGCAAATTTAGATCATGGTTCTCACTAGTATTGTGTGTGTGTGGTCTTCACTCTATCCAAACAGTACAAAATTTAGATGAGTTTTATGAAATTGAGATAAGTACGCGGATCTCTAAGATAATTTATTTAGGTTCCATAGGCTTGTTGTTCTTATCACTCTCCTGGCTCAATGTAGGCACACACAACTCCGAGATCAAGTAGGTCTTTATAAACATAATGTAAGGCTTGGGTAAGGGGTAGTTGAGTAGTCATTTTAGGCTAAACTTACCCCGAACATGCACATATTTTCTCGTGACAGACTCTACTCCATCTGATTCTTACCATCGTGAGTGACACTCTCGAACACCCCCAAAGAATTTGTTTAGGTGCATCCTTCCATCTCCTCATATCACTTTTACGCACAAATTTTGCATTCTTTCAACAAACACCAGAAGCCTTTTCTTTAAGACAAAGTTATTAGGGGTGGTGTAATGTCAAAACCCCCTTAAACTCTACCAACCCTTAGCGAGCTTTAAATCAATGGCTCCAGGACCCGGGTGGCCTTAGGGTGCACTAGGTGTTGGGCCTGCCAGTTCTTGCTCTAGGGAAGGAAGGCTCACAGGCCCTAGACTCCTCCTCCTTGGCTTTTTATTGTATTTTTGCTTCTTTTACCTTGATCTTTGTTTTTTTTTTTGACAAGCCTCTTTTGATTTTCAACAACTCATTTCAACTAATTTGGGTGTACCATATGGAAAAATAACCCCAACTAACTCCTCACATTTCTCAGGTATGTTTCAAATCCTGTATTGTGGTGGGTTTGGTTCTTTATTCGGGGAGATAGTGATGTATAGGAAGGTTATTAGCTTAAACTTGGTTTTTTATAAGCAATTTTTGGCTCTTTAAGGCTCAACATCTTGTTATAGGAATATACATATGCATATTATAGGGTTAACAGAAGCTAAATCTCTTGTGTTAACATGTATTTCTCAAATTTGTTGTGTTGCCTAAGTTTACGCCTCGACGTGTAGAACAAGTTACAGAACCTGTGATTAAATTAGATGGATTCTCATAAACCTTCTCTAACCTATTAAAAGCGCTTTTTCAAGGGTATTTAGTGACCACGTGCATGGATTTTGAGAAACCCGATGACTAAATAACCTATTAAAGAGATAACTCATTAAGCATTAAGTCCACATTATCTCTAATGTCCATATGCCAAGGGTTTCATTTATAGTCCCTTGTGACATCTGCATGACTCAAGCAAAACTCAATTAACTCAATAGCTCTAACTAAAAAAATATGCAAACTAAGATGTAAGTTATGAAGCATAAAAAAAAGTCATTATCGAAAAAGCACGAAAATTTCATCTTCAAAGTTGTCATTTGCAACATTTGGGGTGTGACATGATAAACTAACAAAAATAAAAACACCCCCGAACTTTGAGATGAACATTGTCTAAATGTCTAGCAATGAGTAAGGAAGCAATAAAGTAAAGGGTAATAAAGAGTTGGGAAAAGTAGACTCCCCTTTGTAGTCTTGGCCCTTTGAATAGGAACATGATGATTTTCAGACAGTGACATTGGTGTACTACCCCTTGATGCTCTCTTTTGCTTCTTTGGAGCCATGAAAGTGGCTTTGGCATTTTCTCAAGCACTTGGTGTGCCAACTGTCACCTCAAATGAGTGAGTTTTGATTCTTCAAACCTCCTTCAATACATGCAAATCACTCCACAATCAACAATGATCCACAAAGAACCAAAAAACAAACAATCAAAACCTGAAATTTTCTTCCATTGTAACTCCTCTTTGATGCTTGGAATGATGGATGGAAAATTGGAGTTCAACAAAGGCAAGGTTATTGGGTTTGTGATGGGTTTTGAAGCTTGAAGATGATGAAGATGGATTGGGAGATCTGATTTAGGATTTGAGTGGATGGAAGAATTTGAAAGTGGTTAGAGATTTCACAAGGGTTGGAGGGAAGAGTGGCAAGATAGAGTATAAAAGTGGAAGAAAAATGGGTTTAAGGGTTAAAAGCACTTTGTTTTCCGTGGCTATGGTCTGCTGATCTTGTCGGCAGTCTGCTCGGCACACCCACATTTTTATCGACTTGTTATACTCATATCTCCTTCGTTTAGCTCGAATTGGATGTGTAAGGATTCGTTGGGAAGCCCTTCCAGTATAGAGATGTGCTTATGGGCTGGGTGAGGCTATTTTGAGCCTCAATCAATGCAGAAAAAATCAGAATGTTCAATGGTGTTCGGTGTAGAATTTGCCGACTCATAGGTTCTCCTTGCTTTGTCTCTTACACTATCACTTGCTATCCTTCAAAAAGTCCTTCATGTATATATTCTCTCAAAATTCCTCCAATGGCAACCCTTAATGCTTTCATTCATGCTTAAACTCATCTCTTGTCTTCAATTCTACTCCAAGCATGATCATAGAACTTTCCAGCACACATTTCGGTTCAATTTGGTTGTTTTCCATCTCAAAACCTGAAATTTGATGAACATCTCTCCCTCCATAAATTTTTTTTTTTCACACTTGAAGCACTATAATTACATCAACCACTTTCCAACTTCTTGCCTTAAACTCTTGCAAACTAGTCATGACAACATGTTGGAAGCCAAACTTATCTTATTGTGAAAACACTAACATGAAAGTTAAAACCTTCAGCTGGAATTCTCATCAGCGATAAAAAAAAAAACGGCTGACAAATAAAGTAACTAAAAAAATGAAAAGAAAGGAATGGATAGAATCCAACATTACTTAGCTTAAGTTTGTCTCGAGAAGTGCTCAGTTTTTAGAGTCGGCTAGACTCATTGGAAAAGTACTAGTGCTTCCATTTGACCCGATCATTCATCTTGGAAGCCTTCCTCTTCACTCCATTATTTCCAGGGTCTTTCTTTGAGACTTTGAAGAGGAAAGAAACTCAAAAATCCCCTTTAGTATAGTTTGGTGGTTCAGCCACAGATTTGCCAAGCAGTCCCTCATGATGATGTAAGCATTTATGCTTAGGAGGCTGTTCGGCTTATGTGCCCTTACAGTTGAAGCAAGGCTGCGAGAATTTTACGCATGGCTCTTTCTTGCTCCATCAAAGGTATGGATTTGAGGTGAAGATTGAACTTTGCTTCTCCTCACCTGAAGCAAGGTGAGCTCCGCTAATTGATGTCGATCCATGCTTGGCTTGAGGAAAGAAGTGGTCTTCTTAGTATAGGAGAATTTTGTAAATCCCCTTGATGTGATGCAAAAATCCATGGGAAGGTAAAATGTGCCAGTCTTCGCGAGGCATTTTCAATAACCACCTTGACTTTCTTCTTCAAATGTCCAATTTATCCACTAATGACTTTTCATTCTCTAAGTTGTTTAGGGTGCCTTTTCTCGATTTCCATCTCATTTTCACCTTCTTCCACAAATTTCGAATTAGAAATTTACGCACCTTTAACTCGAAAAATTATCAGTACATTCTTTGGGATTTGTGAAAGTCTTTACTAGGGAGGTCCTAGAATTTTCCTTGAATGCTTGGACCCGAGTGTCACATTTGAGCTTCTACATTTTCAATCTAGCACTAGTGTTGACTTGAGGCCCTCCCCAAATCTGAAAATTTCTGCTCGCTGAATTAATCCATCTTCTTGTTCCTTCCGTAGATAAAATCGCTCTAACAGGAGACAACTCTTCTTCCTCTTCAAATAACTAGGTTGAACTCCGCCCAGTAGGCAATACTCCTTGTTCTGAATGAGTCATTGTAAATTCTTTTAGTCCAATTGATTGAAGTAGTTCAAACTTGGCTTCTATGGAGCAAATCTATCTTACATTAAATGTTCCTCCATAAGTGACCAAATAAGAAGAAAACAAAAGAAAGATAAACTCTGAAAATGCTAATAAAAAATTAACTGAAACAAATCCACAGCCAAAAGATAAAAATAAAAATGAAAATTGCCTAGGTATAGTGCCCCGCTGTGAAATGTCAACTTCGATGAGGAGAAAGTGGTAACGCGATCCAAGCGAAGCTGGCCTTAACTGTTAAGTGACAAAGAACATATACAAATTTATGACACTATTACCAAAGGGTATTGTCTCTAATCCTGACAACGGCGCGAAACTTCATAGGGAGACCAAATGATGTATATGTGAAAATGTGGCCGAAATTGGAATGGTAAATACTAGCGGGAAATGAAATATTACCAACACTCTGACCCCTTTATGATTCACCTGGGTCCTTCACAAGTAATAAAGTGGATTAAATTAGGATGTCATTTTGAGTTGAAGTTCTCTCTAATTGGAATTTGATCCCACCCAGGTGCAATGGCTCTGCTCACTACTATTTGGCTGACCAAGTAGGATGGAGTAAAGTCATTTAATTGAAACAAACTGATTTAAAACTAATCCTAAAAATCTACCAAATAAGCAACTACTTAATTCTAAAGGTATAAAGAGAGTCACTAGGGATGGAGATGGTATTCACAAGCAGTTTGCATTTTCCTTGAAAGTGCAACGTTGTGAGTTAGATGCTAGATTTGTCCGGAAGCGTGTGAGTGTGGCTGGTTCTCATACACCATACATTTCACTGTATCTAACACACATATTCTTTTCGGGACAAATGGGTCCTAAATAGCTCTTGTAAATTTGGCATTCTTTAATATTTGATTGTTTTCTTTTTCAATAACCACAACCATTTCTTAGAGTGAAAATTCTTGCCCCATAGGCCGAAAAGGATAATGCGAAGCCTTCTCAATGTAATTGGTATCTCGTCCTTCAAATCAATAAAATTTTCTGTCCTTTTATTAGATCTTTCTTGGCTGGGATCAAGATCGACTCATTGGGCCAAGGAGAAACCTACGATCAACTAAATTGATGCAATATCTAATTAATCCTCACACCATGAGTAACTTAGTGATCTATCGAGTAATTTTCAGAGTTCATTAGTTTCCAGATATTAGTCTAACAGCACACACAAGTTACCGCTCTTTACTCTGAGTCTCCATCTACATGTGTGCTCAGGAGGGCCTCTGAAATCGGAGAAAAAGATCCCAGGCTCTTTTTTTTTTTTTGGTATAAGCTACTAATATTCGAACAATTGTTATATGAGCAGTTACCAATTATATAGATTCAGTATTCGAGCCATGAAAATAGCACAGCGCAAATCTGAATGTTAATGTTAATCCCCAGCCTGAGGGTGTTTATGTTCTATTCTTTGAGTTGATCATCATAATCAAGCAGTAAGAAAATGAAGAAGAAATCAAGAGAAAGAAGAAAAGCAGATTTGAGCTTAAATCTTAGCCTCGTGGTAATAAATTTAGATATCCCAGATGCAATGTGAAATCTCTTCAATAGAAATAAAAATGCACTCTAAACTACCAAAATCTATTAAAAATAAAATGCGACAAAAACTAAGAAAATGGTAGTTTAGAGAGAAAACCCATGAGAGAAAATCCAAATTCTTAGCTTCAATCTTTTATGAGCCTTAGTGAAATCACGAATACCATTATACAATGTGAAATCTCTTGATAGAAATAAAAATCTGCTGCAAATGCTGCAAATGCCAAACAAATCAAATCGAAGAAAAACTAGAAAAATGGGCAGTCTAGAGAGAGAAACCCCAAGAGGCTCTCGATCTTCCCGCATGCCTCTTTACCTAAAAAACGAGTATATATGGTCCTAAGGTGAAATGGGCTTGATGGGTCAAAATATCAAATTTCGGCATTTTTAGGTTTATCGGCTTTTGGCGAGGGTCGCGACCTTACGGGTTTTACATTAACACCATTCTGTCGCGACACCACTTCTGTCGCGACACCATTTTCACATCCGACACCATTTTACAGCCAGCGACACCATTTCCTGTCGCGTACCATTTCACAGCCCGGCTGACTGTTTTCTTCTCCAGCTTATCGGGGCCATACTTCTTCATTTGCTTCGGTTTGGCGTTGTGATTACTCGTTGGAAAGATCTTTGAATGTAGAATGCAGCCGCGGGGAATTTGAGCCATTTGATGTTCCAGATGGTACAGAAAAATTAATCTTCCCAGTAGGCGTGAGACTCTCGGTTGACTCTTCTTTTGAAATATTGCTCGTTCTTGCCAAATCAACCTTTTCATCGATAATCCTACAAGGCAAGTTTAGAGAATTTTATAGGTTTACACTTGAATATGGATGTTAAATGCACAAATAGCATGTAATGAACTTCAGAAACCTGGAATGGGTTTACACTCATATCTTCACCGAATAATAGGCCTCCCAGAAATCTCAATTTAATATTTAGTAATAGAGGCCTTACAGTTCTTCATCTGTTCGCTGTAAATTCATGTATTTCTGCCTTGCTCGTTTTCACACTCTTTTGTCTTTCTTAGCTCCACAGGTATTCTCTCAATTCAATGTTTCTTTGGAATCGGTGAATCACACATTTCCTGTGCATTAAAGGTTTCACAAATCAAAACACACTCAAATTAATAGGATTATTCAAACTAAACAAATATTTTCAACATGGCTTGTTAAAGATTAGTGGTTGATGTAGCCACCGCTTGAAAAGCTATTTTTGTTCTTTTCGTTTATCAAATGTCCAAATTAGCATTTCATTCTTTTGTAAGAATATTGAAGTCCTGAGTAATTCTTTCAATCCCGACGAGCGCCATAAAAACTTATTTGCCTTTTCACATAGACTAAAGCCCCTCAAATTGCATAATTACAGAGCCTTACACCTCTTGCACCCATGTTACTTTGGATAATTTGCTTGATAAAATAATTTTCTCTTAATGTTCATGATTTAAAAAATAAGGGTTGATCTATGACACAGTGAAGTCTACCAGTCATCTGAGTAGTAAAATACGAATGTAAGTCCATGTATCATTTCCCACGAGAGATTGATATGAATTACGGATCCAACTGCGGCTACTAGGAATTCCCTTTTCTTGGACTCAAAACTCACTTAATTAGAAGTTTATCTAAACAACTAAAATTAAAAAATCCTATACTGTGGAATATATTCAAATTAAAAACAAACAAAAGTAAATGAATAAAATAAATTGTATATAAAAGAATGGAATTTGAATCGATTTCTTTGTGAAGCGAAAACTATCAATGAAATACAATGAAAGCAGTCAATTCAATGGGTTAAGTACATTGCTCTTCATTCTATATATGGATAAGTTGTCGAATTTCCTAGTTTTTTGGAGTGGATTTCTCAGTATTCACTTAGATTAGATATCCTTGCTTCTCTCGAAGACAAGATCCAGGCCATTCTGTATTCCAAATTCTCTTGTAAGATTTGGATATTTTCTTTCTCGATACTTCACACCCATTTCACATTGACGTGAACTTTTGCTTTTCCTTCTCGAGTTTTTGCAGTTTACCACTTAGTGGTAGCTCGGCCTTGAATCTGTGGGTTTATCTGTTCCTTTGATTAGATCTAAGCTAACCCAAGGGATTGGAACTTACCTTTAGATTAGGTGAACTCTCGATTATTTATATTGTTAAATACACCTCGACTTGATTATGAGAGAATGGGGGATTTATCAAAATGAACTCGAGCTCGTGAGTTTGTCAATGGTTGTCGAACATACCAGAAAAGAATGCTCCTCAGCTCGGGAATCTAGTCTACATGTCCTGCAGAGAATCTGAATCTCAGGAGTAATTTTATTCCCTCAGCTTGGTATTCAATTACTACTATTGGGGAACTTATCCATTCAAACGACAGATTAAGTAGAATCGAGCAATTAATTCTCCATAATTGCTTGAGAAGAAACGTAACTAAATGTAAAATAAAATCGAGTGTATACGATTACGCAATGCGAATTAAAAAATGGGGGCATCGATCACGCCTGACCATTGTAATTGTAAAAAATTGAGAAGAAATGAATTCAGAAATTTGTCTGGGTTCATAAATTTTGAGCAATATCACGTAAGAAAAATAATAGAACTAAAAATCCGGCTCTACTCGTCTGCACGAGTTCATGATTAGGCAAAAATGAAACTAAAAATAAAAATAAAAAAATAAAAAATCTACTCTAAAATATACATTTTGGGTTCCTCTTCTTCTCCCTTTTACGGGTAGAGAGAAGGCGAGAAAAACTACTTTCTTATTCTAAAGCTATCTATTTATCTTTGTAAAAGATTTGGGTTTGAATCCTAAATGCTCGAATTTGAACTCGAAAGAAAAAGCCCATTTCGGCATCTGTGCCGACCTCAAGTTGATGTAGTGACGCGGATTCCTCTCTTGATTGCTCGTGATCGTGGCGACTTCTTTCTTTAAGTTGCAGCCCGGTTGTCTATTTGCTTTGTCGATCAGTGCGACGCCGTTTGTAGTCGCGGCCTCATTTGCCGGTCTTCTTCGGTGTTGATGTCGCGACCTCGGTTACATGTGTCAGCGACGTCATTGTCTTTATTCTTCGACTTTTGAGTTGCGACGTGGATTTTAGGTTGCGACCACTTTTACTGTTTGTGTGACTTCATGTTGTGACTTTGATTTCTTAATTACTTAATCTTGTTGGTGGTCTTCTTGCCTTCATATGTTTGATTTGTCTCGACCTCATGGTGATGGTGACCTCTTTTCTTCCCCTTTCTTTTCTTTTGGTTCTGACCTCGGTTCCTACGTTGCAGCAAAATTTCCCTCCTTCCCTATTTTCGGTCGACCTCGAGATGGTGTCGTAACCTCGATTTATTGCAGTGGCTACTACTTTGAGTCGCGTGCCTGAGTGGCCAGCGTATTTACTTATCCTTGATACGTAAAAATTACATGGAGATTGAGTTCTTGGCAAGTGCGCCTGGCTGGCTCGAGGTTGCGACCTCCTTTCAAGCTCTATTTTTGGTTGCACTTTGAATCTTCCTATTTTTTATGTCGCGACATCCTTAGTGGTGTCGCTGACCTAAGTGATTCTGCATTGAAAGCTAGTTGCAACCTCTTGTCACGGGAGCCTTTCTTGTGGCTTCACTTAGACGGATCCTTATCGCGGCCTCGGAGTGGTGTCGCGGCATCAATCCTCATTCTTTTGGCGTGCGACATCAAAGTGATGTCGCGACCTTGAATTCTTCAGCGATTGGCTTCCTTGAGTCGATACGTTTCGTTTGTCGCCTCCTTCTTGATCCGACTTATTTGTTCAGTTTTCTATTTCTTCTTGAAAATGAATTTGTGATGTCGTGACTTAGATGGCTGGTGCGAGCTTCACCAACCATACTTAAATTTTCGATTGTGACCTCGGTCTTCGCAGTGATTCTTGATTTCTTTGAGATTTGAAACACCTTTGTATTTCATGCAAAAATGAAATTTGAATGCAAAATATCCACATTTACCTTAAACAAATCGACATTTATCTTGTAATATACTTTCGAAAAATGGATTAAAATCTAATGATTTTGAACTCATCAATTATCTGACCATAGACATAGCCAAGTAGAAAGTTTGGGGATGGCCACCAGGCATCTCAGGGTAAAATTGGCAGGACTCCTCATAAGACAGACTGAGTCAAAGCATTTATGGCCGTAGAGGGAGGTGGATGACACATGGAACATCCGGGAGGCGAGTGTTAAAGATAAGTGAAAGATTTGCGCTTAGAGGTTGAAACCTTGGAAGAGCCATTACATGTGAGTTATCCCCTAGGAGCTAAGGTGAACGTTGATAAGATATGTCAGGATTGTGAGATAGAAATCTCAAGGGTTCTACTCACTGTGGACCTTAGGTCATGGACATGTCAAAGTTTGATGTCATCCTTAGGATGAACTGGTTGATGGCACACTAAGTCGTCATAGATTATGATCGCAAGAGAGTTTCCTACTACATATCTGACGATACTTGTTTTATGTTTTAGGGGCATAGGCACGATGCTTTACCCCAGGCCATGTACGACTCTAGGTGGCATGGGCAGTTAATGGGTTGGTTGGCAAGCTTTACCCTAGAGGACAAGGTGAGACAAGACTTGAGTCTACCTTGGGTGGTTTGTGAGCACAAGGACGTTTTTCCGGATGAACTACTGGGATTACCTTTGCATAGGGTTGTAGACTTCACTATTGAGTTACACCTTGGTACATCGCCTATTTCTATGACTCCACATGCGAATCGCGCTGTCGGATGCAAGAACTTCGAGTCAGTGCCAAGGTTATTGAACCAGAGGTTTTATTAGGCAGAGCACTTTACCTTGAAACCGATTACGTTTGCCAAGAAGAAGGACAAGACCAGCCATTTATGTATAGGTATATCGATAGTTGAATAGGGTTACTATCAGTGGTGCCCGCTTTAGAGGATTGACCTTCACATTGAAATTTCCGATCCTGCTTGTAGCTCTTGTATCTTTGCGATATCGCGACATTGACATGTTGATCCGCGACATTGGGTTATGTGTTTATCTATTAAATGCAGTGTCCATTATTTGAAATCTATTGTTCTGACGGCTTAAAGTTATCTTTTATATTGCTGGTGGCTGAAGCGTGGTATCCACGATGATGTTGCGACATTAGGGAAACTTTTGAAACTTGGTGTCGCAACATTTTTATTGATGTTGCGACATTGAGTGGGAGTTTAGCCTTTTAAGCAGAAACATTGCACTTGAAAAACCACAATTCAAACCTAAATAGTAACATTTCATATTTTTCAATTTAATTAACGAAGCACTGATTCATGCTATTCCAAAAATTTCCACATAACCATTCAACAAAGGATAATTAAGATACTGGTTGATTTTCTAACTCAAATAAATCACATTCCTCCAAACTTAATCATGCATCATTTCTAAGGAAATAGAGTTAAAAGTAAACTCTCCTTTGTTGTAATCTTTGCATAATTGATCTAGTTAAGAGATACTAAAATTGATCTTTATATCCTTGTATTATTCATCCTGCGATTTCATAATTAAATAAATGAGTAAATAATTTCTAATAAATCTAAACTACTTCTATACTACTCGAAACGCTGAATTGTAACCATAATAATTAATTATAAAATTTTAAAAATTAGATTGGGTTTGCCTCCCAGTAGTTGCTTATGTTTTATGTCAGCTGATTGTTTGCTGTGAGTATTTTCTCGATTCTAGCAATTCTACCCATGTCTCTTAAATAAGGACTCTTCATTTAATCACCCATCTACAGGTAAAGTGTTGACCTTTGACATTTACTTTAAGCTCATTTCAGGTGGTTTAAGTGTTATTGCTCTAAAGGGGATAACTGTAACTACTGTATATGGACCACTCCACCTTGATTTGAGTTTTCCTAGAAAAAGTTTTAGCCTGGAATTGTACAGTAGGACTTGATCTCTACTCTAAATTCATCGCCCGAATCTTAATCATGTCACTTTTTGAGTCTTATCCTTGCTAGAATTTTGGTATCATGAGCCCCGTTTTACCGTCTTCTAATTCATTAATTGGAGAAGTCTCTTGTCTTTGGAAATCAAAGTTAAGCTTTTGTACCACATTCACTTTATACTCAGAAGTTCAGTGAGTGGCATTGCTTTCCACATGAGCAATTTTGTTGCCTGGGAACATTCCAGTGGGGACTTATAGCGGTTCTAAGCCCGGCTGATGCATTTTCCAACTTAATTGACCAATCTTCTTTCCTAGCATTGATAGTCTTTTCAAGAATATTCTGGATTTATCTATTGGATATCTCATCTTGCCCATTTGGTAGGGGTGATAAGCGAGCTAAAGCATGTTGTCCGTATACATCTGGTTTACAAACGACTTGTTTACCCAAAGATGGCTTCCCTTATTACTTATAATAGTTCTAGGGGCTCTAAATCTGCTCAAGATGTTCTTTTGAATAAACCCCACAACTGTATTGACATCATTTTTGGGGCAAGCTAGAACTACATTTGGATACATAATCTATGGAGATGTATAGTTTCCAAATGAAGGTGGAAAGAGTAATGAGTCTATTCCCCATACATAAAAAATATGCATCACCATAATTCCTTGCAGAGGCATGTCATTTCTTTTATTAATATTGTTCATTCTCTGACATCTGTCACAATGTTTGACCCATTCATAACAATCTTTAAATAAAGTTGGCCAATAAAAACTTGATTGGAGAATTTTTTGAGATGTTTTGTCTCTTGCAAAGTGTCCTCCATATGGTGATGAATGACATTTATCCACAATTCCAACTTGTTCTGGCACACATATTCTAATAATATGATCTGCTCATCTTCTAAAAAGCAATGGGTCATCTCATATATAAAACCTGACATCAGTTCTCGGCTTTGTTTTCTGTGGTAGTGAATTACGGTGACGCAAGTCCCGAAAACGAGAAAATTTACAATATCGGCCTCTGCTGGTGTTTGAACTAATACTTGAAAAAGCTGCTCCTCGGGAAATCTTATTCTCTTCTGCTCCTTTTTCCTCTTCAGTAGGTTTTTCCATTCTTGACAGTGATCGGTATCACGTTGTCACTCCACTTCTTGCCCTTGATCTCCATATCAAATTCTTGCGTGATAGTACCCACACAGTCAAATCTGACCATGTTTTCTTTTGCCATTAGATGCCAATTACTTTGCGCAGATCAATGTGTATGATGAAATGGGACCCCGATATATGGGGTTTAAATTTTTTCCACGAGAAAAAGCCATTATGACATCTCATTTCTGGTAGGAAGTAGTTTCTGTCTTATTTTCCTTAAGGTTTTCTAGCATAATATATGACCTTGAAAATTTTCTATGTTCTTTATCCCAAAATTGCTCCCATTGCATAATCATCACACGATTTCCGACTCTGTTTCTGATGCGGTGTTGCCATGATAGAATTATAACAATGGACTTAATATCTTGAATGTGGTGGCGTGATTCGCCAGATGATTTTGCATCTTTTAATGATCTGCATAATGTGGTCTTGGGAATTTTGAAGTCCACTTATGAATCTAATTAAAATCGGTATGTCGAGAAACTACTTATCTTTACTTTGTTGTAGGTGTGAAAAGAGTTTTATAGCGCGCTTTTGCTTGATCTGACTTCCGGCTACATTTGTATAAATTTTGTGTACAGACAATTCCTTATGTTGCCATGAAGCAACATCTTTCCCCGGTCGAGACTAAATTCTTGTCTTAGCACTTTGTATCACAGTCTCTATGATTTTAAAGTAATACTCATGGGATCCATACATTGAAGTCATCCATAAAAATTTCCATAGCACTTTCCATGAGGGGATCTGAAAATGGACGCCATTTTATGGAGGGTGGTGAGGCATTACATAATCGTGACATCCTTCTAAATGAAAAGGTTATAGGATGTGAAGTAGTTTTCTTGGTCCTTAGGGCTATGGAAATTGATTATACCACAAATACCCGCCAAAACGAAATTAAGGGTGTCACAGCGACACATCAGGCCTCGTCAGTAAGGTGGAGATAGTGATCCTTTTTGGATTCTTGTATTCAATTTTTGTAATCAATGCACATCCTCCATCCTCTGATTCTGCCCATGAATCAATTCATTCTTCTATTTTTATCACGGTGAATCCACATGCTTTGAAACACATGACTGCGCTTACTACGAGTTGTAAGGATTGCGTATGGCATTCAACCATTTCAGCACTTATTTTCCGGCAACTGTTTCATTCTTAGATTCGAGTCTTCTTTGATGTTCAATGGTTTTTCTCTCGAGATTTTATGCATACATACGAAGGATTGATTCATACAAATCTTATAGACAATGATGGTTCACTTATATTTCCTTAGAGTTTCCATGGTTTATGTTCGCCTGACCCTTACGTGATCGGCTAATATAATTGGTTTGGAGTTTTCCGACAGAAAGCCATCAGCACACAAATGTTAGGGCAATTCTTTAGAATTCGCCCTTTGAGGCTTATAACATACGAAGCCTTATCTTCCATAACCTCTTGGATTTTGATAACATGATCAGTACTACCTCTTTGAGCCAGAAATTGGGTTCGAAATTATCTAGATGCTCGAGTCTGGGAAATTCATCATTTTCATTTCATTAAACTCTGAATCATACAATCATTTATCGATTCGGAACTAATGGGAACTTTGTTTCTACGATCTATAAGTCAATTATTATCAAATTTTGGTTGTTTCAAACTGGGTTAGTTAGGTGCTACTTCTCTCTGACCACAGATGATTTCTTTTCTTCACATCTATCAAAGTTGCTTATGTAGCGGAAGCGCCCCTAGCGGTAGTGGGACATTTTCTTCTTCAATGTGATCACCACAAGATCCATTAGAAAATGGGCTTTCCACTTTAGTCGCACATCTTTAAGAATATGCTCAGGTTGAGCTAAGGTTTTGTCTTCCATCTACAGGGTAGATGTGGGAGTAAGCTCCCCCAAACTTAGTCTTTTGACCATAGATAAGGGCATCAAGTTGATGCTGGCTCCAGAATCACACAGTGCTTTTCCTATTTCAAAATTCCCCAGTAGATTCTGAGAATGGTGGGAATTGCTTGGATCTGCATTTCCTTACGTAAGAATCTCTAATACTTCTACTGCCGGAGTTCTTTTATCGGGTTCACCTCATTTCTTAAACTAATTTTCTTCTTTTTGCTCAGTATATCTTGTGAATTTGGCATGTTGATTTGGTCAATGCCATACAAAGGATATTGATCTATTTTCTTTACTTATGTTCAAGGTAGAAATTGCTCTTAGTTGAGTTCTATAATATAGAGGGAATGGAACAGTTCTATTGAACCTCTTCTTTGCTGCTTGAATCACCCTCTTCATTGTTTGCCATAACTGTCTTTATCTTCTCTATTCTTGGTAATTTAAAAATGTGCTACTGTTTCTTCTCTGTTTATGTGTGTTTTTTTCTGGTCTTCTTTTTCATTTATGCTTTCAGTCCTCACGCACATCTATAAGTCATTGCCATCGAGTCTTTAGGATTCTTACCAGTATCATGGAAGACATCCTTTATTTGATTCTACATTAACTAGGGCAGTTCTTCTTGATGTACCTAGATTTTAGAGAGAAGGCATTTGTGAGTACTTCAGAAACACGGTTTATTATTTACCTGGAATCTTTGCTAGCTCGTGAGCTTTTGCTCATGTATGTTAGTAGCCTTTTTGTTTCTCCCATAAAACATCATCTGCTCTTAAAGAAATGGACCTTCTAAGCCCTAATTCTCGATCCAATGCATTTGTTCTCTTTGCTCTTTGATGTCGATGTATGAGATCTGTCCTTGTTGTGCTGCGTATCCGTATGAGAAATTCTCAGTTTCTCAGGTACAGTGTGTGTGTAGTAGTTGGAAGATTTGTGTCGGGCTTAAGTTGCCCTATTGCCATGATAAATTAGACTTCCTCCCTCTTTGATGGAGTGTGTGGCTACAGTCCTTCATGTTGAGACTTTATTTGATCTTCACTATTCCAGCCAAGGATGGCGGGCCGGTTGCTTCTTTCATAGCATGCTGCTTTTGTTAATCAAGCGTCAAATTTGTATACATAATTGACGTTTGTTTGGCATATCACACACTTCAACACTTTTTCTCTTGAAGGCTCATGATATTACTGCATCTATGATCCATACAGATGTTGGATTAATGGCATGAGTAGAAAATATCCATCTATGTGATTGATCAATCATTAAGTGGACATCTCTTGACGACTTACTTATGCACTAAGAGGCATTCTTGAGACTCATCTTCACCTTGCTTGGACCTGTGGTTATCTCCTCTCTAAAGTGAGGCATGAGGAAAAACCTGCCCATGAATGCTTCAGCCGGCTCATCAGTCATTTCAACTGTCTGTAGGGGTTGTGATTCGAGTGACTTGCTCTTATTATCTCTTAAGGAGAGAGAACAACTACAACTTAATCACATGGAACCTCTTGTTTAGCTTCGCGTGTTGCCCATTCTAAGAGCTACATGTATTTCGCTGGGGTCTTGATAGGATGACCGATGGCCCGGTCCTATTTGGACCATGGTGATTAGTGCGACTTAAGCTCAGTTGTTTCTCGATTCTTTTTGGCAATTTGGAATAATCATCTTTGATATTAGGTTCCAAAAATCTTCCGCAGTTCTTTGCCTTTGAAGTGCATCGCTTCCTCGGTTGGAATGCATACGTATCTCCTACTGCTCTGCCATAACCCTTTCTTGACAAATCTGCCAATTTCTTGGGTTTTGGTGTCCTTTCTAATTCGGTGTCAGTAAGTGCTAGATTTATGATTCTAGATTTTCCTATGCACAGAAATGAGGACTTGCAGGAAATGAAAACACAATGAAGTCAAATAAGATAAGCAGATACAAAAATATATCATGATGTGTTTTCATTAAAGATTAGTAGCTAATTTAGCTCTTCTTGATTAAACTATTTTTGAAAATTTTGATAAGGGTAAAGAAAAATATCAAACTACTTAATTTTCTCTTTGGTAAAATATTAATCCTTAAACTATTTTCATTTGATCCTATTGACCTTGACTCAAAACTTGTTATTGAATTTTTTAAACATAGATGCAAAGACCCGGCTAAAGTCCACAGTGAGTTATTTAAAAAAGAACTTGTTGAGACCCCGAGATATAAATATGTTTTCTACCTTGTGTATGTAAATTGTTTCATTTGAAAGTGGGTTAGTGCAGATCGCTGCTGAGTGCACCTTGGGTCATACAAGTAATACAATGGATTTTAAAGATCCATATATCGTTCCAGGATTGATTAGAAAATTTAAGTTAACTACCCTCACTACTAAAGATCCTTACTATTTGAATTTCCTGATTCTCAAGATAGATTTAATCTTTTAAGTCAAAATGAAAGAATAAACCATTAATGAAATTTCTAAACTACATGATTAGAGAGCTACTATGAACTGAAATATATGGGAAGAAAAAAAGTGTTGTGGTCATCACTTTGCAAGTTCCAATTAAGATAATGTAATGGATATGAACCTTGGAGTTGTCGAATGGAATTAGTATAGAAATGGATCTCTCCTGGCTACATACCTTTCACTATTAAGATTACCACATTTCTATCTCACAGGCATTAGTCCCGAAAATCTACTTGTAGGTTGTTCATCTTTTAAGATATGACTATTTTTGCTCTCGATTACTTCACGAGTCATTTCTTAAGGCTGGAAATTAGCACTCCCCATGGATGATTGCAAGCCCTCTCTAAAATAAAAGATATCTACGATTTATCAATTGAAGCCAAGAATTTCTTCTTTTCTTGAGTTAGAATCCATTGCTGTAGGTTGGAAGTTATTCCTCGATTGAGGTTAAACCTCTCGGGATTAAGTTGCTAGATCGGTAAGTGGATCTTATGCCTCGGGCACTTTGTTGTCACGGAGAGGCCTTGAGTGAAGTTAAATCATCACTAAGTAATATATCAAGGTGATCCCGAAAGTCCAAGAGTAGTTAATATAATATTAGTGTAAATGTATCCCACACAAGCCAATGCTCATTATTCTCGGGTAGTCTCATCTACTGTGTCCTCGGATAGTTCTGGAAATCGAGCGATAATCCTGACTCTTTTGGATACAAACATTGATTTTCAGAACAACTCATGTAGGAGTAATACCAGTTAAATCAATCCAATTTTCTCAACCAAAACAACATTAATTCTTACAAACAATTATCCCAACAAAATATTCTTCTCATAAAAAGCTTACCCTTTCAAATCTTGATCACAAATCACAACGACTTGTTGATTAAACAAATTCATTTAGATTGTGCTCAAAACTAAAGAAAAATGAAGTCCAGAATAAATGCTATATTTCATCTAAGTTCAAGCGGAAATGAAACCTGATTTACATGAACACATGCTCGGAATTCCTAGTTCGGATTACTATTCCAATCCTCAAGTGAAATTGAATCTAGAAACAGGTAAAATAAAAGATATATATATATATATATATATATATATATATATATATATATATATATATATATATATATATATATCTGATGAGACTTGACTTTCAAAAGCCGCAAGCCTTGATAGAAAGCTGGAAGAAATTTTCTTTACTCCCCGCTTATTTATAGACTTAGGTCTTGTGCTCTAAAAACAAGGCAAGAATCATGCACTTCGAAAAGCCCAAAATTGTTGCCCTAGCTGCTATTGTCTGATGATGTCGTGATGATGTCGCGACATCATAGTTGTCGATGTCGTGGGTTTCAGTTGATGTCGCGACATAAAAAAAAAAAAGGTTTGACACTTCTCATTTTCCAATGTTAAGTCCATGTCATGATGATGTCAAGACATGGAGATACATTGTTGTAGATTAATTTCGATGTCATGACATTGCTATTCTTATGTTGCGACATTTATTTGGTGTTGTGACATTGCCCTGATGTCGTCACATTGTTGGAACTGATGTCCTTGCTTGTACATAGTTGCACTGATGTTGCGACATTGTTGGAACTTATGTCGCAACATTGGTCATTTAAGTTCATTATGATCATCTCAGGTTGATGTCGTGACACTATTGTGATGTCGCGACATTGTATCTTGTTGTTCTGCAGTCCTCTTCCAATGTCTTCATTGATGTCGCAAAATTGGACTGATTTCACTATCTAGGTTGCTTGGGACTGATGTCGCGACATTGACATGTTGGTCACTCATTGATGTTGTGGCATTTCCTATGTAGGTTTGATCTATTAAGTTGATGTCACAACATTAATGCTCTAATGTCGCAACATTTAATCTAGTTCCTTTGAAGTCCTCTGCCAATTTTTTTAGTTGATGTCGTGACATCAATTATGTGTTGCGACATTTGATTTGTCACATTACTCAGGTTACCTTGATTGAATGTCGCAACATTACCTATCCAATGTCGCGACATTGGATGTGAAATCTCAAGTGTTCCAAGCTTTGGCTAAATATTGACATCGTTTTGATGTTTGCGACATTCTTGTCTGTCTTCCCTTCCTCGATTGATGTCATGATCATATTGTTGTGATGTAGCGACATTGGATATGTAAACATAATTGGCCAGTTAGGTTGTTTGCAGTGTGACATTTACGTGTACTTTCTCTTCTCCAGTTGATGTCGCAACATTGCCATAGATTCAAGACTTTCTCCACCTAATGTTGCGACATTGGAAATCTGCCCAAGCAATGTTGCGACATTGAATTTTCTTTGCACCATGCTAACTTCTACTCCTTTTTCTATTGAATTATGCTTATTTCCTTTAAGTTTTTGGAAAACAACAATTTTGGGTGAAAGCTCCATAATTTTGCACTAAATTGAACTTTTAAACCTGAAATATTCTTGAAAAATGGACTTAAAAATAAATGAGTTTTAGACTCATCAAGGCGCGAGTGTATTCTAAGATAGATCTCTACACCGGTTATCATTTGTTAAGGATTAGGGAGGCAGATATCCCTAAGACAATGTTTCAGAAGCGATACAGGCATTGCAAGTTCACAGTGATGCCATTCGGATTGACGAATGTCCTAGTGGCATTCATGGATTTTATGCATAGGGTGTTCCATCCCTACCTAGATCAATTCGTTGTGGTTTTCATGGATGACATCTTTATCTACTCTAAGTCTAAGGAGGATCATGAGTGTAAAACCCGAGAATATTCTAATTTACTAAAAACGGGTAAAGTGGTAATTTTGGTCAAAATGATCTCGGATGATGAAACGGACTTCACCGTTGGAATCATTTCGCAAAATCTAGCTACCACGCCGAATTTCGTCGAATTAAAGAGCGTTGAATTTCATGTTTTCCAAGGCACAGAAGTGTAGATTGTCGTATGACTTGTGAGGGCAATGTGATGTGACCGAAGTCACCTGCTACATGTCATGGCCGCGTGTTGCATGATTAGAGAGATGATGGAGATGAATGGCTTAGATTAAGCCATGTGTCAAATAGTAAATGAAGGGACAAAGATGGAATTATTAAAAAGTTTAAATGAATAAGACAAAAAGAAATAGTCTTCTTGTCCAATTAGAAAGCAAAAACGTGTAGTGAGGGTGAGTTTCAGATTTTAGAGAGAAAGTATGACTTCTCTCCAGATTTCCCCGCGTTCGGACCTTCGGTTCTCGTCGGACGAGAGCGAAGTTGTTACGGGGCGGGGAGCTAATAGTGGACATCAAGTTTATTGGGTTTGACAACTCGAGAGGTAGGGATCTTTTCTGCTGTTTTATTCTTTGTGCAAGCCATTTTATGGATGGGGATTTGTTGGGGGCTGGAAGGCCCGTGTTATCGACCTCGAATCTTTGAGCCAGAATGAAGAAATCCACACTGTGTGGCCATGAATAGTCTTGAGCAGGGTTTGTTCAAGAGATTGGTTGTGTGATTTTGTGTTGTTAGATTTGATTAAAGTAAGATTGCTTGGATTGTTATTGAAATACATGTGAGAAATTTAATTTTGGTGTTATTGATTGTGAATTGAATAACATGAATTATGTGAATTAATTATGTTAGTATATACATGTAAAATATATTAGCATGAATTGTTTGGAATTGGCATAATGCATTCCATATGCACCGGGGCACCCTAGAACAATAGGTGTGAGTGCATGACACGAAAATGAATGAAAAAGTGAAAATGGTTGTCAAGGAATTTGAGAGATTTTACATTGCCTTGAAGAGTGGCCCAATAGTTCATCTCGAAGGCGGGCCGCGCATTTATTCGGAAGAATTATCCGACCAGTCGCCTCGAAGAGTCAGTATATTCTGCAAAACTTCGGTAATGTGTTTCGAGAACAAAGCTTTTGTTTTGAAAGTATTTTGCGCGATTTGGTTTAGAGGCATGTGTGGGGATGGGGTGAGGACTCGGGAGCATGGGATTGGGCATGTAGACATTCAAGTAGGATCATGTATTTGCTTGGGTGTGATTGTTTCCATGACATGTGCATAGGTGGGAGTAACTCATGTAGGGAATTATCACTGTGGGCGTGCTCCACCTTGTCGGGGGATCCATTATTTGGTCTGAGGGAGTGTATGGGAGGATGGTGCTACTAGAGGCGTGTTTTAGAAGAAATGGGATTAATGGCTTTGGTATTCATTTAAGTATAACATGTATTAAAACTCTAGAATTTTGATATATGTTTTGGTTAAGAATAATAAATCTTGAGCTATTGTTATATAGTTGATATATATTTTGTAGTATTGATGCATGGGCCCCAGTGGCCATTTTTACTCATATGTGGACCGTGTGGTGTTCGTTGGCAAAAATGTTGGAATCCGAGGTTGTATTTTGGGTGGAGCTCCGTCTGAGGAGACTACGGGTTTTACCGTGAGTGGTCTTCGGGTTGCCCGGCGTCCACTTTGGCGAAATATTCCGTAGGTTGGCCGGGTTATCAACGGACCCGAAATCGAGCAGCGACAGTATCGGAGGCCCAGGTACTTGATTACCTTGGGAGCTCGGTGGGTGTAGAGCTTAGGTATCTGAATACTGGGGCTTGAGGACTTGGGCTTAGGCCATGGTCATTTAAGGTATATAGGCATTATGGCTCGATGTTGGAAGCCCAGGGTTATAGCTTAGTATCGGTAAGTTAGGTATGTGATTTACCTAGGACTTGATGGGCACGAGTTAGATCATGCATCCTTGTGCATTTTGATGAATTGATGTGTGATTGGATTGTGTGTTATGTATGTTGTGTGATTTGTGTGCTTGGTGAATAGCACATAGGAAAAAAAAAATGTATGGAAGAAAATTTTTTTGAGGTTTTACAATGTATAAAACTGGAAAAAAATAAATAAAATAAATGTGTTGAGGAAAAAAAAATTTCTGAGGTTTTACAGTGTGTGAAACAGGAAAAAATTTAAATAAAATTAATTTTAATGAATTTATTTTGTTCTACTGGAAAAAATAATAATAATATATTTTTTGTGGGTGCCAGATTAGGTGGAACAAAATGAAAAAAAAAAAAAAAGGGTCACGAAACTTGTTTGAAATTTCTTACCATTTACAGTTTGTCTTTGGAGTCCACGATACAATAAGTATGTATCGTATTGCCGACACAGTGGTATGGCGAGGCGGGACCACGGCCGCGATACGGTTAGACACGACCACGACCGCGAGCGCAATTTGGAGTTCGCGACACGGCCCGGCCGCGCGCCAGTGCGGCCTCGCGCTCGGCATGGGGTTTTGGCATCGTGACCTGAGTTTTGTGTGCGTGAAGCCAGCATGAGTGTCTTAGTCCGTCCCGGTGTGTCACAATACGAGTTTTGTATCGTGCCAGCGGGAGGGCGGCTGAATTCTTGGGTGTATCAGGCGGAGTTGCGACACGGCGCGTAATCTGGCTGGGCGTATGACTGGCGGCCGCCACGCTGACCTGACAAACCCGAGACGCCGTGCAGCGGCGTAAACATAACCTGGCCGAGGAACCACAGTAGCGGCACGGCGGGAGAGCCTGTCTGACAGCCTGCACCATGCCACGGCGCGTCTGTAGCTGTCGCGGCTGAAACGTAGGTGTAATGCTGCACATGCGCAAACCTAGTTTGACTTAGTGCATATTGCAGTCACTTTATTTGGATCTTTTGTTCGCGAGCCTGCATTCACGAGGTTTTAAAAATAAAATAAAATAAAATAATTTTAAAATGAAATAAAATAAAATTTTTTTTTTTGTAGTTGAATATGATTTAATATATGGAATTATTGTCTTGTATTACCTATGAATGCATGGACATAGTGTATAGAAATTTTTCGATATGAGAATAGTGTCTCGAAATTTGTGTTTACACCTTAGAATCTGTGAGAAACTTAACTTGCCATTTGACATGTGTAAATGGCTAGTCGAAATTGAGACGTAGAGGTCGATCCACGAGTCACAGGTGACACCATCGGCACGACGTGACCTTCTTTGGTAGAGTAGGATTGAAGTCATGCCTGGCGTGTCTGATAGTGAACCCGGGGTAGGTCGAGCGACCTCCCGGGGTTTAGGAGCACATCATCCTCCATTGACCATAGAAGGAGGGTAGATGACATCGAGGCATCGAAATATAGGTCTTTGGTACTAAAAAGGAAGGAAGATCCATCTTCTTCCAGCAGGGAAGAAGCGAGAAGACTGTTCGCACGGATCTCAGGGTGAGCCAGGTCATTGGGACCCAGAGGCGAGATGGAACATTTGGTCGGGCGGGCGGATGATATGTTATTTACGTCGATGGCTGGGCCTTTCGCGGGATTGCACATGGAGGCAGAAATCCTAAAGTTATGGGACACCTCGGTCCCGATCATCGATGAGATGGAGTTAGGGTTGCTAGTCGGGGTGCACAGGCGGATGGTGTCTTTACCATTGCCGATAGCCCGGACATCTGAGGAGGGATTGCCCCCAGAGGCGGGGATCCCAGGGTTTCGAGGTAGCGCACTCCCAGTCATCGATGGGACAGGCGCGGACACAGTATATTCCTCCACACCCTAGTATGGGACCGGTTCGATCCCGGGGGTCTTTGCACGGGCCCCCTTAGTACGCCGGCAAGCAGGAGAGGCCAAACTATGGGCCGAGGCGGAGGACGAGGCCCGGGCGGGATGTCGGGGTTAGGCGTATCTGCCGTGCTACCTGGCCCGAGTTAACGAATCCAGCGATTATCTGAGTGCGTTCTTGCTAAGCTTGCATGAAGCGAAGTGTTATTTGATTATGGTCTTCCACATTTCATTCATTCTTCAGCATCAGTTGTGATAGAGTTGGGCTTAGGGTTGAGGCCTTGGAGCCGCATATGTGAGTTCTCCCTGCAGGGTTAGGGGCGAGAATAAGGATGATATGTAGGTAGTTGCGAGTTAGAGATCTCGAGGATTGTACTCACGATGGACACGAGGGTCATGGACATGCTCCCGAGTTCGACGTCATCCTTGGGATGGATTAATTTGATAGCTTCTGAGTTGTTATCGATTGTGGCGTGGAGGGTTAAGCTAAATGCGGGGCGGTACTCGTGTTGTATTTAGGAGACCGAAACATGATATTTTGCCCCAGACGGTGTATGCGAGTCTGAGTGTCGAGACGATTAGGTAGGTTGGCTAGCGAAGCCTTACGGAGGACGAGGTGTGGCGGACCGTCACCTCGAGTAGTTTGCGCGAGTATGAGGATGTTTTCGGATGAGCCTGCGGGTTGCCTGCATGGGGGTTGTAGACCCCAGTGTCGAGTTACACCTGGTACTTCGCCATCTGACTCCAGCGTAGGATGACACTAGTTGAGTTGGCAAGACCGGTCAAGCTACGAGCTCTCTTGGACCAGGGTTCGTGGGGCCGAGCACTTCACCGTGAGCTCTTGTTATTCTGCCGAGAAGAAGGCGAGACCAGCCATTTGTCGTGACTTCTGAGTGAGTTGAATAGGAGTTCTGATCGAATCGGGTACCCATTATGGTTGTGACACCATTTGGATCTGATGTGGGGAGCCGCGAGTCTACTGAATGGAATACCGCCTTTAGTTACCATCGGTACGAGGTTAGGAGGCCGAGATATCCTTAAACCCGGCTTATTTAGGACACGTTATGGGCACTTTGGGTTTACGGTGATGCCCTTTGGATTGGCGAATGCGCGGCGCCATTCATGGACCTCATGCATAGGGTATTCAGGCCACTATTTGGATCGATTTTCATGGTCTTCGTAGGATGTGTTTGATCTACTCCCAATTAGTGGGAACATGAGATCGTTTTACCAGTTATTTGAGAGACCACTCGATTTATACGCCCGGAGTTCGGTAAGTCTGAGTTTTGACTGCGAGGTGAGATTTTTGGGACACGTGGTGTCAACATCAGGCATGTCAGTGGACCCAGAGAAGGTCGAGGCTGTGATGAGTTGGGGAGAGGCCAGAGTCGGTCTTCGAGATCACAGAGTTTCTTGGGATTATTTGAAATTTCTGGGAGAGATTCATTGAGGATTTCTCCGTTTGCGGCTTTTTATGGCGAAGATTGACCGGAAAAGAGGTTAAGTTTGATTTGGATGGCCAGATGCGAGAAGCTATTCCCGGGAGTTGAAGAGAACCTGCGCACCTATCTTGATAGGCTCGAATGAAGGATAGGGGTACGTGTATTGATGCCTCGAGGCGGCCCGGGATGTGTTTTGATGCGATCGGGAGGGTAGTAACTATGGTTCCCTTCAGTTGAAGAATCATGAGCAGAATTACCCAACACACAACATGGAGTTGTGGTAGTAGTCTTCGCGCGAAGATTTGGCGCCCACTTGTTATATGGCGAGCGGTTCGAGGTGTGCTCGGACCCTGAGTCCCCGAAGTATATTTTCAGCAATGAGACCTGTTATAAAGTAGCCTTGAGATGGATGAGTCTTTAGAGGGTATGACTTCACTTTGCATTACCACCTGGTAAAGGAAATGTGGTGGGCCCGATGCACTGTTCGGAAGTCCGCAGGAAGCGTTGGCTATTAGCTTCCGTGGCGGATGCTCGAGGCGTGGGGCGGTTCTTATTTATCGTCACGTGGCGAGCTCGAGTGCGTTAAGGGAGTTAGTAGCTACAGTCTCTGATGAGTAAAGTGATTGAGTCCCGGGGCGGGACGTGGAATGGTGTCCATCGGGAATGAGATGCAGTTAGGTACAAGTGGCGGTGGGGCCAGATCCGCGCGGTGGCCAGTCATACAGTATAGAGGGCCAGGTGATAGTTCCCGATTGGCCAGATTTGAAAGGAGATTCTCGGGGAGTTTCACTGCTCTCGATTTGCTATACATCTAGGTGGCCTGAAATGTGCAAAGATCTTTGTCGCGTGTGGGCGGGATGAAGAGACACGTAGGGGACTTTGTTTGACGATGTCTCATGTGTCAACAAGTTAAGGCTGAGCACGAAAGCCGGCGAGCTCGCCGGCCATGGGGAGGTGGGTGAGTGCAGAGTGGGAACGTAATCACGATGGATTTTGTGATCCACTTGCCCACGGACAACAAGGACATGTTGCGGTATGGGTGATGATGTCCGTCACGAAGTCGGCACATTTTCTAGCCGTGCGAATGACCTTCACATTGGAGATTTTCGATTTGTACATTCGAGGAGATGGTAAACTACGCCCAGATCTGGAAATTATCGTGAGTGTCGGGATGGGGGCCGAGGTTATAAGGCGCTTTTGGAAGGTTTCAAAGGCTATGGAGCTACGGCTGACCATAGGTGCAACTTTCCACCCATAGACGGATGGGTGGTCAGAGGACCCAGAACGGGTGTTAGAGGACATCTGCGAGGCATACGTCTGGATCATGGGGTAGCTGGGAAGGCATTTGCCATGGTAGATTCATACACAACAATAGTTATCGGCGAGTATCTGAGTAACACCTGGGGCATTATATGGGAGCCACATCTGGATCCACTAATATGTTAGGTAGGGGTGGAGGGGCTCCATCCACTAGTCTTGATCGATTAGAGACACCTGCAGGAAAGTGAGCTTGATCGACCGCGTCTTCTGGCATTTCGGAAGCGAAGCCCGAGGAAGGCTATCTTTGGTGTCTGACGTCGACCCTTAGAGTTCGGGTTAAAGATCGCATCTTCTTGAAGGTGATGCTGGGAGGTGGTCGGGTTCGGCGACCTTGAGAAGCTATCGTCGAGGTTCATTGGGCCCTTCGAGGATACTTTCGAGAGGGTGGCCAATTTGTAAGCGTCTTAGGTTGGCTTTCACCTTGACATGTCAGTGTCCGCTGGGGTATTTCACGTCTCCGTGGCCGGGTTACACTCCGGATCCAGCTCATGTAGTGGATTGGGGGAGGTGGGGTTGGCGGATGGGACGCCGGAGGGACCGGTGTGGATTATGGATAGCGGATCAGGAGTATTAGGCGTAAAATCGTGAGACTAGTGGGGGTCTTTATCGGCCTTCGTGGAGTGGAGGAGTGACGTAGGAGCGAGGACATGATGCGGGCCACCTATCTCTTCTTGTTTAGGGATGAAGGTACGTGGTTTAGTAGTTTAATGATTAAATGACTAGTTTACATCATGGCATAGTGCACCGTTGCATAATACGTGAGTTGTTGTGATTATCTGATTTCGGAATGGAATTCCTTTTAGAGGGAGAATGTAAAGCCAGAAAGTGAACACCATGAAAAAAAGGGTAAAAATGGTAAATTCCGGTCCAATCAGAAATTTTTCTAGATCTTGGATGACAAAGCGAACTTCACTGTTGGAATCGTCTCGTGAAATCTAGGTATCGCCCGAATTTCATGGTCACAGAGGCAGTCGAATTTGCGTTTTTGACCCAGAGTTATGGTCTTGATATGTGACATGAGGAGACATGTGATGTGACAAAAGTCACCTACTACATGTACCCATGTGACACATGTTGTATGATTAGAGAGATGATGGAGATGAATGACTTAGATTAAGCCATGTGTCAAATAGTAAATGAAGGGACAAGGATGGAATTATTGAAACGTTTAAATGAATAAGACAAAAAGAGATATTCTTCTTCTCCAATTGGAAAGAAAAAACATGTAGTGAGGGTGATTTTCATATTTTAGAGAGAGAAAGTATGACTCTCTACAAGATTTCGGTGTTCGAGGTATGGTTCTCGTCGGGGCGAAGCAAAGTTGTTACATGAAACGTACTCGCGGGACAGATTTTTGTGGAGTTCGACAACTCGAGAGGTGAGGATCTTTTCCTACTTGGTTTGTGTTGCATTTAAGAGCCCATTTTATGGATAGGGATTTGTTGGGGCTGGAAGTGGTTTCTCAGTCTCGAAATCTTTCAGGCAGAGATGAAGAAATCTCTACTTATGTGGCGAGTAGACGGTGCGGCTGGGGTTCACTTGTTCCAACGTGATTGGACAATGTAATTTTTGTATTTGTTGGGTGATTCAAAATGAATTGCTTGGGTGTTATTAGCCTGTGAGGCTAATTTTGGGTGTTATTGATTGTGAATTGAATAACATGAATTATGTAAATTAGTATGTTAGTATATACATGTAAAAAAATATATTAGCATGAATTGTTTGGAATTGGCATAATTCATTCCATATACTTATAAGGCACCACAGAACAATAGGTGTGAGTGCATGACACGAAAATGAATGAAAAGTAGAAAATGATTGTGAGAAGGAATTTAGGAAGATTTTCAGAATTGCCTTGGAGAGTGGTCGGCAGTTCATCTCGGAGCGGACCGTATTTATTGATGAAAAATTATCCGGTGATTAAGCCTCGGGTAGTCGATTTATTCTGAAACTTGGTAGAATTGTGTTTCGAGAACAAAAGCTTTGTTTTGAAAGCGTATTTTTACTACTTGTTGGCTTAGGCGTGTGTGAAGTCGGTGAGGACTCGAGACATGGGATGGAGCATGTAGACATTAGTAGGATCATGTATTTGCTTGAGTGTGATTGTTCACCATGTATGTGCACTTAGGTGGGGAAGTAACCACATTGTAGGAAATTATCAACTCTTAAGGTATTGTCCCAAATCTGTCGAAGGGATCATTATTTAAGGTGCAGTGTATAGGAGATGGTGCTCACTTGAAGTAGCGTTTTAGAAGAAAATGGGATTGTGGCTTTGGTATTCATTTATATATGTGTATTAAAACTACAAATTTTTGATATATGTTTGGTTAAGAAATAATGTAATAACTCTTGAACTATTGTTATATAGTTGATATATATTTGAGTATTGATGCATGGGCCAGTAGCCATTTGCACTCGCATGTGGACGTGTATTAGTCGTTGGCCAAAATGTTGGGACCGAGTTTGTATTTTGGGTGGGCTCCCTTACAGGGGCTACGCGATTTTAAATGGTGGTGTCGGGTTAAACATCCTGGCTGTCCATGAGTTGTGGGTTGTCAGCCAGACCTGAAATCGGGAGGGCTTCCTGATAGGGGTCATAGGGTTGTTCTCTAGACATTGATAGAACATTAGTTGTATGCCAAATTCAGCAAGTATGAGTTTTGGCTTATTGAGGTGAGATTCTTAGGGCACGTGATATCGGCTTCGAGGGTATCCATGGACCTGGAGAAGGTTGAGGCGGAGTTATGGTGGGAGGCTGAAGTCGGTCGCCGAGATACGGTTTCTTGGGATTGGCAGGGTACTACAGGAGGTTCGTTGAGGACTTCTCTCGATTAGCTGCGTTTATGACGAGGTTGACCCGAAAGAAGGTTAAGTTTGAGAGGAATGACCTGTGTGAGGAGGCATTCCAAGAATTGAAGAGGAGCTTCACTTGACTCTATTCGATTGTCCCGAGAGAGCAGTACCGCAGTGTATTGTGATGCCTGCAGACGGGCCAGATGTGTTTGTTGTCAAGAGAGGGTAATGGCTTATGGTTCTTCAGTTAAAGAACCACAAGCAGAGTTACCTTACACATGATATGGAGCTATCAGCTATTGTCTTTGCCTTGAAGATTTGGAGCCACTATCTATACGGTGTGGTCGAGGTGTTTCATACCACAAAGAAGTGCGAGAGTACATTTTTCACACAATGGGACCTCGACCTTGAGGCAATCTGATGGATGGAGTGTGGGATTGCCAGTTTCACTTTGCATTACCACCTCGGTAAGGCAAATGAGGTGGTTGATGCACTCAGTCGAGAATCTTGGGGATTGTTGGCTAGTGTGGTTTCCCGGGAGTGGTAGATGCTTAAGACTGTAGGACAGTTTGGTCTACAGTATAATGATTAGGCTCAAGGTATCTTGGGGAGTTTAGTGGCTATGCCTTCCCTATTGAGTAGAGTGATTGGGTCCCAGGGCGAATGCGGTATTATTCATCGGGGCCGGGTATATCGATCTGAGATGGCAGGTTAGGCCATTCCATGAATGGTAGTTTCATTATAGGGATGGGTTGTGGTTCCCGATTGGTAGATTTGAGGGTCTCCGGGGAGTTTCATTACTCTTGTTTTATTTAATGCGCGGTCGCCTTTGAGAAGATGTATCATGATCACCGTCCACTAGTATTGCGGAGCAGGATGAAGAAACACATTGGGGACTGTTGCGCTGATCTCTCACGTGTCAGCGGGTAAAGGCGACACGAGAGGCAACGGATTACTCCCCAGCCCTTGGAAGTAGCTGGTGGAAGTGGGAATGTGTGCGAAAGACTTTGTGATTCCTTACCACGGACATTAGTAGAGAAGCGAGCGGTGTAGGTGATGGAGTGGTAGGCTTACTAGAAATCGACCCACATTTCACCCGCCATGCTTACTTGTGCCTTCACCTGGAGAATTTGGCGGGTTATATATCGGAATTGTACAGTTTACATGAGTGCAGTATCTATTATGTCGACAGGGATCCAGATTCTGACTCATTGCGAGGTAGTTTCAGGCGAGCAAGCAGGGACCTGATTGATGATGAGCCTTTGCTTTTCATCCTGAATGGTGATCCCGGAGATATTACAGATTTTAGGAACGTGCTGGCGTAGTCTTGAATCTCCCGAGGGTAGTTGGGAAGGCATTTACCGCCCAGTGGAATTCGTTCTGTGATAGTTATCGAGGGGCGGTATATAGATGCTTTGTAGGAGCCCAGCATGTGGGAGGCCATGTCGATCTCAGGTTTGTTAGACGGAGGTGGGAAAGAGACCCTCCACGGGTTTGAATTTGGTTAGGGACACCTTTGATGTAATTGGACTTGATGAAGCGATCTTCTCACGTTAGGCCAAATGACGAGCTATCTTGGGACATTCACTTGTTCTCTAGATTTTGAGGTCGGGGGATCATGTCTTCTTAGAGGTGATGCCTAAGAGAGGAGTGGTTAGGTTCGGCAAGCGGGGAAAGTTATCGCTGAGATTTATCGGACCCTTCGAGGTACTTGAGAGGGTAGATCGGTTGCTTACCATTTGGATTTACCACACGGAAGTTTGCTCCCGAGGTTTTCATGCGGTATTCCATGTACATATGCTCAGAAGTACACTCACGGAGTCAGGCTCATGTAGTGGATTGAGCGAAGAAGCTTGTTGTTAATGTGGATGGAATGCTGAGGAGGGTTGTTATGTGTCATGTGGATAGGCGGGATCAAGGTTTGAAGTGAGGCTAGCCCGAAATTTACAGTGAAGGTGTTGTGGCGTACAGAAGGCGGAGGAGAAAACATGGGAATGCGAAGACACTGTGCGTGTCAATTATCCTTTCTTGTTTGAGGATGAAGGTACATTTTTAGTCATTTGGTGTTAAATGATTGTTGCACATGCATGTGATTTGAATGTGTGAATTTCGAGGACGAAATTATGTTAAGGGAGGAAGAATTTAACACCCGAGTAAATTTGAATTTTTTTGAAAAATGGGAAAACGGTAAATTGCTGCTACAGTACATGTTGCAAACCTGAAATTTTTATAGATCTCAGATGACGAAATTGACCTTACCGTTGGATTCGTCTGACAAAATCTAGTTACCCAGACGAATTTTGTTGAATTTCGAGATAGACGGATTTTCATGATTTTTGGGGCATCGAGTAGACGATTAACCCTAAAAACGGGATTTAAGGAAAAATATCGAAAGTGGAAAATAAATTAAGTAAAGTTCATTTAAAATAATTTGAACTTAGACCGGGATGAAATAAATTGTTTCGGGGCAGAAACGGACCTGGACAAGTCATGGACACATAGAGTGACGTAAGCCAACCATTTTAAGTTGAGGATAAGGTTAGAAGAATAAGATTTTTGAGGGAGAAGAACTCATTTTTCTTGTTTAGAAACCATGAGAGAGAAAAGGGAGAGAAGAGAGCTTCCAAGTGCTTTTTTCGACGATCCACAAAGTTTCGTCAGTCGGAATTCATCTGGCAAAGAACCAAAGTTCATCTACTCAATGAGGGCTACGCGTGGGTACCAAAAAGGAGGGATTTCACCGAAGATCCAAAGGAGGAGATTTCGGGAAATCAAATTTTTCAGGATTAGGAGGTGTTCTTGAGACCTCCTTCAGTTCTACTACACTCTAAGAGGTAGGGATTCTTTCTACTTTGGTTTATTTTCCACCCTAAGGTTTGTTTGGTTGTGTTTTCCATAAGGGGCTATTTGGGTCGGATTTTGGGACTGTTGGGAATATTGTCCTATTTTGACCCTACACATTGTCCAGAATTTGGGACTAGTTTTTGGTTGGGAAATGAAGGGAATTTGGACTCACGTTCTTCATAGAAGTTATAGCATCAATTGTGAACTTGATGTTAAGCTTTTGAATCACCCAAATTGGACCTGTACAGCTCAAGTTATGGTCCATTTCATTCCCGGGACTGTCATAGCTTAGGTTGTTTAATTGTTTATGTCCAGAATTTGGGACTTATTTTCGGTTAGGAAATTGAGGGAATTTGAACTCTTGTTCTTCATAGAAATTATGCATTTGCGTTGTAGACTTGATGTAGGCTTTTGAGATCCACTAAGTTAGACTTCTCTGACTCAATTTATGGTCGTCCCATTCCACGGACTAACCTGACTTAGAAAACAATTTATTTGTTTTGTGTCTAGATTTTAAGGCGATTAGGGTGAGATTGGTGATCTTATAAGACTGAATTTGGAAGTTGTTTCCACTTCTTGTTTAGGGTATGATTAAAGGCATGGATGGCTAGTTTGGTAACTATTGTAAACATCTCGGGAGTCATTGCAGTTGTTTGTGGGCCATACAATATGTTTCACTTGGCCTCGAGGATCAAGGTGTTGTTACTTAGTTTTGAATAGCATGGCAGTGGTAGTTGTGATAAGATGTTGATATATGTGTGTATAAATATATTGAAATGGAATGTGTGATTGTATGGAAATTATATGCAATTAAGATAATTGTCCATGACACATGATGAATTGTGTGGCTTGAGTTGTCTATGTAGCATTTATTACACACGTGGCATGATATAACATGCAATGGCCCATTGCATTGCATATGCACATGGACATTGCATTGAATGGGTGTGAGTGCATGGTTGAAGAATCAACACTGTGTTTGGTGTATGATTATGTGGGCTCGATCAAGTAGGACAAAGTCCAACAAAGTCGCACGGTTGAATAATGTGGTAAAGAAAATTTGTGTCGGGGTAATACCAAGCGGGGATAGACACCCCCTCAGTGAAGAAGCCAGATTAGTTGTGGTTCAGCTTTGGTCGGCGTGATGGCAGTAAAAGTGTTGGAAGCGTGTGGAGCACGTGAATTGGGACCATAAATTTCATTACCATGTTTGTCTGTTTATCTATAGACTAAACCACTCAATTTTAATGCCTCTACTAGAGTCTTACAGTTCCCCCATAGTGGACCAAAATTGGAGCTAATTGTTTGAAAAGTAGAAAGTGGTTTTATGTTCTTGAAATTATAAAATGGGTTTAGTCTAAGACAACTGTAGTGCACGGAGTCATCTAGTAGTAAAAATTTACTTATCATTCGCTCGGGAGAGTTGTGAAATTTTAAAATCGACTACCACACAAATACTTTGAGATCACTGGTGCACCTCCTTGTAAATGTTTTAAAAACTAAAATTATAAATAAGATCATACTTATATTATATTTATCAAATTAAAAGAAAATTTGAATTAAAACAAACAAAATAAATTAATTTGAATCGATTATAGTAGAAATGACCGATGATATGGCTGTTGTGGAGCGATCCAGTTTCTACATTATAATCAGTAGTCTTTATCGAATCTAGATTTTGGATGCGGATTTGTCGAAGATGCTTAATAATGTCGGCCACTTCCCCGTCCTGAGGCGGACGAGGGCGAGTATCTTGGGACTCTTTACACCTTTTTAGGACATTGGTGGGCCCAGGTCTTATACTTCATCGAATATCATATATAAGATGCAAAATAAAAACTACAAGTAGTGGTGTTTATGAAGTGTCCAATACATATAGTTAAAGTCCCATTTACATATGCATATCTAGCGTACATTTACTTTACATATTCGACGGAACCTCGTGGTGAACCCTACAGTCACCGGCGCGAGGAATGCGGGAAGATCGTGGACGTCCTCAGCAATACCTACACAAATTAAACCATTATAGCTTTCGCTTAGTGGGAACATATAACTTATATATTGTAAGACCCGAGAAATTCCAATTTCTGGAAAAAAAAGGCAAAACAGTAATTTCGGTTACAAAATTGTAATTTCGGTTAAAAATCTAAAATTTATTCTCTAGATCTCGGATGAGTGAAACCGGATTTTCCATGGTTAGAATGTCTCGATTAACCTCCAGAGCACGTACTCATGTGCCATAAGTGGCATGAGTAGATAAAGTGTAGTAATGGCCAGAGATAGTGCAGAATGTCAAAGCGGGAGAAAGTAGGACATAAATGTCATTTTGGAATTGTTTAAGTTAGAAAAAGACAAAAAAGAGGAATAGTGGTTGTCTTCTTCAAATACTAAAAACCCAGCAGTGGGTGGAGCAGTAGTAGGCTACTTGAGGAATTGAAAAAATGGAGGTTTAGAGAAGATGACCTCCTTCTCTCCCAGAATTTCGGAGATCCGTAGTCGGAGTCGTCGGGACAAAAATGGCGCTCTACACGGGAGAGGCCTATGTGGATCCGGTTTTGGGAGTTTAATTAAACTAGAAGTGAAGGGTTCTCCTCTTGGGTTTTATTAACTATTCACATTACTTTGTTAATGTTTAAGTTGATTGAGGTCGTGGTGACGTTTGATCGATCCTAAATCTTGGGACGAATTATTGGAAGAAGTGTTTTAGAGGATTTATGCAGTCCACCTGTTGATTTGTTTGGTTGTTGTGTGATGAATTATACTTTAAATCATGTATTGGTTTGTATGGGGCCGGAAGTAGCGGTGAAGTCGGGTTCAACAAGTGAACCAATGATTAGTGATTTGCAGGTTAGTAGCAGGGTTTCTTATTCGAGAATAGTGTTCGCAAAAATAATTTTTGTGAAATAATATGTTTGGTCGGAGTAATTTAAGTGGAATTGCTCAAATTGTTTGGAAATAATTAGCCTAAGTGAGCTAATAATTTTTGGTGTATAAATGTGAAATTACATGGCGTAGTTATTGTGATTTAATTTTATGAATATATGCATGTTTATATATTTGCGTGTGTTATAGGCGTAATGAAATTGACATCAGCCATTCCGTATACTGCTGGGTCACCTAAGGCGATGGGAGTAGGTTGCATGGGGTGAGTGCAGAGAAAAGGGTTTCGGAGGTTGTCTAAAAATGATAATTGTCGGAGGGTAGTCCATACAAAAAAAAAATATCAATCGTCGGGCGACAGATTGATATTCATCGGAGATTAGTCATATATAATGTAATCGTCGGACGGTGATTGATATATCACGTCGGAGGGTGATCCACGAATAAACATATGAATTCTCATCACGAGGCTTGGGTGGGTGTGGGGAGTCGGTGAGGACTCGGGTGCAGGATGATCGGGTTAGACATTCAAGTGGGGATCATGCATTTGGCAGATGTGTGTTTTATTTTGGGCGTTTGCATTGCCTTGGGTGGAAGTGGCCATGGGGTGATTCCGCTCACCCGAGCATTAACACCTGTCGGGGATACTGTTGCAGTCAGAGTCAGGGACGGCTCGTCTGAAATTGAGTTTAGAAGAGCGTGTGAACTTTGGGTGGTTTTACATGTATTGGAATTTTTAAAATTTTAATATATGTGTTGTATAAGAGTAGATCATTAACTCTTGTAACTATGATATATAGTTGGTATGTTTTATGAGTATTGTTTAAGGGGCCAAGTGGCCGTTTACTCATGTTGTGGATCATATTGGATATATGTTGTGAGTATAATGCAAGGGCACAAGAAATTCATTTGTATTTAATATAGTTGTGGACCACAGGTGTGGTCATTGTGTATGGACATGTGATATATCACGGGTGTTGTATTTGTTGAGAGCTCCTGTCTGAGACTCTGCCCAGATTTTCGTGAGAGATGTCGGGTCACGACATTCCACGAGTGTCCATGAGTTGGTGGTCAGCGGACACCGGGTTTGGGCGTCACATATATGTACACATCGTTGATTGTGACATCCGCTGCTACTGATCTAGCTTAGATTGGAGGGTCGAGCGATCAGGATGCTGATGCAACTAATGCAATGACACTGCTTGCGACACGATTGTCGACGAGGTATCATATTTTTTTATTTTATTTATTTTTAAACTTATAGCCTCTAAGTTTGTTCATTCATATAATATTAAACATTTAACTTGTATTATATTATGTAGCAGCGGATTACAAAATATATACAAGCTCCATATATGGAAGTGTTCAACATTTACAATATTTACATTGTTTACAAAATAAACAAAATTACATATACAAAATAGACCAAAAGGTCTTCCAGTGGGCACCTAGTGATGCGTGGCCTTTGACTACTAATGTGGATTGTCATGTCCTTGGTTTCTTCTGTACACCATACTATATAACACCCGTGCTAAGCTTTACGCTTAGTGGGAATTAATACATATGGATGACCTCTACTGAGGGTCTCCACACTTCTATACAAATGCATATACTTATGACACATATAACATTTACATATACTTATCATTTCTCAGTTATATACTTTTTCACAACATGCTCATTTCTTTCATTTCATATACGCCATGTCATCTGTACTTTACTTTGCTTTTGTAATCAGATACTATCATCAGATACCGTAACACCCGAAATATACCCTTGCGCTTTTCGACTTGTTTAGGGTATATTAGTGCTAAATACATTTTTCGAAATAAAATGAGAGACCCGTAATTACACAAAGTCATGTAACATGTAATTTTTACTTCACTCTGAGTGGACCTGAAGGGTCATAAAAGGAAAGACTAGGTTAATATATGAAATGTTTAAAATGAAATGTAAATAGAAGAAGTTATGGGATTCAAGGCAATTAGAGAAAAGATGGAATAGAAATAATAGAGAATGGAAGGGCTTAAGTGCAAAAATGAGAAAAGTGTGGAAAAATGTAAAGGCCAAACATGGCCTTAACAACACAATGATAAGAGCAAATACCTCATTTTAGATACCTAAACCTGTAGAGAGAGGAGAGGAGGAAAGAAGAGAAGAAGAGGAAGAAGAAAAGAAGAAGTAGAGAAGAGAAGAGGAAGGAGGAGTCAAGCAAAAAGGTATGGAACTATGACTATGAGTATGGATCTTTGGTATTGTATGGTTATTATCTTGCCCTAAACCTAGGGTTTGTTAGGATTTCATCCTAACAAAAGATGTATTGAAATTAGGGTTGGTAAAACTCTAAATGGCACAAGATGAGTATGAAATCCTCCCTTTTAGGTTGGATTCATGGTTTAAATGAAAGTAATTGAGTAGAAAAGAGATTACAGGATGAATTTGGAGTGGTCTTGACGTGTATATGGAGTATTGAGTTGATTTGGATATCAACATATGGAAAAATGGAAGAAAAACACACATTCTGGGCATTTTTGGAGACCTGTACCGGTACACCTTTGGACCTGTACCGGTACAGCCCTCCAGAACCGAACCTGTACCGGTACAGGTGCGGAACAGGTGCGGTACACCCTGCTCTATTTTGACCAGTGTTCGTATTTTAGCCATAACTTTCTCAATTCTAATCCGATTTGAGTGATTCAAGTTGTTACTTAAAATAGACTTCAAGGAGAACCAAACATCATGAAATAGCTACCTTCTAATTCTGACTCTAGGTGACCCAAAAATTCACTCAAAGTGGGGCTATGTTCAAGCCAAATTCTGGTTCCAGTTTTGAACATAGTGTAGTCCCGGGTGTCTAGGTCATATCTTGAGTTTTGGTGCTCCGAATTGGGTGATTCTAGTTGGAGAAGAACCCTTAGTACCTTAGCTTCAAAAGAGTATAAAGAACCAATCAAATATGAAGTTAAAACTCGAAAATGCACAAAAGCCAAGTATTGTTATGTGTGCCGCAAGTCGTTGATTTTCTTCACGCTTGCAACTTGCATAATTCCTTCAAGAATCCATTATGAGTATTCTGACTCCATGGAAAGCTCATTGAGTCTAGAATCTAACCATATGCTATTTAATGGCATTTGGTGCCCATCTTGTCTGAAAACTGGAGTTGTTGTACCAAGTACTAATCGATCAAGTTAAAGCACAATACATGGTAAGACAGATATAGATAAGGAACAAGAAATAGAAATATATGTAGATTTGATATGTAAAAGAGTATAGGTAAGAAAAGCACCACGGTATCAAAGGAAGAGTCTCCGTCTGCATCTACCAGAGATAGGACAACTTTGATAGCAATAAAAGTAAAACGTATAAGCATGTAAATGATAGTGGATATGTAAAAAGATATGATAAGTATATGTCATAGGATACGATAGTCTGATAGAGTACATGAAGATATAAGATGTTACAAGTAGATGACATGATATATGATAGACATACCGAAATGAATAAAATGGAACATGCTAAGAACACATGATAGAAATGCATAAATGCTAAGAACGATAGAGATAAGTAAAAGATGACAAAGCACAGGAATGAGTACAAATACACAAATGATAGGTACATATATGAATATATGAATGAATTAAAGCATACATTATAGAAATATAGAAAGTACATGAATAGCTAAATCATGATAGAAATGCATAAAGGATACGATGCATAAATGATATAAGGGATATGAATAGATAAAGATATATATGAATATATGAATACAAGAGTGCATAGATGCATTCATGATATATGATAGGATTACATATATGATACAAAGACAAAACTAAATGATAGAAAAAGATATGAATATATGTCTTATAGAGAAATATGAGAACCGTAATATGAAGCTACAAATATGAGAACGAATACAGATTAAAGTAATGATAGTATATATTGCATAAGCAATCATGATAACAATAGTTATTCATGCTTATGAGATATGTACAGAAAACGTAATAGCCGACATTGTCTACTTAGAACCCGGGAGAGGATAGATAGGCATGCCTATAGGGAAGATACAGCTTGTTGCAAAGATATACATAGACGATATCGAGGTCTCGCTATCGATGACATAGATCCGCTTAATCACGGTGGCCCCGAAGGGTCACCATAGCACATGACATAGGTCACTGTCTAATACAGTGATGATACCTTCGGGTATAAACATATAGAGATCATTGTCTCAGACAAAGGATAGTACCTTCGGTACATACAGATGTAGATCAATGCCTCAGATGCTGATAGTACCTTCGGGTACATATAATTATTTCCCGTATCCGCTCCTAAGGTATTCGCAGGCATGACCATAAAAGAAAAAGAAAAGTATATGTACAGGAAATGTAAAAAGTATATGATATGATATGAGAAGCATAGCACTGCTATGCGATGAAAGTATAGACAGTTACAAGAACAAGAAGTAAAGTACAATATGAAAAGTACATAGTACATGAAAAGTATATGAACAAGTATAGTATATGAAAAGCATAGTATACGAAAAGCATATGAAAAGTACAGTATATGAAAAAGTATAGTATATGAAAAGCACAGTATATGAATATCATATGAAATTATATGACAACATATGCAAGTACATAAAAGAGAAAGCCATATGAAAAGTATAATAGGAAAACAGTATAGGAAATGAACAGTACATGAATATAGATATATGAAAATAGTATAAGAACAGTACATGAATACAGTATATGGAAAGTACAAAGTATAGTACACGAAAAGGATAGAAAGTAGATAAAAGAGAAAGGTATATGAAAAATATAGTATATGAAAACACATGAAAGCCTATGTGAAAACATATGATAGTATATGATATGATAGTAAAAGATAAGTCTTATACTCCTACGGGAGATATGGAAAGATGAGATAGAAATTCACGTAATATGAAAAATAAAGATATGATATGAAAGTATTGGCTTTAAGCCAACACAAGAAAAGTACAAAGTATACGAAAGCACAAAGTATATGATAGAATAAGAACGTACAAATGTATGTGAAGTATATGAATAGTACATGGAATGCAATAAGTCATAGAATAGAAAGATGAGAAGTATAAGAATACAGTAAAAGTTTAGATAAAAGATATGCCAAAGACATAGTACAGGTAATGGGAAAAAGGTTGACATGCAATAAGCATGTAAAGATGATAAGTATTAAAAGTTATATGAATATGTATAGTTATATAAAATGCATATGTATAAGCTTGTGACGGTCACCATTGGTGGTTGTCCATGCTTATGTTCCCACTAAGAGTAAAGCTTAGCACGGGTGTTCAATCCGTGTAGGTACCGAAGAGGAGGCTAGAGGACGGGACATTCCACATCAGCAGAGCAGGCCATCTCAGAGATAGGTGCTCACCACGCCAAGCTCCACAATCGCGATGTTTTGTAATAGAAATACATGTATAAGTAAATGGATCAGATATGTGTATAGATTTCAGATGGACACCCACTCGTGGTAGTTCTTTGTATATGTAAATGATTTTTGTTATTACGTAAATTGTTTGTATACCCACAAGTACACAAGGCCAAATTGAGAAAGAATGTGTCAACGAGTCCTAATATATAGTATAATATAAGTATAGATAGTAATGCCAGGACGCCAGTTCGGATCCACTGTCCGGGTCGGTTGGGATCAGGGCGTGATAGCGATGCACATGCTTCTCATATGTTTCATATATTCTTTACATTTCATTTCATATACTTGTCATTTCTTTTCTATGTTTCTTTGAAATACCGCCCGAGACGGATCACGGGAAATAGCGTATGTACCCAGTCACCCCATCCTTTTGTCTTGAGACGGGTGAATCTCTATGCATATACCTTAAAGGAGTGTCATCAACATGAGGCGGGTTGGCTGCACCATGTATTTGTGACCCCAGGCAAGGACCGTATATACTCGAAGTATCATCTGTTATACGAGGAATGGTGACCACCATGTCATGTAATGAATCCAAGCCAGGATCTATGTCACATCGACCAAGGAAGGGGCCTCGTGTATGTACATGTGTTCACGACAAGCTGCATATCTTCCCTATAGGCATGCCCTATCTATCCTCTAGTTCTCAGCCCGGGACAATGCGCCTTGGCCACACATGTTGGTATATCATATTTAGCAGCAACGAATAAATTATAGTTACCACATGTGCTTACTATTTTCTGTAGTTTTACGGACTAATGTGAGGTCAGTTTATCATGATATGTAGATGTAATGTGACTCAATGGGATTTCCATAGAGTCCGAGACACCTGAAGCGAGTTCGGGCCAGAAGAAGTGTGTGAGTTGGAGGTCACCGTAGTCAAACCCCGGCCCGAGGGCGACCTGAACTGGCCGAGCTTACGCCTGTTTGGGCTGCCTATTGTGTCACAGCCACATTAATGGATTCTTGACTCAATGTTTCCATAAGTCAAGACACTGGCAGATTTGGAAGAAAGTTATGACCTTCGAAGTTGGAGGTCACATGTGATCAAACCAGAACAGTGCTGGCTGTGAGGTGACCTATGAGCTCATTCCTTGTCCTCTGCTTGACACATGAGATGGATTCTTGACTTGTGGGGCTTTCCATGGAGTCCAAGAACACCTAGACGGAGTTAGGGACGAGACGTTATGACCTTAGAGTTGGGGTCACCTTGCGTGATCAAACCAGTAGAGCATCTGGCTTTGGCCTAAGCTAATTTGGGTTGACCCGAATTTGGTGAGCCTTGACCTATCAGCGAGTGCCTTTGGCTGAGGAGGCTGGGCTGACCAGGCTGACCTGACCCTGGCCGGGATTGACCTCATCACGGCCAAGGGTGCAGCTTTGGTGAGACACTAGTAGTGATCCTTCCCCATTGACCACAGTGGCAGAAATTTGCACCTCGGAAAGGGCCATGGCCGGGCTACTGGGGGTCTAGTTAGATTCAAAATCCTAGCATCAGTTTCATTTGTTGTGGCTACAATATACCAGAAAGACTCACTACAAATTCCCTTTATTTATTTACCCCAAAAATCCAGTTTAAGGTTCAGCTATTTGCCTTGATCAAAAGCCAGGAATTTTCTCTGGGCTAAATTGCAACCATACTTTCCAGCACATATGTTGGAGCCTTAGAACTCTTCTCAACTCAAAACCCTAACAAGAAATGGGTTTGGAGTTCCAAACCAACCATACACAAAAATAAAGGTTTCAAAGCTTGTATATACATACTTTCTATACAAAACTAGACAAATACCATCTGAAACACTGGAACTTCCATACTGAAATCCATACAATCTTCACTTAGTTTCACCATACCTGCTGATCTTCTTTTCCAGCACCATGCTTTCTTCTTTTCACTTTTTCTCTTACTTCCTTAGCATACCTTTCTTACTCTTACTGCGCCACCTTCTCTGCATCGTTTTGCTCTCACTTTCTCCAGGACCAAAGTAGAGATGTTATTTTGGTCTTATCCTCATTTGATCTTATCCCTTTTTATTTGCTTTTCTCTTTTTGGAGCATTCTTGACCATCCGATCAAAGTAAGGAAATTTCCTCCCTCTTTCCTTCCAAATACTTATCTACTTAGCTGATTTTCTTACTTATTTCGTTTTAATATCTCTTTTATTTACTCTTTTGGTCCTCCAACTCTATTACTCTTAATTAATATACTTCCTCCCTTTGGCATAGACTTTTACCATAACATTTGTATTAATTTAGTTCTGTGTTTATTTTATCTTTGTTCAAAATATCCTTGACTTTTATTATCATAAGCGTGTTATAAAGCTATTAGAATTTATAATTTAAGTCATACATTTGATGCTCTTTACAATAAACGCATATCATGTGCCTTATATTCATTCTGCAGGTTATCATAGATTTTTCATGATTCCTTATAACAAACTTAACCACCTACTTGTACTTATAGGGACTTATGTGTGGTCCTCGTAAGTTCTGTGAGACTTATACTTGTCTGGAAGTACTCGTAGTGCTCTGAGCTTATACTTATACAAGGTACAGTACTTTGGTACATTCATGAGGAAAGATATATTTTCCACTTCTCTTATTAGATTTATTGAAGACTCTTATCCTTATAACTATTGGATTACTAGACTGGGTAATAAAATAGGTAGGACATAACCCACAATGAGTCACACAGATGCAGTGCGATTACTAGGTGCGTAGCACAAGCGAGTGCGAAGCCTTTGTGATGTCGTCGCTTTATTTCGGAGAATCTGAAACTACTAAAATGGGAGTGTCGAGGCGCTAAGCGGAGTCAAGTACTAAATATTACGAAACATGGTGAAGTGTCGTGTTCGCACTAATCCGGAATCTTAAGAATCTTCCTCACACATTACCTACCACGTAACAAGATTCAAATGTCATTATAATATATGAGTCTTAGATGATCTTACAATTATATGTATTCAGAGCTTTATCTGTATAAAGGACATTAAGTTTGCCCATGTGGGCCCCTTTCCATACGCCGCAGGGTGTCTCGGTAGTCAATAGAGCGAGTCCTCGGAACAGCGGAATAACAAAACAAAACCGAACATTTTTCATGTTGAATAAATGCTTTCCTTGTAGTGAAACTCGAGACGAGCGACGCTTCTCTCGGCTGCGGCAGCGTGAGATCGCCGCGCGGCGGGGAGACGCCGCCGGCTGCGAGACCCATGAGTGCCCAAAATTTTCTCTTTTGGTCCATTTTTCTAGAAATCCAACCAAAGACAACAAAACTCATATATTATCCAGAAAAACATCTCCCAAAATAGGTTCTAACCCAACCAAAACCAATCATAGAGATTAATTAGGGTTTTTCCAAACCTTAATTTATATACTTGTAGGTTAAGTTAACTTCCTAACACCCAAACATGTCTCCAAACACCATAAACCAAGAATCCATACCCAAAAGGAGGATTCCTTACTCATCTTATGAAATCTAGGGATATGATGAATTCCTAACTGAACCCTAGAAATTTTCCATACAAAATCATCATAGTTTCCCTACATAAGTAGTCTCCATACTAAGACATGGTTTCCCTACTCAAAGTCATGTATCCATACAAGCTCCATAGAGTTCCATACCTTTCCTCTTCTTCTTCATGGTTTTGCTCCCAAAAATACCCAAATGAGAGACCAAAATTGGTCTTATTTGGTCTCATTTCATAAGGCCATGTTTGGCCATCAAAAATGCATTAATTTGACTTAAGTTTCCTTTTTACTTCAGACTTTGGTCCTTCATCTCTCCTCTATTTGCACCACAAGTTATTTATATTCCACTTTGGCATATAATCTTATAATCTTATGACATTTATATCCCATTTTGACAAATTACAAAATTACCCTTGCTTATTCTCGGGTTTCTCAAATTTCACGTTTTGCAATTTAAATTACGAAAATTTCAAATTATACCTAAAAAATACCCTAAACATGCTAAAAACGACTAGGGTATATTTTGGGGTGTTACATAATAATGCAGCTTGGATTTCTCCACAATTCACTAATTAGAGGTCCTCGCTTCTTTCAAAGACATGGATCTAATCAGTTACTTGTATTCAGAACACTCTTTATAAGATCTGGGTATTTTTCTTTTTCAATACTTCATACCCATTTCTTAAGACTGCAAATTTCTTGAATCCAAGTCTAAGTCATTGCAAAACCTTTACAAAATGGTTGATGACTCTTCCTTCAGATATGATGGATTTTTCTCTTTCTATGATTAGATCTCAGCTAACACGGGATCAAGATATTTCCATCAGATTAAGGTGAAATCTCTGATTATTTAAATTGATAAATAATACCCTTCAACTTCAACTGTGAGTGAAATGGAAATTTATCTAAGTGAACTCTCAAAGCTCAGTAGTTCTTCAATGGTAGTCAAGCATACCCACAAATTGAATGTTCAAAGCTCGTGAATCTCCATCTCTCGTGTCACCTCGTAGGGCCTCTTGAAATCAAAGCATGAAACAAATTTCTCAAAGGATACTGATACTACCATTAAACAATCAATTTAAGAACAACATCAATAAAATAAATCCCCAATTTCAGGTACTTCTCTCTAATATATGTAGAAAAGACTGTAACTAACGACAAATCCAAGTTAGTGGAAGTTGTGCTCATAAAAATTGCATCACAACGACAATGGAGCATTGATCAAATACACCAGCAGTAGTTGCAATTAACTGATAAGAAACGACCTGCACCCTGGGCCCGATTCCATTAATTTCTCAAAGAATTAGAGAAGAAAATGAAAGATTAAATCCAGCTTCAACATTCGAATCGTGTTATCGGTTCAGATCCGTACCAAGAAAAGAAAAATCTACTCTAAAATTATGGCAATGAGCGTTTCAATCCCCAAGGGATCTGTCTTGATGAGCCTCCTCTTCCTGACTTAGAATACCTATTTATACATTTCCAGCAATTGGGCCTGATTCGAAGGCTTCAAATGGATTTCCCAAAATTGGATGGCCCAGCTCACTGTTCAAGTCGCGACCTCATAAGCCTGTTGCAACTTCTTTTGTCTTGTTTTTGCAATCTTGAGTCGCGACCTGATATCCTCTCTCACGACATTGCTTTTTGTAGTTTTCTTCCGTTAGTGGTCGCGACATGAATTCCTTGTCGCGACTACCCCTTGACTCTTTTGTTTTGTCATGTGTGTCGTAACTTGGAAATCTTGTTGTCTGCTTTTACTTATCATGTTTCGGAATCATAATGCTGCGCCACGCTCAGAATTGCTTTGTCGACCACGCTTAGTTGCCGCAGGATGACTCTTGTCGGCGTAATTCACATTTTCGCTTTCCGTGTATTTCGCGGTGTCGCTACCACGCATTTCATGTCCCGCCACCAGTTTTTCTTCCTTATCGAATTATGTCGCGACAAAGTTTCTTTGTCTCAAAACCGTTTCTATTGCGAGCCACTTTGATCCTCTTCTCGATAACTTTTTCTGGTCTCCAAGTGTTTGTGTTGCGACCACAATTTCATGTCGCGACCTGGTTGTCTTTCCTTTTACTGAATTTTGTGTCGCGACAAATTTTCATGTCGCAACACCCTTTCTGTTGTAAGCTAATTTGATCCTTGGTCATCCCTTTCAGGCTGCAACATCATTCTTGTTTTCTGCCTTCATGCAAGTTGCGACTCAAACTGATGATCTATTTATTTTCTTGTTGCAATATGGAAATTAGGTTGCGACAAGGTCGTTTCTTTTCTTACTGCAATTCCTGCCCAACCATTATTTCTTCTAATCTTGTCGCAACCTCATTTTTTAGTCACAACAGTTTCTACTCAATTCAGCTTCTTTTTCTGGTTGCGACTGAGTGGTGGCCCTTCTTACCTTGTTCTTGCCACAGTTGCTCAAACTTAGTCACAACATTTTTTAACATCTCATTTTAATGTCGTGACATGAAATCCATGTCGCAACATCACTGGTGTCTTCAGCTTATATTTTGTCGCAACGACAAATTGCCTTGTGGAGACTCTATCAGTTCATTTAGCAACAATTGCCGTGACATCGCTTCTCCGTCATGACCGAGTCGTTTTCTTGGTGTCGCGACCTCGATTCTCTCAGACATCGCCAGGCGCTTTTAACAAATTTTTCTTCGTGACCTGATCATAAGGATGTCGTGACACACTTGAACCATTTGTCTTACAGAGTTGTCGCAACATTATCAATCAAGTCGCGACTTAAAAACTGTTAAACTGATGAATTCCTTGTCGCGAATTTCAACCGCTTGTCGCGAATTTAGTTTGCTGGGCTATTTATCTCGCTTTCTTTAGTTTCACGAATTTCACTTTTACCGGAATTTCAGCTTTCTTCTATACAAATCTACAAAATATAAATTTAAGTAAAATTTCCACATTTCTCGATAAGAATAAGTAATTACATCAGAATTCAATCGAAAATGGATTAAAAATCAATGAGTTTTTTACTCATCAACCCACAAAAAGACACATGAGTTTTGTGTACAAATGATCATGGAGGTGTAACATCCAAAAAAGCTTTGTTTTGAAAACAAATGAATTTGTTTTGTAAAATGATCATTGGATGTAATCCAGAAATGATGAATTTTATCACGCATGGGCTTTGACATTGTGTGATAAGAGTCAATAAGGACTCGAGTGTGATGGGAGTCGGTAAGGGCTCGAGGCATGGTACATGTTTGAGTCTCATCTCATTTCATGGCATGTAGGATTCCATGGTAGAAATTACATTTTTGCTTGGAATGTGAGTGTAAATTGTGAACATGACCATTACATGTGCACTTAGGTGGGGAGTAGCCCTTATAGAGTTTCTACCTGACGTGGCTCAATTCTATATGGGAAACATTTCAGCGTAGACGTACACCGTAGATCTGCTCATTCCGAGGCCGCAATTGTGAAGAAAGTTTGACAGACTTTGATATTATTTTGTAAAATATATTGGAACAAATAAGCTTTTGATATATATATTTTGTATAAGAGTGTCAGATTTAAACTTTTAAGGACTATCAGGATATAGCCTTTATATATTTTTTTAAGATGGATAAATGAGTCGATACGCCACTTTATCAAATGGACCCGAATGTGAGTTATTGTATATATTAGGCCCTGATGGGTCATGTGATTATATATCAGATAGGGTTGAAGCGTGACAGCTCTCCCTATACAAAGGAGACTCTATCTGTTTTTTTGTTTTTTTTTAACTAAATTATGGATCCCGGTAAATGGTACATAACAGTGTGGTATCGAGTCACCCGATACCCACGAGTTTTCCGTAGGTGTTGGTCAACGAACCCCCAGATTCTGGGGCGTCATAATAGGAACTTGAACAACATTTGAAGATAGTGTTGCAGATCCTAAGAGAAAAACTGTTGTTTGCAAAATTAATTAAGTGTGATTTTTGGTTTAAGGAAGTGTCATTCCTAAGCCATATTGTGTCTACAGAGGGTGTTAGAGTTGACCCTGTGAAGATTGAAGCGATTGTGAGTTGGAAACCTTCTCGAAATGTAACAGATGTGAGAATTTTCTTGGGTTTAGCTGGGTATTATCGACGATTCGTAAAGGGATTCTTCGTCATAGCCTCTATTCTTAGTAAGTTACTTCGGAAAGGGGTGAAGTTTGAATGGGATGACAAATGTCAGTCAAGTTTTGATCAGTTAAAGAAAATACTAGTTGAAGCACTAGTGTTGACTCAGCCTACTCTGGGTAAAGAATACTCCATGTGTAGTGATGCTTTAAGGATTGGTTTGGGATGTGTATCGGTGGCATATGCCTCAAGATAGCTGAAACCACATTACCAGAATTATCCCACACATGATCTGGAGTTGGCAACGATAGTGTTCACTTTGAAAATATGGCGACATTTTCTATATGGTGAAAAATGTAGAATATTTACAGTCATAAGAGTCTTAAGTATCTGTTAACTCAAAAGGAACTGAACTTTAGACAGCGTCGATGGCTAGAGTTATTCAAAGACTATGATAGCATAGTTGATTACCACCCAGGAAAAGCTAATGTGGTAGCAGACACTTTAAGTAGAAAAACAATTTCGTTTTGTCCCTGAAACACTGTATAAGGAGATTTACATCTGATGGAGCCTTGTTCGCTCAATTAAGAGCTATGTCTGATTTAAGGCAGATGATGATAGATGCTTAGAAAAATGATGTCAAGTTATAACAAATGGTAAAATTAGTCGGAAATGGAGACAAAACTGATTATTCTATAAAAAGATATGGAGGTCTCTATTACAAGAACAAATTTATGTGTACCGAAGGTCTAGGAAATGAAAAAGAAATTGATGTATGAAAGTCATAATACCGTATTCACCATGTATCCTGGAGGTAATAAGATGTACAAGGATTTGAAACAGTACTATTAGTGGAGAGGGATGAAAAATGATATAGCAGAGTATGTATCCAAATATCTAATTTGTCAGCAAGTAAAAGTTGAACATCAAGTACCGTCCGGTTTGTTAAATCTCATCCCAAATAGTGGGACAACATTACTATGGATATCATGTACAGTTTTCCCCTCACCCAAAGGAAACATGATTCAGTTTGGGTAATCGTCGACATAATTACAAAGTCTGCTCACTTCTTACCAGTTCGGCTTGACTATTCCATGGATTGGTTGGCAGAGTAGTATGTGAGCGAGATTGTCCGGTTGTATGGGATTCCATTGTTAATAGTGTCTGATCGCGATCCACGGTTTACATTAAGATTTTAGAAAGAATTATAGTTAGCCTTAGGTACTCGACTGAATTTTAGTATAGCCTTTCATCCACAAACAGATGGACAATCTGAAATAGTGATTCAAGTGTTAGAGGACATGCTTTAGGGTTGTGTGCTAGATTTTCCTGGAAGTTGAAATAGGTATATTCCTCCCAAGGAATTTTCCTATAACAACAATTATTAGTCAAGTATTGGTATGGCCCCCTATGAAGCTTTGGATGGTAAGAAATGTAGAACCCCTGTATGCTGGACCGACCTGAATGAGCATAAAGTAATTGGCCCTGACATAGTAAAACAGACAAAAGAAAAAGTTCAAGTCATTCAGCAAAGGTTAAAAGCTGCTAGTGATAGAAAAAAGTCTTATGCAGATTTGAAAAAAAAAAGACATAGAGTACGAAGTTGGAGATAAGGTTTTCTTGAAAGTATCCCTATGGAGGAAGATCCTCCGGTTTGGAAAGAAAGGAAAATTGAGTCCAAGGTTTATCAGACCTTATGATATTTTAGAAAAAATTGGACCAGTCGCTTATCGTTTGGCCCTCCCTCCGGATATGGCCAAATTACATAATGCGTTTCATGTCTAAAATGCTTCAGAGATACCGATCTGACAAATCTCACATTTTTCCCGTACAAGATATACAAGTGCAATCAGACTTCTCTTATGATGAAGAACCAAAAGCATTCTAGCTCGTGATGTGAAACAATTACAAAACAAACAAGTCCCTCTAGTAAAGGTACTTTAGCAACACCCTGGTATGGAGGAAGCAACTTGGGAGCCAAAATCAACAATGAGGGCATAGTACCCACAACTCTTCAATTCAGGTATGAATTTCGAGGACAAAATTCTTTTAAGGGGAGAGAGTTTTAACACCCCAAATTATACCCTAGTAGTTTTATGACATGTTTAGGGTATAATGGAAGTCAAAATTGTATTTTTTGGAAATTTAAGTGTTAAGTGTGAAAAAAGGTAAACTAGTAAATTGTCAATTAAGGACTCAAAAGACATAAGATAAGGAGTTAGTATGCCATTGTAGAATATTAATAAATTAATTGTTAAAATTGAATGAAATTGGAGGACTAAATAGCAAGGGCTAAGAATTTAAGTCAAAAAGGGGTTAAGACAACAAACTTGTCTTTAGAATGGGAATTCTCCATTTTGGGGTTTAGGAGTTTAGGGCATCCGGTTTGAGCAGAAGAATCCATTCTTAGGTTGCTTTCTCTCCATTTTCTTGGAACTCTATTTGTTCATGTAAAGAAGAGAAGAAGAGGAAGAAAAGGGAAGCTAGGTTGAAGCTTTCAAGATAATTCAGGTTAGGAAAAGTAAATCACTAACTCTTTTCGGATGTGGGTTTTTGTTGGTTTGAATTGGATTTTGAGGTTGGCTTTGAGTTTGTTTTGGTTTGGAGTTGGATTTGTCCAGTGAAAAGGGCCAAAATGCGACATTTCTATTCAAGCTCGACACCTCACTGGGCGAAGGCCGCATGTCTTCCTTCGTCGCTGGTCTCGCCAGCGAAGGAATCTTATCCTCCCAGTGGTCCGTTCGCCTAGGCAACCAAGACCGTCTTCTGACCATTAGCCTTTCGCCTCGGTGAACCAGTGCTTTGGGGCAAGCTTTGTTAAATTGCTTTGTTTGACCTCTTCTTTGTTTGCTTTGATTTCTATTTCTACAAAACCTAAGCAAACGGGGGGATTAGTGTAATCGTTAGGAATTGGGTGTGAATTCTTACAACTGGGTCACACAACTACATGAATGTTATTAAGACCTGAATAAAATGCTCTAAAACACATATAATTGTATGCTTGCTTAAGATCATATAGTGAATAATTAGGGATTAGTGCTATTCAGCACTCTTGTTTTGTGCTACCTAGCACGTTTGTTTCGTTTGTTCTACGAATTCCCTGCTTACAGCATATTAAGTGGGTTTCCCATTTAAGACCACTTTCCGTTCGTACCATACCTGCACTCACAGTACCTATTGTACCATGTCCCTATTATTCATGTTCACTAGTTTATGCAGGCAAACATTTATATGAAAAATGTTTAAATAATGAACAATATGAAAACAAATGTAATCAGTTCGGATGCTAAGACATATCTTGGTTCTATACTGTAGTGTACCTATGGGTACCTTATGTTATGAAATTTCTGTTATGTACTCCTATAGGAGAGATGAATAATATGATACATGAAATATTTATATATGCATGTATACTGGAATTGAAGATCACTGTAAGTGGTCATATATGTTATTTTGTTTTCCCATTAAGCTAGAAGCTTAGCATAGGAGTTTCATCCTTGTAGGTTCTGAAGAAGTTGTCAGGGACATCTCGCACTCGCCAAGGCCAACATAGCATTAGGAGTCCTTCTTATGTAGGTCCTTGATTTTTCTTTGATTTTGTAATAGAAATGTAAATGTAACATTTTGTTATAGTGAAACTTGTATGAATACAACTAGTTATAGAATTAAGCATATATGTACATGACATTTTAAACACCACTATGGTGGTAGTTTTACAAGGTTATGATTTGTAGTCAAGAATTTCCATAATTCTGACTTTTTGAAACAAGCTTATGTAACTTATGAATTTATTCTGAAATGGTCCCAAATAATGCCAGAAAATCACGTTAACAGGTCTCAGCTTTGTATGGCATCCCCTCACTTGCCGCAGTGAAGGGAAGGGGCGTTACAGACTCTCCAATCAATTGGGGGTCATGATGTGTTGTTAGATGGTGTTGTTAGATGTCACTCATGACTTGCTTGATTCAATGGTTGAATTCAATGGCCAATATAACCGGGAACCTAATAGGTCACACACTTAGAAGATGGAGACTTGATATAAAACTGACTTGGATGTGATCCAATTATGAGGGACTTCACATTGGGGATTATACCGCTCCGGATTAAAAGAATCATAAGACTAAGAGGACTCATTTAGAGAGTGGGATAGGAAAAGCTTGCTCATGGGCTTAAGGCATGTGGGGGAGCATGCTACCATGCATGGAGATGCATGTAGCATATTCCATATTTGAATGAGGGCTTTTTGGTACTTTCATAAGGTGGGTTTCTCCTATAAATATGTGGTTATGGGAGAAGCCCTAACCCTAATGGTTGATGCATCAAACCCTAATCTTCTTTGTTTGAGAGATTAGTGAGGTTTTCTCTCTTGTTCTTGAGAAGAACCAATAAGAAGAAGAAGGTTGAGAGCATCATCTTCATCCCTCATTGAAACCAAGCTTGGCTAGCACTGAGCTTGTTTTCAACTCCGTCTCCTTGGAGGTTCTCAAGTCTCCTCTTCTTGTGGATACTATTACAGATGAACCAAGGACGTGGTTCATTTCTAGTCAAGCTACAAACACCCTTTGTAACACCCCGAAATATACCCTAGTCGTTTTCGACATGTTTAGGGTATTTTGTAAGCATAATTTGAATGTTTCGTGAGTTAAATATGAAACATGGAAACGAGAGACCCGGAAATTTACAAGACTTAAGGACAATTTTAGGTTAATTGTGGATGAAACAGTAATTGAAGAGACTAGGGCCAAATACAATTTGGGGGAACTTGGAATACAAATAGTCAAACATGGAGGGACCTTGCAATTAGAGAAAGCAACTAAAAACGGGTTTATTAAAGGCCAAACATGGCCTTAGCAAACATGGGATTTGGGCACCAAATTGGTCTCCAAGGAGGAGAAAAACGTAGAAGGAAGAGGAAGCAAGAAGAGAAGGAAGAGGAAGAGGAGATCAAGCAAGCCAAGGTATGGAACTTGGATTTTCAGATGGAATCAATGGGATCTATGGAACTTAAAGGCTTTAGATGATTAATAGCTTGTTTCCTAAATCTAGGCCTTGATTGAATTGCATCTTAACCTTAGATTTCTTGAAATTAAGGTTGCAAACCTACAAGGAACAAGATATGAATCCCCTTTTGGTTGAATTCATGGTTGAATTCAGATAAACGGAGTTGTGGTTTAGAACAAACCCTAACAACTCTCTATGTTTAGATCATGTATGGGTTTTGACCCATATTAGAATTGTTTTGGAAGGATTTCATGATATGTTTTTGAAATAAGATAAGTATTGAAAGAGGAATTGAGTAGAAAAGAGGTTACAAGAGAAATATGGAATGGTTTTGATGTGTGTAGGAAGTATAGAGTGATCTATGGATGAAAGAACATCAAAAATGGGAGAAAATACACATTCTGGGCATTTTCGGGGGACATGTACCGGCACATCCTGGAATGTGTACCCCAGACACCCTTCCGTAATCAAGTGTGCAGGTACACGTTAAGGGTGCATTTGCACACCCCGTTCGCTTTTCCCAATTTCGATCATTTTTGTATTCGCCATATCTGCTTCATTTCTTATCTCGATTTGAGGATTCATGGCCAAGTAAAATAGACTTCAAGAAAAATCAAACATCAATAAATAGGCATCGTCAAATTCTGATTCTAGGTGGCCCAAAAATTCACTCAAAGTGGGGCCATATGCAAGCCACCTCGCATCGCTTTAATCACAGAGCAAATCAATTGTTTAGACTTATCTTGAGTTCCTATGGTTCGAATCGGGGTGATTCTAGTTGGAGTAGAACCCTTAGCACCTTATATTTAAAGGAGTATAAAGAACCAGTGTCAAATATGGAGACAAGGCACTGGAAAATGAATATTGTAAACTGTCCCTCGGGTAAAATTGGTAAACCAACTAGTTGGCATGAAAACGCCATAACTTTATTTTGGGTGATCCGATTGGATTGATTCCAATTCCTAAGAAAAATAGATTCATTGAGGGACAAGAATATATGAATGATGTGTGGATAGGCATCATATCCGTATTGGCATTCAAATGCCATATGGAATATACATGAAACTTGAATATGATATGAAACCTAGAAAACAACCGAATAGCGAACTGAACATGAATAAGGAAAGATAAAATGTCATGATCATAGAATGTGATTAAGAAAGGTTATAAGTTCTAAAGACATATGACAATATGACTACCTAGGACCAAGAATGAATGAGTGGATCGCCCCGTGCTTCTAAGACTCCCGACAAGGTCTCTAAGACTCGGGACAGTACTTCCTAAGACTGATTAGTGCTCCCAAGACTCCCGATTAGTACTGCACTCGTTAGCGCTACTAAAGACTTCATTCCGACACACAAGACTTCCAGAATGTATAGTATCTTCTCGGTACTAATTGTGTTGTGTCCTACTCATTCTCAGACATCGGGTTTAGAAGTCAAACAGCTTATGATAAGACCCCGAATAAAGAATAAGAGTAAAGATCCAATGTATCTTTAGACCGTTTCCGTAGCACTCCACGTACTTCAGACTGGGATAAGTTCTCGTGAGTACCTGGCCGCAATTCCCGCACCGAATAAGTCCCGTAGTACCTAAGGGTACTTCAGACTGATTAGGTTTCTGTGAGTACCCTACGTACTCCCGTATCCGAACAAGTTCCCCGCTTCGACAAGTCCTCGCTTTCTCGCTAAGCTCGTGAGTACCTACGTACCTCAGACTGATTAGTTCAGAGTACCTACAGTACTTCGCATCCGGTCAGTCCCCGTAGTACCTACGCGTACTCAGATCCCCGATTAAGCTCAGAAAGTACCTACCGGCAATTCCTCGCATTTGAATAAGTTCCGTTTCCGATTAAGTCCCGTCTCTATTTAAGTTCAGAGTACCTATGGGTACCTCAGATCCGGGATTAGTCTCCCAGAGCACCTACGTACTTCGCATCTCGACAAGTCCTCGTAGTACCTAAGGGTACTTCAGATCCGATTAGGGTTTCAGAAGCATTCCACGCAATCCTCGTATCTCGAATAAGCTCGTTTCCGATTAAGTCCTCGTTTCTCGCTTAAGTTCCGTAGTACCTACGGTACCCCGTATCTTATTAAGTTCTATAGTACCCACGTACTCCCAAGATCCGAATGTTCCGTGAAGACTACGGTACCTTGTATCCGATTAAGCTCTCAGAGTACCTACTCTGCACTCCTCAGATCTCGAATAAGTTCCGCTTCCGATTAAGTCCCGTCTCTCGCTTGTTCTCAGAGTACCCACGTACCCCAGACTGATAAGTTCCGTAGTACCTACTCGTACTCCCGCATATGAATAAGTCCCAGCACCTGTTTTGCGCAATTTCAGACTGACATTTCAGGAGGCACCTACTTCGCACTCAGATCCGGTCAAGTTCCGCTTTCCGAGTAAGTCCCGTCTCGTTAAGTTCGTAGGTACCTACGTACTCCCAGATCCGATTGTCCCTCAGATTACTTACTGTGCACTCCTCGTATTTCATCAAGTTCCTCGTAGTGACCTGTGTAAGTACCCCGTATCTCGATTAAACCACAGAGTACATACTAGCAATCCCGCACAAGAAAAATAAGTGAGTGTCCGATTTACCTATGGGTACTTCCGTGCAATGAACTGTAGCACCTATGGGTACTTTAGATACAAATCAGCCAGAATTCCTACTTGAGTCCCGAATGAACATAAGTCCGTTATAAGTATAAGTCCCGACGAGAATAAGCTCAGAATTCCTAATGAGTCCCGAATGATAATAAGCCTGTTATAAGTATAAGTCCTGTATAAAAACAAACTCTGTAACTCCTACGGGAGATCGGAATAAGTATAAGTCCAAAGAATACCCAAGGGTACCTCAGATTGCAAACAAGTATGTCCAAGAGTACCCCAAGAAAGTACTTTCAGACGGTGAATATAAGTATATGTATCCGTTATGATTCGTACCGCAGGACTAATGTCCATAATTCGATATGTATCCAGAGGTCTGGATGAGCCCGACTTATCGTATTTTACGGGTACCTTCAGACAAGAATAAGATCCGAAATACAAGAATCAATCAGGTAACACCAAGATAAGTTCGTAAAGACCGCATGTTCGGGTGAATACCGCATAAGTTCAGTAAGACAAGTATAAGTTCTGTAATACATGTATAAGATCTGAAATACATGTATAAGTTCTGTAATACACGTATAAGATCCAAATAAGGATAAGTCTGCCATAAGTGTAATTCCTGAGTAAGTATAAGATCAGAATGTGATAAGTAAAGGTCTGAATAAGCATAGTCCAGAGGCTTCAAGTAATCAGATAAGTTCATTATGTGAATGCCTGAATATTCCGAGATACCGGCATCGTTATCCTGTATTTATGCTTCAGATAAGAAATGTTTCCCACTAAGCTGCAGCTCAAGACTGTTTTTAATCCGTGTAGGTACATGAGAAGATGTCAGCAAACATCCGCTTACAGCTGGGCCAACACACTTGTAAGGGTTCACTACATGTAGGTCATGCACTCTAAATATGTAATTGGAATGTAAAGTCATTTTTGTATATGTATGGGCAAATGGGACTCGCTTATATGTGTATAAATTTTGATGGACACCAATTCCTGGTAGTTCTTTGATATGTATATGAGATTTTGATTATGTTATAAGATGTGGGTCCATACCCATAGGTACCAGCTTCGGTTTTTAAAAAAAAAAAAAAAATCAAGTAAAGAGTCCCAATCCCAGTCTCGCACTCGAATCCTGCCTCGATCCGCCAATAGGGCTCTGACCGAATCTGGGGCGTGACACCCTTCAAGAGAACATCTACAAAGGTATATCTTTTTTTGAACTCTTGGTTTTCATTTGGGTTCGTTTTGATGAACTATGATGGTCTAATTGGTGGGATTCATAATTTTTTTTGTTATTGCTTTTGTGCAACAGTGCCCTTGGCACTTAGGAATCCCTACAAATATAACATTACAAAAAAAAAACCTTTTAATTGTAACATACTCTTTAAAAATAAAACTTTGTAGGTGAGATGATTAAAGTCTTTTCTACCTTAACCAATGGTCTCAGGTTCGAGCCCTGTGAATGTAATTGTGTTATATGATATAGTTTTATCGATCTTGTGGGCCCTCACGACTCGTATGGTGATTAGTTTAGGTGTGGTATAACTTAAATGTGTCTTTCATATGTGTACAACCAACTCAGGACATCTCATGGTCTGAGCAATTCAAATATATAATAAAGTAGTTAAATATTTCATCGATATGGTATTTTATATGCAATCATAATGCATTTATGAAATCATAGTGCATTGCTTTTGATCCAAAGAATCTTTGAATGAAATTTGATGACAATATTTCTTTCTTTTTTTTAAGATAAAATAATGAACATCATAAAACCTCAAAGGTTTCAACAACAATAACATGAATAAGAAAATGTGGAGTGTTATCATACCACTCCATAGGACACAAAGAACCAGTTATCTTTGCAACACGATAAGTAGCATGATTCGCATATCTATAAACAAAATTAAAAAGCCCTTGTTGATAGTGCTTTACATAAGACTGACAATCCTCAACTAATCATATCTTGAGAACAAGAATTTAAGCTATCATCGACCCCTTTTGCATCAGACTAAAAAATACACTTTGATAAACCTTTATTTTTCAATCAAGAAAGAGCTTCTCCGATACTCATAATTTCTGCTTCTTTAGGAGTTGGAAGACCCATCAAAGGAAGAGAACGAGCCATAACCAACATACCTGATGAATCTCTCACAACACAGCCAAAACCCACTCTGTATGATCTTTAAAAAATGATGCGTCTGTATTCACCTTATACCAGCCCTCCTATGGTTTTTGTCACACCACATATCCCATATGACCTATAACACCCCAAAATACACCCTAGTCGTTTTTAAACATAGTTAGGGTATTTTGTAGGTATAATTTGAATTTTTCGCAATTATTATTTTGCTAAGTTAGAAATTTTCGAAACCCAAAATTGGTACAAGATACAAGGGTAGATATGGGAATTGTCAAAACAGGATATAAAAGTCATAAGGTAAGAAGATTATGGGCTAAAGTGGAAATAGCATAACTTGATTTGTAAATAGGGAAAGATGAAGGACTAAAGGGTAATAAAAGGAGAATTAAAAATCAAAAATGGGTGAAGACCAAGTTTGGTCTCTCATTTTTGGGAAAGCAAAAACATGAAGAAGAAGAGAGGAGAAGAGAAGAGGAAGAGGAAGAAGAGAAGAAGAAGAAGAAGAAGAAGAAGAAGAAGAAGAAGAAGAGGAAAGGTATGGATGCTATGATGATTTTGTATGGAAACTTTGAGAATGGAATGCTAAGTTTTTGTATGGAACTTGTATGGAAGTGTTTGTATGGATATTAGTGGTTCCATTCCTAGGGTTTAGTTAAGAATTCATCCTAACCCTAGATGTCTTGAAAGTTGGGTTGGTAAACCCTAATTTAAGATGAGTAGGAATCCTCCCTTTGAGTAGGACTCTTTGTTTGCGATGTTTGGATACATAAGCCTGGTGTTAGAAGTTAACCTAACTTACAAGTATTTGAGATTGGGTTTGGAAAAACCCTAATTAATCTGTATGTTTGGTTTTGGTTGAGTTAGAACCCACTTGGGAAATGTTTTTCTGGAGAGTATATGAGTTTTCTTTTGTTTTTGGTTGGATTTTTTAACAAAGGGATGAAATCAAGAAAACTGCAACCACGCAGGTCCTACGCAGCCAACGTAGTCCACGCCAAGGCGTGGTACGCCCATGCCTCAAATATAATGATGAGGCTCGACAGTCTGCACGCCTATGGCGAAGGCTACGCCGCGGCATACACTGTTCACAACATGGCAAATTTTGGTGTTTTGTTTTGTTTTGCTTTTCCATTACTCCGAGGACTCGTCTATTGGATTAATGAGGACCCTATAAGTGTATGAAAGGGTCCATTCATGTTTACAAATTAAAGGAAAAAATTAGACCGTACCTTGCCGCAGAGGCGAAGCGATGTTGGCAAACTTAATGCCTCTATAATAAGATAGCAAGTTCCTGAACACATATAATTGTAGAACTACTTAAGACCAGATATTGACACGACACCTCTATTACATGGGCAGTCACGTATAGTACTTCGGTAATCTTTAATTAGTAACTAAGATTTCCGACCGTGTTTCTAAGACATTTAGTACTGACATTTCGATTATGTCGCATTTAGTACTCGATACTCTTGATTAGTGCGACGATACCGCCTGCGTTTCTAAGACTTCGTTTCATACACGACACCTCGCATCGTAATCGCACTTCGTGCACCCTATTGTGCCGTGTCCCATTCATTTATATTATTACCGGGCTCCAGTAGTCATACGCTTATATGATAAGAGTCCGAATAGCGAATAAGAGCAAAGTAAATGTACATCACTCTGCCCGAATGTACCTACTCGCACCTCTCAGACAAGTATGTTACGAGTACCACGGTGTACCTCCGTATCGGATATACAATAGCAGATATTAGAATTTTTCATGAATTCATATAATAAACTTATACACATACTTGTACTTATAGCAGACTTATACTTGTTTAGATTTCCCGTAGGAGATACAGTTATATGCTTACTGTAAATTAGTATTAGTGCATGTGTATAAGTATAAGTCCGATGTTGCTCACTAAGCATAAAGCTTATCACGGGTTTTAATCTGTGTAGGTACAAGGGAGGACGTCCGTGATCTTCCGTGAGATTCTTCCTGCCAAGACACTTTTGTAGGGTCCATCACCGAGGTCGGTACTCGATTATGTAAATGTAAATGCAGCGCTTTATATATGTATATGTAAATGGGACTCGGACTGTATGTGGTTGATCAGAAACACCAATTACCAAGTGGGTAGTTGTTATTTTTGTATATTCAGATATGATATTTGTATCCGGGGCTTATAAGACGTGAGCACACCAATTTCTGAAAAAGAAAGTAAAGAGTCCCAGTACAGTCTCGCAACCCCCTTGGGACGTGACATGACCCTTGTAAGAATCTTGATCATCAGAACCTCTGAGCATCAGCAACGCAACGTGAACCTGCAAAAAAGGTGATCCTTCGGCGGTGTGACGGCCACCCTCACCGATGATTAAGTCAGCACAAGATGGAGAAGAAGAAACAGAGAGTTTACATAGTTGGAATTGTCTTCTTTTTTTACCTCGTGGAGAATCTTCCCAATTTATAGGGCTTGGTTCCCAAATCTCTGCTTGATTTTAGGGATAAAATATGTTTTTCCTTATCAAGAATTATTAACCTTCCGAGAAATAAGAGTTTTGGAAACTAGGTCATCCGCTGATAAATATCACTTTTGCGTATTTTCCACCTTCATTTGTTTATCTATAACGAACTTCTCATATGTGGTAGGATGACCGACTGAGAGACAAACTATCGACTGAGAGACAAACTACCCTGTAACAAGTTTTTGAGAAGACACCCTGGTTTTCTTAGACGATCTTTAAGACTTTGCTATTTGGATAACATCCGCTTGGTTTTAATACGATAAGCGGGCTTGGACCGTTTCATAACGCGGGCCAAGCAGACCCTAGGCCCATTAAGTAATGAGCCTAAAGATCATGGTACTCACAACCCTCATTATGATTAGGAATAATATAAATAAAAGTCTCTATTGCATACTACCACTGGAAATTCAATCTTCCAGTCATATTTGATATAATAGATAGGCTGCAACTCTTCATTTTCCAAATCAAGTTGTTTCATTGGAATCAAAGACACCATAAAATCAAAGCAAAAGGCTCCTTGCCCTCCGTCTCTACTGCCTTAAAATATTGCTTCAACCATTTTACTATAGACATCATATTAGGGTTTGGAATCTAAAATTTTGAGAGCCACCAAGTTTTTGCCATCTCATAATAAAAAAAAAGAAGATATGTTGGCTTGATTCAACACCTGAAAGACAACGTTTACACAAATAATATCAACCTCCACATGCTTTGATTTCAAATTTACTGTAGTTGGTAATACATTAGAAGCCAGTATCCAACAAAAATTAGTAGCTTTACGAGGATCTTGAGTTGCCAAATATTCTTCCAAAAGTTGTCACTATCATTGCCAAATATATGTGAAGTGTTTTCTATTGATATTTTATTTTGAAAGTATTTTAGGAAAAATTGTCTCTCATATTTTCTATTTGACACTTCTAGCCATTTTTCATTCCTAAGGAGGCATGATTTTTTAGTTATTCTTGACCTGAATCACTCATCTACATTTTTTTTTATCTTTTTCTTTCTCAATAAAATGATTCTTCCAAACTAATTTGGATTTTTAATTTTTTTTCTTTTGATTTTGTCAACTTAATGCGACGTGTTGTTGAGTCATCTTGGTATGATGATTGGTTTTTCATCGTCTTGCTATGGTATTTACTAACGCGTAGGCGATTCAAACAGCAAAGCATATTCAATCACAACAAATCATAGTTGTTAATATGCTGCATAACTAGAGTTATAAGTATTCTAGTCATTATATGATTATCAAATGTTTATGATTTGAGTTGATTCATTATGCTATCAACCTGAATGTTGCGTCATCTTCTAAAGTTTTTAGCGAATTTGATTATGTGTTTCTATTGAATCTAGTTTAAATCAATAAAATTATCTCTTTTCAAAATAAATAAATAAATAAAGTAACACACTAATCATCTCCAAAAGCCCGAGGCCCACTTTGAGTTCCAACTCAATCCCATTTTTTAGAAGGATCGAGCCATGAGCTTCATTTTAGGCCCGCCCCAACCCAGTCCTCATGTTTGCCCATAGTGTCACCCCTAGCTCTATCTTATTTTTTCGATACATACATATATATATACATATATATATGCTATGCACAGTTATATATATATGCAGAGCAGCAGAGAGCAGCAGTATATATATATATATATATATATAGATATATGTATATATATATATATAAGATCTCATATATATATATATATATATGTATATATATATATATATGTGTGTGTGTGTGTGTAAATTTATTATACAAGGCGAATAAAAGTGCAATTTAATAAAATTGAGGCAGAGGGTTAGAATAAAAAAAAAAAGTTTTAATTCAAGCCCTCATATTCAAATGGCCCAGGGGTTAGAACACATGCCTCAAGAATATATAAATTTCGACTCGAACCGTTGACCGATCAATGGGCTTATTGATCTCTAGCTCGTTGGACTCGATCCTCTTGGTGATAGCGCCAATTATAAAACTACAAAGATTTAGAAATCCAGGTAGTCCGCCCTAAATTGTTGGGTGTGCACCCAAAGTCTCACAATATCCCACATCGATTAAGAATGGGAAGGCTTATGACTATATAAGAATGAATAACATCCAATTGATATGAGGCCTTTTAAGATAAAAGCCTAAAAACAAAACCATGAGGGCTTAGGCCCAAAGTTGACAATATTATACCAATGTGGATGTGAAAATGGTTCATGAATTTTCCCAACATGTGGTATCGGAGCCGAGTTCAAGCTTAACCGTATGGGTGGAAGCCGAACAAAAGGATGTGATGGATCCCCTTGTAGCAACCCCCGAGCCTAACCCGACCCGATTGGCGGATTCGGACCTAAACCCGAGTGACGCCCGGTCGAAGCCATCAATCAAATACATTTCATTAAAATAAACGTTTTCGTTCTCAAATCTTTACGGAAGTGATTTCAATTTAGGGCAAGCCCATAAACATTTACATTTAACAAAATACATTTACAATGAAGGCATTCCATGCCTTTTCAAAATGATTTTACAAAATAGGTGTTTAGAGTTCTAAATTATTATAAACATCCATGTTCAAAACAATGAAGGAATGGATATGTTCCGGAGCATGTTCCGTAGTTCTTCTTAATGACTCGACGCTCCCCAATCTGCCTTTCTTCCCTATTCACTCTCACATCCTCAGGCATTGATTAGTAATAATAGTTAAGCATTTTCATGCTTAGTGGTTCTATACAGTTCTCCATTTCCATTTTAGTTCAATACAAATCATGCATTTATCAAAATAATGCCTTTATACAATGTCTAGTGTAATGTAAAAGATACTTATACAAATACACTTTTTAATACCATTTTGTGCTTTTCGGTTGCGATTTCACATATGACTATATAGTCAACATTCACGACAAATTCAGTTGGTGAATCTTGTTCTGTTTTCCATTCAGTAGCAATGTAACTTCACATTCAATATTACAATCTCACATGCTACGACCATGTAAGTCGGGCGACCACGCATGTGATCCGGGCTTGGTGAATCCTATCCCGCTTGTCATTCAAAGAGCAATGTGACTTCACATTCAATATTACAATCTCACATATGACTATAGAAGTCAACATTCACGACAGATTTAGTTGGTAACCGGTCCCCGCTTTGTCATTCGCAGCAAATGTGACGGTACTGAACAAATATGGTTACCCCGTGATGTACCCGCTGGTAACTTTTCATGTTGGTCATTCATAATGCATTTCAAATCAATTTGTTATTCATTACGGCGACTTTCACTTATAGTTCAATACAAGTCATGATGCGCATATTTGACAAACGTTTCGAATACTAATAATTTGAATCAATATATGTATATATTTCACAAATAGAACTTGAAATGGGATTTAAGTCACGGAGAACAGAAAACAAAGAACGAACATTTCAAATCTTGAAACGAGAATAGGAAAAGGTAGAACAAACCAATTTATCGATCCCTTGTCTCTTTCAATACCAGTCCTAGGTCATGTTATCGTCTTCACCCGCACCTAGTCAAATACAAAAATTTTCCACTCACAGTGGTTGAACGATTAATCGTACTAAACGAATATCAACCCCCATTAGTCATTTATTAGGGTCCTTAAACCATTTATCACGTGGTACAATATGAGACTTTGAAACAAAATTTAAAATTTTCGTTTGTGAATAAAGGTTCTCGCCGCGCGTAGCACTACTACACAGCAGTGAAGCGCTCCACTATGGCATAGCACTACTACGCTTATTGCGAAGACTGGCCGGCAGAACAGAAAGGCAAGGCTGCCACCTCATGCGATAGCAAGGGGGGTCTTTTTTGCCCTTCTGCCTGATAGGAGAGGCAACCTCATTATGCTTTATGGCCCGTGTTGTCCAGATTCGGTTTCTCATTTTTTTTTGCGATTTTCTCCAAAAATCACTCAAAAACTCAAAACAAAATATGGAAAACTCTCCCAAAGGCATTTTAATATCATCCTAAACAAACCATGACAAAACCCATGGATGGATTAAGGTTTTTCAAACCCAAACATCAAATACAACTTTCTAGGGCTTAGTTACATACCTCAAATCACTTGGAACTCTTTGCCCTAGCTTTCTCCTCTCTCAAGTCTTTTGCCATGAAAGACTTGGGATTGACGAAACAGATACTTGGCATAAAGATCTCTTGTGATAGGAAGAATATGAAGCTTTAGTTGTCTCAAGAAAGGTACATTGAGAAGGTTCTTAAAAGATTCAACATGAGTAAGGCTAAGGCAATTTGTTCTCCACTTGCAAGCCACTTAAAGCTTAGCTCTAAGCAATGTCCTACAAGTGAGAAATATATGAAAGAGATAAGCAAAGTTCCTTATGCATTTGTTGTTGGTAGTTTGATTATCCTATGGTCTGTACCAGACCAGACATCGCTCATGCAGTTAGAGTTGTTAGTTGGTTTCTTACTAATAATGGGAAGGAGCATTAGGAAGCAGTGAAGTAGATACTAAGATGTCTGAGAGGCACTTTCAGGGTGTGCTTGTGTTTTGGTAGTGCTGAGCCTATGCTAGATGGATACATAGATTCAGACATGGTAAGTGATGTTGATTCCAAGAAGTCCATTTCGGGGTTCTTTATGACTTTTGCAGGGGGATCTGTCTCTTGGCAGTCCAAGTTGCAAAAATATGTTCATTATCCACCATAGAAGATGAGTACATTGCTATTACGGAGGGTTGTAAGGAAGCTTTGTGGATGAGAATTCTTAGAAGAATTAGGGTTGTGAAAAGATAAGTATGTTGTTTACAGTGAAAGCCAAAGTGTCATTCACCTCTCTGTGATGGCCCAAATTCCGGGGTGTCCCGTTAACCACCGTCAACCTGCGGAATACTTGTGTCTCATATCATGAGACACATACATTAGTAAAATGGCCACATTAGCCCATACATCCATACTCACTAAAAAGACATCAACTACATTACCATAGTTCAAGAGTTAAAACATCACTCTTAATACAACATGTTTCAATCAGAATAATCTGGCATGTTTTACTAAAAATGAAATCAAAGCCACATGTCGCTTTCTTCTCAAAAGCGGTTCTAATGAGCTGCCTTCCGAACACTCCTCGTATCTGAAATAATAATCCCCCGACATGGTGAACAATGCCCGCGAGTAATCTCCTGCCACGAAGCATTCCCACCTAAGCCGCACATTAATGCATCTGAATCAAACACACTCAAGCAAATACATGATCCTACTTGAATGTCTGCAGATATGGATGAGACTGTGACTCACCCTTCCATTCTCGAAATTCATTGACTCCTTCACACATGCCTAAGCCAAATGTGAGAAAATACTATTTTCAAAACAAAAGATTTTTGTTCTCGAAAACATACTACCAAGTTTCAAAGAAAATCTACTGACAACCCTCCGAGGCGACTGTTGGAGGCTGACCGAAACACCATGGGCCCCTCCGACGTGAATTGCTGACACCTCAATTAAAATTTCTATTGAAATTTTCACAACCATTTTCCTTTTTCTTTTCTTCATGTCATGCACTTCACACCTACCATCTTTAAAGGTGCCTGGCATAATATGGAATGCATTATGCCATTTCCAAACAATTCATGTTAATATATTTTACATGCATATATTAACAAAAATTAATTCACATGCATCATGTTATTCAATCCATAGAAATAACATCAAAATTAGCTCATATGGGCTAATAAACAATTCAAGCAATTCATTTTGAATCACCCAAACAACACACGAATCACACACAAATCACGTGAATAGTAAAACCCTAGGTCTCGACACTGTTCATGGCCACTTTAGGGATTTTCTTCACTTGGTCCAAATATTTTAAGACCGAAAACACGGCCATCCAGGCCTTAACAAATCCCTATCCATTAAAACGACTCTTAGCCAAAGAATAAACCAAGTAGGAAAAGACTCCTACCTCTTGCAGTTGTCGAAACTCCACAAAATCGTGTCCACGCCAGAGCCTCAGGAAGGTAGGATCAACTTATGCTCGCCCGACGAGAACCGACGGGGTTCGAAGCCGGAAATCTATAGCTGCACCTTTCTCGCGAAACTCCATTCTCCCCTCACCGCACGTTCTAGCAAGTGGAGAAGATGAAGCCTTCGCTTTGCTTTATTCTTTCTTAATTTCCCGCCCTCTAGCACGGATGGTCTTTTTGGACATGGCTCAATCTAAGCCATTATCTCCATCCTCTCACTAATCATGCAACACATGTGTCACATGGAACATGTAGTAGTGACTTTTGGTCACATCACATGCCTCTCACAAGCTGTTATACGGCACCCGACACCCGGTCCTCGAAAAACTGAATCTAACCCACCCTTCGCATCCCAATGAAATTTGACGAGTAGCCAGATTTCAGACGATTCCAATCTGAAGTCCATTTCATCATCCGAGATCTAGAAAAAATTATGGATTTTGACCTGAAATTACCATTTTACCATTTTTCAGTACCAGAATTTTCTGCAGATTCTTCCTCTCTCTTAAAATTTCGCCCCGGAATTCTCAGAGAATCACGACAAATCACATGCATATGCAACGCGGCACTATGCCATGCATGTAACCAGTCATCGCGGCCGGTATATTAAACGACCAAACCACTTACCTTCATCCCTAAATAAGAAGAGAGCAGGCCCGCATTGTGTCCTCGCCTCCCGGTTGACTCCCTCCACCCATGGTGTCGCCATAGCACCCTCACTAGCCCCTACCTGGGCTCGCCATGCCACAAAACCCGATCCCAACTATCCATAATGCACACTCCTGTCCCCTCCCCTCGGTCTCATCTCTCGTGTCACCTCAATCTCTCCCCAATCCACTACATGAGCTGGATCGGGAGTATATCTCCGAGCATGGAGATAAAGTCACCTCATGACACTGAAGAGAAGTCAGCGATAAAGTCAACCTAAGATGACACAAAGGCTCTACCGACCATTGTCGTATCAAGCTCGCTTAGGCATCACCTTCAAGAAGACGCACTCAACCTCGAACTTCATATTGACGTCAGACATCGCATAACTCTTCCTGGTCGGCTCGGGTTCCTGAGAAGATGCCGCAGTATCAAGCCTACCTTCTGAGGTGTCTCTAACCGATCAGACCAATGATGAGCCTCTCCCACCTCGGTCCAACATACCTGCGATCCGGCATGGCCTCCCATACACGCCTCATATGGTGCCATCTGTGATACTCGCCTGATAACTGTTGTTGTATGTGAATTCCACTAAGGGCGAGTGCTCTTCCCAGCTACCCTTATGATCCAGGACACATGCTAGTAGCATGTCCTCCAACACCTGTATGGTCCTCTCTGACTGATCATCTGTTTGCGGGTGGAAGGTTGTACTCATGGTCACTGTAGGTTCATAGCCTTTAAAACCCTCCAAAAGTGTGTTGTAAACCCTTCGTGGTTCATCCACACTATGGATACCGGGTAATCCATGTAGCCGGACGATCTCTCGAATATGCAACCGGGCAAAATTCCTCCAATGTGTGCGTCATCCCGCACAAATGGGTCGTGCCGACTTCATGAGCGAGCTAGCCTACTATCACCCACACCGCGCCATGCCTCCACGGTATCCATGGAAAGTGTCAGCACAAATCCATCGACGCGTTTCCCACTTCCACTCGCCTACCTCCAATGGTCAAGTAGCTCCTACCGGGTTGCTCATCTCACTTATTGCACGTGAGACATGCTGAACAAAGTCCCCACGCGTCTCTTCATCCCGCCCGTATACCGCGACAAAGATCCCCGTACATCTTCAGGCTACCTTGATGCGTGACAAGAAATCAAGAGCAAAGGGAAACTCCTGAGAATCTCCTCTCAAATACCCAACCGGGAACCACTACCCGTTTCATACCGGCACTACCATCTACGTGGGATTCGGCCCCGCAACCGCCACACGCACCGACTATACCCGATCCATGATGGACACTATCTCCGTGTCCTGTCCTTGGGACTCGATCACTCTGCTCAAAAGAGACGGTGTAGCTACTAAACCCCCAACACATGACTCCTCGAGCCTTCTCGCTATATCAGAATCCAAACCATCCTAGCGCCCTCGAGGACCTCGCCATACCCCGAGCCTCCCGCGGACTTTCGACCTGAGCTGCATCGGGCCCACCACATTTGCCTTACTAAGATTGTAATGCAAAGTGAAGTCATAATCCTTCATAGGAACCTTTTTTCGCATCCATCTCAGTTGCTCTCATATTGAAACCTGCCACGTGAAGATATACTTCGACGTGGTTTTGAGCACATCTCGAATCAAGCCGCCATATAACATGGCGCCAAATTCCTTCAAGGCGAAGACTACGTCGCCAACCCATATCAGGGCACTTCCGCTTCATGATTCTTCAACCCACGAACTATAAGTTACTACTCCCCTCCCGGACTGGATCAAAAACACATCCCAAATCACTTCTCGAGGCATCACAATACACTCACCGTCCTCGTTTGGGGACTATCAAGATAGAGCAAAGAGTAAGCCTCCTCTTCAACTCCCCTGAATGCCTCCGACCTTCGTCCACCGACACGCCCGATGCCGACACCATGTGTCCCAAAATCTCACCTCGCAAGCCAAAACCGCATTACCTAACTTGGTGTATAACCGATGATCTTCTCGAAGAACTCCGTAGAAACGATCCTCGCGATCCCCATGTCTTCTTCGATCGAGTAGATCAAAATGTCATCCACAAAGACTACGGGCAAACCGATCTAGATAGGGTTGGAATACCCTTATGCATGAGGTCCATGAATGCTTACCGGGCGCATTCGGCCAATCCAAAGGGCATCATCAGAACTGAAAGTCATGACGCGCCCCTAACGCCGCCTGGATGTTCGTTTCCCTAACCTCGCTGATGGTAACTGGCCGAGAAGGTCTTATTTTTGAGATCGCGCTCTCCTCAACTCATCAAACAAGTCATCGGCCCTGAAAGGGTACCAATTCTTGATCGCAACCCTGCTCAACCGCCAAGAGTCAATGCATAGTCGGCGGGTCTTGTCCTTCTTCTTCGCAAATGACCGGAAAGTGCCCCCATGGTGAAGTGCTCGCCCACCGAACCCCTCGGCCCAAAGAACCCAGGCCGACTCGAAGTTCCCGTAACTCTCAACTGGTGCCATCCTATGCGGAGTCATAGAGATGGGCAAAGTACTAAGGTGTAACTCGATACCGAAGTCTACAACCCTTTGTGGATGCAATCCCGGTAGCTCACATCTGAAAACATCCTCATACCAGCGCAGGCCGCTCGAGGTAGATCGTCCCGGTTTCCTCACTGGCTATCCGTGGTAAAAGGTTTATACAACCTTGCCAACTGTCCCCTAACACTGACTGGTACACCGTCAGGCAAACATCATGCTTGTCCCCCTGAAACACAACACGAGTACCGTCGGTAACCCTCCTACGCTCACAATCGATAACAACTCTATAAGCTGTCAGCCAATCCATCCCAAGGATGACATCGAACTCTGACATGTCCATGACCCTCAGGTCCACTGTGAGTAGAATCCCGAAGATCTCTAACTCGCAACCACGACATATCACCCCTATCCTTGCCCTAATCCCTAGGGGAGAACTCACATACAAGGGCTCCTCCAAGCCTCAACTTCTAAACCCCAACTCTATCACAACTGATGCAACAATGAATGAATGCGACACACCGTAGATCCAATAACACTTAAGGCCTATAGGCGAGATGGAAAAATCTTGAACTCATATGACTGGCTGATCGATCGACTCACCGGTGGTGTGATGGCGTAGACATCAGCCCTCCAATGCCTCACTAAAACCCCAACCCATCACAACTGATGCAAAGAATGAATGATCATAAGCACTATAATCAAGGTCAACACCTCGCCTAGTGTGCGAGATAGAAAAACGCATTCTCGTATGATCGGCTGATTCGCTGACTCCTCGCCTAGTGTGTGATGGCGTAGACACGCCTTGAACCCCGACGCTCGTCTCAGGGCCCCATCCATATTCCGCCTCTCTGGGCTCGCTTCGTGTGATGGGAGGTGCCCATGCAAACCCTTAAAATCGACATCGGCTCCTTTGACCCATACTAAGGGGTGGAGGAATATATTGTATCTGCTCTTATCCTGACAACGCCGACTTAGGACTATAGCCGTCCCGAAACCCCAGATCCCTGCCTTGGGGTAATCCTCCTCATATGTCCGGCAATGGTAGCACACCATTTCGTCTGCACCGACCGGTAACCCCGATCCGTCCCTCGGTCCGATGGTCGCAGCCTCTAGAACCCACGTGAACTAGGAAGTCTTTACTTCTTTCCCGAACTCGGAAAAAGACCGACTCTCCTTCCTCATTAACACCGCATCTCGAGTGCCCATGCATCTCGATTCTCTCTATATGGTCATGGTCGCCCCAAATCATAAAGCTCATGTCTCAGAGGCGAAGTCCTGCTAATTCTCGCCAACGACAATCCGCCCATTTCCTCAAACCTCCCGACTGCTGGGGCGTCTCAGGGTTACATAATCAAGCAAGAAAGCGAGCTAACCTGGCGGAACCTCGGCCGCTACTCAATCATAGTCATAGCCCCTCGTCGCCTCTAGGAACTCGGCCTTGCGATGTCTGGGTGAGGCCAAAATACTAGCCTACGGAATGTTTCTGATCTCGGGCCTATGTCATCGCTTTCAGTCCTAGAGGCCTCGCCCCGCCCACCATACTTTAGGCCTCGCCGAGCCGAATGCGCCTAGTCTCTGATCTCAGTCGATCGTGGCGTAATCTCCATCGCCTCTAATATCTTCTCAACCTGCATAAACCAATGGTCTCCCACCATCGGATCTCCTCCCCTCGTGGAATACCGAGGGTGACGCGGCCCTCGAACCTTGTGAGGCTCTCGAACCTCCCCGGCTACCATCCAGACCAACAGGCAATGGCAACAGAATCCCTACAACCTCAACAAAGGCTTGTCGGTTCAACATCGGTGGTGCTCGCTAGCACCTCACGGACGACTTCACATCATCTCTAACTAGTCATCTACACATGTCAAATGGCGTTAAGTTTTAATGCAAAAGATTCCCAAAGTGTAAACACGTTCTCAAGACACTATTCACATACCGAAAATTTTTCATACTTAAATCATAAGTGCAACAAATATTTTATTTTTATTTTATTTGATTTTATTTATTTATTTTTTAAACTCCCGTGAATTAGTCATGAACAAAGGATCAGAAATAAAGGCACCAGTTCAAAACCGGTCGGGTAACAAATGAAAGGCACTTTGCGAACCCAGCCGCGCCGCACACTACGCCTGCAATGCCAACGCCGTGTCGCGGAGGCAACAAGCACCGGGCGGTCGCCCCCCCCTCCCTGACCATGTCACAAGCGCCTTGCCATACCGCCTACGCGATGCGCCGCTTTGTAGCGCCGCAAGTTCGCAGCTCTCCTCATCGCGAGCAAAAATTATATCACCCGCCGCTAAGCCCCATGTCACTGCGACATGAGTCGTGTCGCATAATCGCCGCGGTCGCACGCGCGACGCTCGTGATCGCGCCCGTCACAATACACGCAAAATTTTGTATCGCGACACACCCCCAAAGGCCGCCGCGCGCTTGCGCCGCTGCCACCCTCAGGCGCAGTCGGCCGTGGTCGCGGTCCGCGGGCCGCGGTCGGCCCGACCATGCGCTACCGCGCTCTTTCTGGCGTCGCTGTAATACAATCTAATGTATTGTGACCCAAACTAGAAAATGGGCAAGAGTCTATCCACTCTATAAAAATTTTTTTTCTCTCTTGAGCCCTAATTCCACTCGCAAGATAGCTTAAAAAAAAAAAAAAAAAATATATATATATATATATACACATCTTCCAAGTAGGTCCAAAATATTTATTATACTTTTTTTTTTCTTGTTTTTTACACACTATAAACCTCTAAAAAATTTCTCAATATTTTTTTCATTTAATTCGACTAATTTGCCCAAAAATTTCTCAACCCCTAAGGTTTTATTTTCTCAACCCTAGTGTTCAATATTTTGAAAGTATTCACCAAGCACACAATTTCACACAACATACAACACATAATCAAACAACAATCATCAAAATGCACAAAGGATTCATGATCTAACCCGTTTCCCATCGCCCTGAGTACTCATATACCAACTTATTATGTTAAGCTATACTCTATCCAAACATTGCTTCGAGGGGTATTTATAAACCTAGCTCCAATACCGTCGTGACGCCCCAAATTTCCGTATCCCGCCGACCACCGGCCAACTACGAATACCCAGACCTCTATATCATGAGACCCATACACAGGCAAATGGCCACATTTCGGCCCATAAGCATCCATACTAATTAAAAACACTCAATCAGATACCATAATTCAAGAGTTAATACATCACTCTTAATACAACATGTTTCACTGAAATAATTCATACATGTTTTACAAAAATGAAATCAAAGCCAATATGTCGGCGTTTTCTTCTCAAAAGCTACCTAATGAGTCTGCCTCTTGAACACTCCTTGTACCTAAAATAATGATCCCTCGACATGGTGAACAATGCCCAGTAGTGATAATCTTCTACATGGGTTACTCCCCACCTAAGTGCATATGTAATGACAACCAAACACACTCAAACAAATACATGATCCTACTTGAATTTTTACATGATATGGATGAGAATGTGACTCACCCTCTCCCACTTCTCGAGCCCTCATTGACTCCCTCACGCATGCCTAAGCCAAATGTGAGAAAATACTGTTTTCAAAACAAAAGATTTTTGTTCTCGAAAACATACTACCGAAGCCGTAAAATCTATCGACAACCCTTCACAGGCAACCTGTTGGATAAATCCTCCGAAACACCATGGGCCCTCCAACGGAATTGTTAGACAATCTCCCAACCTAATTCTCCGGAAAATCTTCCATTGAAATTCCTCTTTCGCCAACCATTTCCTTTTTTTCTTTTCTTCATGTCATGCACTCACAATCTGGCCATTCTAGGGTGCCCCGGTGTATATGGAATGCATTATGTCATTTCCAAACACCATGTTAATATATAAATCATGCATATATTAATAAATTCACATATTAATCACATGTTGTTCCTAATTCATAGCAATAACATCAAAATTGCTCACATGGGCTAATAAACAATTCAAGCAATTCATTTTGAATCACCTGCTAACACAAAAACTAAAGGAACAAGAAACCCTAGGTCTCGACACTGTTCACGGCCACTCTAGGGATTTTCTTTACTCGGTCTAAATATTTTGAGACCAAAAACACCGCTATCCAGGCCTTAACAAATCCCCATCCATTAAAATGGCTCTTAGCCAATGAATAAACAAAGTAGAAAAAGACCCCTACCTCTTGGAGTTGTCGAAACTCCACAAAATCGGTGTAACACCCCGAAATATACCCTAGTCGTTTTCGACATGTTTAGGGTATATTAAAAAGCTAAATAGGAATTTTCGGGAAATAAAACGAGACACTCGAAAGGAATATTATAGACAAGGGTAAAGTGGTCATTTACCATTGGAGGACATAAAAGGCATAAAACAATAAGGTTATATGCAATTATGGAATTTGAGAAAAGATGGGATGCCAAAGTATAATATGTATAAGTTAGATTGAGAATAATAAAGAGAGAAATGACCTAAATGCAAAATTGAGAAAAAGAATTAAAAATGCAAAGGCCAAACATGGCCTTAACTCAAAAATCGGATAATATCAATTGGTCTCTCATTTTTGAGAGACCAAAAACCGTAGAGAGAGAAGAGAAGAGGAGAAGAAGAAGAGGAAGAGGAAGAGAAGAAGAAGAGAAGAGAAGAGGAAGGGAAGAGCAAAAAGGTATGGAACTATGAATTTTTGTATGGAATTCTAAAGTTTTGTATGGATTTCCATGCAATTGTATGGGTAGTAGCTTGCCCTCAAATCGGGTTTGTTAGGTAGATTTCATCCTAAACTAAAGATTTTCGAAAAGTAGGTTGGTAAAACCCTAAATGGTACAAGATAAGTATGGAATCCTCCCTTTGAGATTGGATTCATGGTTAATTACAGTAATCAGTTAGCTTAGAACAAACCCTAACTAATCTTTATATTTAGTTTATGTATGGGTTATGACCCATTTTAGAGTGGTTTTGGGAGTAATTCATGAAAGTTTTTTTGAAGAAAGATAAGTATTGAAAGATGATTTGAGTAAAATAGAGATTACAAGATGAATTTGGAGTGGTTTTGATGTGTATATAGATTGCCGAAAGGATTTTGGGTAGCAAATATGGAAAAATGGAGAAACCACCTTTCGACAAGCTCTAAGGGTGGTACCGTACAAACAGAGTGGTACCGGTACTATAAGTGTACTCTGGCCTAATTAGTACGGTGGCTCCATTGCCTATTGACCGTCAGATTCGCCATAACTTCAATACTTATCCAATTTGAGTGGTTCAAGTTGCTAGTTAAACTAGACTTCAAGGAGAACAAAAACCTCAAATAGGTACCTTCAAATTCTGAATCTATGAGGCCTAGAAATTCACTCAAAGTGGGGCTATGTTCAAGCCTAATTGTCTTATGAACATAGAGGCCCCAAGCTGCTAGGACATAACTTAGCTTCGGTGCTCCAATTTAGGTTATTCCGCTTGAGAAGAACCCCTTAACACCTTTTAGCTTCAAACGACAAAGAACTGAAGTAATAAATATGGAGTTAAGACCTAAAATAGGTATTACATAATGTCTTTAGTGTAACTGGTAACTGACTAGTTTGCATGAAAATGCCATAACTTGAGTTTAGATGATTCAATCGGGGAAAGACACCCCAATTTCAAAGTACAAGATTCATAGGAGGAATAAGAATACATGAATGAGGTGTGAATACATAATACTATATTGTACAAGTATATGGATGCTATATGCAACATACATGAAACAGAAAGCAGGAAATGCAATATGTATGTATGTGTTCATGAAACATGAATATGATATGAAATATGAAAACGAACTGAAACATGAACATGAACATGAAAGGGAATATGTCATGAACACATAATGTGGCTAAGAAGGCCCTTATTATAGGATAGTAATTTAATGAACTCATATAATTGTAGGACTACCCAAGACCAGATATTGAATAACATGGCACCTCTGTTACATGGGCAAAAAGCAGACAGGTTTCTGGGCATTTCCCCGACAATAAGATCGTAACACCGGGTCCCGAGAAGTGTGCGTACATGATACCGTAGGGGGTGTATAAGAGCTAAGGTCACATTGTAGTATTTGAGATGAAATTAGAAATTATAAATTTTTGGAACCCTAATTTGGTACTTTAAACAAGGGTACAATTGTCATTTAGCAAAAAGGATGTAAAGGCATAATTAAGTTAGATGGCCATAGTGCAGGGGAATTTCAAAAGTTGGATTTGCAATTAAGGAAAGTTGAGGGGGTGAAAGTATGATTAATGGAAGTTTAAATAGTAAAACAATAATAATGAATTGCCATAATATTTCAGGGAAGTCTCGAAAATTCTTTAGATCTCGGGATGATTTAAACTGGGATCGCACGTTAAGTTCGCCCTCATGAATCTAGTGACCTAGAAAGTTTCGCTTAATTCCGAGACGGAATATTTTACTTGTTTCAGCGCCGGGTTTAGAGCGAAACTCGAAACCCGACGCGGAAAATCTCAAAATTGGCAAAAGAATATTCATTTAGATAAATAAAAATCAGAAACCGCGACAAAATAAATTCTTCTGTTTCAAGAAATGGATCGAGAAATGAATAAAATGGACATGTGGGTCCCACATATAAAAACAAAAACAAAAGCAAACAAAGCTTTTGTCTATCTCGCACGAACGCAGGGACTGGGACAGAGCGTGAGACGGTTTTTTTTTCCTCAAATCTTCTTTCTCGTGCATTTACGAAAATCGATCGTCTGATTGCCGAGATAAACACAAAAGGCCTTACGACGAGGGCTACGCAGATGAGTACCGCTAAAAACACAGGATTTCACCGAGAATTCAAAATATGTGAAACCCAAATTTTTAGTTTTTCTCGCATCTACGCTTATTCTAGAGTGGTCCGCACTTTTCGACCAAGAGGGTAAAGCTACTCTACGCGACGAGCTACGCGTGACACCTCAAAAAATCTTGGGCTTTTCATTGAACTCGAAGACGAGGGAAATTTTCCTACTTGTGTTGTTTCAGCCTAAAGACTATATAACGACTCTAATATTTCCAGAGTAGCCATAAATTCAACCAAAATTTTTAGACTGAGTTTAGGAATCGTTAGGAAATTTAGGAAATTTCGGGACTATTTTCTGACATCCTGGCCGAATTTTGGATCAAGCTGACGCTTTTGTTAAAATTTCTCAGATTTTATTCAAACAGTCGGGACATAATTTTCGTAAATGTTTTGGTGCTTTAGACCATATGCAAAGTCCATTTAGTCTAGAATCAAGTCATATGCTCAGAATGGCATTTCCTCGGGGCTCCACATATTTTCTCTCGAAAATTTTAATCAGGCACTAAGTGTGCAAATTGCTTGGTTGTGTCACGTGTGATCTAATACATCGAGTGTGTAGGCTAAAGCAAAGTATGGAAAGTCAGGAACTCGTGCCTGCTTAGCAAGCAAAGAGGTGAGTGTTCTAAACTCATTTTCAAATACTAAGGTATTATTATTATTATTATAAATTGTTTTGCACTAGTATTCTCATGGTTTTGAGTTCAAACCATTTTCAAGAAGCAAGCAATGAATTAGAAAATCACAAATGGTTTCGGAGTTAAAACCACACTGAAAAGCAAGCATTGGTTTTAAATTGTAAAACCATTTTCAAGCAAGTAAGTAAATGGTTTTGAATAATTAAACCATTTTTCAAGCAAGCAAGCAAAGAATGTTTGTGAAAAACAGGCCTTCCCTAGTTCTAAGCAAGCAAACCGGTCAGAGGTATTCCGTACGTGCACGGTGGTGTTAGATTCTCATACATGCATTTTAGTTTTGCCTGCCTGCAAACTTAGGACATGCTATCATGCATTTAAAGGTGAGACTTTTACCCATACATATATAAGGTTATGGTTCTAACTAAATTACGACGTACACCCGCGGCCAATTCCACCATATTCACCGAAAGTGATGCGGACCCAGTCCTTCCACCGGCACGTCGGCCTGTGCCTCGTGTTCATCAGGTATAGTAAGCAAAAATATGCCTCCAAAGGTCATTGATGCTTTATAAGCATAATATACAGTTTTGAAAAAATCAACCATTGGGTTCCGTCGCCCAGTTTCCTGTGAGAGTTTTAAAGAAACGTAGTTGAGCCCGGAAGTCCCGCTTTATTTTCAAAGATGCTGGAGCCAAGCTCCCGTTGCTTATGAAAAAGATTTGAGAAACTTTTAAAGCAAAAGGTTTGTGAAAGGTTTTAAGAAACTCTTTTCAAACAAGATAGCAAAGCAAGCAAAGAAATTTGAGAGTTTTATAAACTTCTAAGCAAGCAAACAATAAGAGTTTTGAAAGCCTTTAAAAAAGCAGTTAGCGGCAAGTAAAGAAAATGAGAAACTCCTTAAAAGGGCAAGTACAAAAGCAAAGTTACAAAGAAAAGTTTTAGAAACTGAAAAGCAAAGAAAAGCCTGGTACAGCCACTGGAAGAGAGTTTTACATTTGAGATGTTTTCTGGAAAAGCAAATGCGATAGCATACACTCACCGAGCTCGTTTAGCTCATTATTTTCCATTTTAAAAACTATTTTCCAGTGCAGTACGCAAGACGCTGAGCATTGGTCACAGGTTTAATCTCGAAGATTGTAGCTGCTACCGTTAGTAAGAATATTATGTAAGAAAATACTTTGAATATGGAGCAATAAATATATGTATGTACATGTAGTAGTTTTTGTGGAGAATGTGTTGGCATGTCAAGGTTGCCATATTTTGATATAAAGTGTGTAAATTGGATGTATATTGTGATTTGAATTATGCAGGTGCACCGTCATGTTGTCGGTTTTTCCGCTGCTAAGATTTACCAAATCCTAAGTTAGATAAATAAAAGAAAATTTTTATAGAAGGTTTAAGCAGCAATACGCCATTCACGTGGATTTCTAGCCGCTAGAGGTAACTACCGATTTCGTGGAGGCCACGCCGCCGCTCTAGAGGGGTGGGAGCGTGTCGACGCACCCTCCTGGCCGGCTGCTTCCCCGGCACTCCTACTTGTGCCACTACGACCCCAAGACCGCACTGCACCTTCAGGTACTTATTGTGTTGTGTCCTACTCAATCCGTATTACTGGTCTAGGCAATCTAACAGTTATATGACAAGACTCTGAATAAAGAAAAAGAGTAAAGAAATGAATATGGTAAAGATCTTAATGTACCTAATGGTACCAGATCTCGTTTATAGTACCTACTTCGCAATTTTTGGTGCGCAAAATATCCGTAGTACTTACTGCACTTCCAGATTTGCATTATAAGCATAAGTTCTGTAATATAAGAATAAGTCTCGTAATGCAAGCATAAAATCTGTAATACAAGTATAAGATCCGTAAGACAAGTATATGCTCCGTAATACAAGTATAAGATCTGAAATACAAGAATAAGTTCCGTAATACAAGTATAAGATCCGAAATACAAGAATAAGTTCTGTAACACAAGTATAAGATCCGTAAGACAAGTATATGCTCCGTAATACAAGTATAAGATCTGAAAGACAAGAATAAGCTCCATAATACAAGTATAAGATCTGAAATACAAGAATAAGCTCTGTAACACAAGTATAAGATCCGTAAGACAAGTATATGCTCTGTAAAACGAGTATAAGATCCGAAATACAGAATAAGCTCAGTAATACAAGTATAAGTTCCGTAAGACCAGGATATGCTCCATAGTACAAGCATAAGATACAAAGTACCAGTATAAGTTTTGTAGTACGTAAGGGTACCTTTGTATAAGCATAAACTCTGTAACTCCTACGAGAGATCTGAATAAGTATAAGATAGATAGAAGTATGAGTATGTGGATAAGTACCTCCGTCTAAATATATGTATAAGTTCAGTACCATATACGAGGAATCTGAATAAGTATGTATCCTACGGGAGATAAGTATAAGTATATGTATAAGCTCAGTATCGCATACGAGGAAATCTATATAAGTATGCGTCCTACGGGAGATAAGTATAAGTATATGTCCTACGGAGATAAGTATAAATATGTGTCTTATGGGAGATTGGTATAAGAATAAGTCTACCATAAGTGTAAGTTCTGAGTAAGTATAAGATTGCTATAAGTATAAGTTCAGTACCGTATTCGAGAGATCTGAACAAGGTGTTAACAGAGTTAATTCCGTAAATTCCAATTTCGAAAATACAAAACTAATCCTCACACGCAAACTGTTTATTTCTACGTTATCCCGGAATCATTCTGATCCGATGAAACGCACTTCACCGTTGAATGGTTCGCTTAAAATTCAGCTAGCGCTGGTACTGGCCGAATCTTCCAGACGCCGATATATTGCTGAGGTAGTACTGCTGGTGCCAGAAAACGGCTTTCGATGCGCGAAAGTCACATATATAACATGTACTCATGTATTATAAGTGGTATGAGTAGAGAAATAATGAAATGGACGGCCGTAGATAGTGTCAATGTCAAAATCGGAAATGAAGTGGACATAATGGTCATTTTGGAATTCGATTTAAGTCACAAACACAAAATAACATGACTCTTCTTCTTCTCAAAACTAAGACAAAACGTGAATTTCCAAGTAGGGCTGATCCGCAGTCGAAATGGAGATTTTTTAGAGAGAGAGAAACTTCTCTAAAATATCGCGCGATCCGAATGGCCAGGCTACCGGGACAAGAAGGAAGCCGCTCTACACTCCGAGTGGCTTCGCTGCGGCACTGATTTGTAGGAGTTTCCTCAAACTCCGAGAGTAGGGCTTCTCCTTACTTGGGTTTTATTCTTCAAGTACTTTTTACAAATGTTTGATTTATCGAGGCCGTGAGGGGTTGCTGGACGGTCCCAAACCTTGGGACCGAATTGATAAGAATTTTTGAAATCCCAATGGTGCAGCCGTGACTGACCACGGCTGGTTTTGATGTTAAATTGTGCTTTTACATGATAAATCATGTATTGATTGGAATGAGACCGAAAATGGTCGTGAAATGCGGGTTCACAAAGTGAACCGATGATTAGGATTTTCTCTGTAGTTATAACCGAGGGTTTCAATTTATTCCTAAACACTTCGTTCTCAAAATATATTTTCGCGCTTAAAATGTGTTTGGCCGAGTGATTCAAGCTGAATTGCTCGTGTTTGATCATTAGCCCAAGTGGAGCTAATTTTTTGATGTGTATGAAATGAGAATTTACATGACATGATTGTGTGAATTGAATGCAGCTGAAAATATGCATGTTATATATTTACATGTGAATTGAACGTATTGGAATTGGTATACATGCATTCCATAAAAACGGAACACCCTAGGACTATAGGAGTGAGTACAGAGATGAGTCTAGAGAAAATGGTTCGAGGGTTGTCTAAAACTAAAAATGATCGGCTGGGTAGTCCATACTTAAAATATCAATCGTCGAGACGGCCCAAATTGATAAAAGATCTGAGGGTAGTCCATAACAATATCAATCGTCTGAGACGCCCAATTGGATATACATCGGAGGTTATCCATAAATAATATCAATCGGTCGGAGACGGCCTAATCGATATATATACATCGGAGGGTTGTCCACACAACAAACATAATAATTCTCTCATACCAGCTTAGGGGGCGAAAGCAGGGAGTCATGAGGACTGGGTAATGCAATGACCGCTAGACATTCAAGTAGGATCATGCATTTGCTTGAATGTGCCGGTTTTGGAGCATTGCACATGCATCTCTTAGGGTGGAGAGTAGCCCACTTAGAGTGATTCCACTACTGAAAGCATTAGCTCACTCCCGCTGAGGGATACTATTTTACTGTGCACAAGGAGCGTGCGAGAGACGCCTCATCCTAGAGACTGAAGTTTTGTGAAAGAAAAGCCAACGGGCTTAATGATTTTACATGTATTAGAATCTCTAGTATTTTAATATATATCAGATAAGAGCAACTTCGAACTCAAAACTATTTGGATATAATTTCCAGCTTATATCGATGATTGCGAAGATTGCAAGATAGCCCAAGAGGTCGCTTTTACCGCATATAGATATCATGTGATTGATGTCGACGGGACAGTTATATTATTGTGTTGGGGACATTTTGGGTAGAGCTCCCGCACAAAGGAGACTCCCGCCCAATTTTTGTGAGAGATGTCGGTCACCCCGACATTCATTAGTATTCCGCTGCCGACGGTGAATAACTTGATTCCCCGGACGGGGGCGTCACAACTTGGTATCAGAGCTTAGGTATACGAATACCTAGGGAGCTCGGGTTTGAGTATCCATCACCACTTGGGTGGTTTGATGTAGAGTATAGGTATATAAAAACCTAGAGATTGAGGGCTCCTGCTTAGCCATGTCGTAAGAACACCGTACCACTAGGTGTGGTTCGATGTTGAGTTTAGGTATGAGATTACCTAGGAAATCACTGACAAAACTAGACACGTACATGTTTGTTATGTTTTGTGTGAGTTGATGAAATGATGTGTGATCATGTTGATCGTATGAATTGTGTGCATATATGCTTGCTTGATAGCATATTAGAAAAGAAGAGTGCGAGAAGTTTTGAGCGATGCGGTGTAAACTGAACAAAGGAATAAAGAAAATAAATTTTTACTAAATTTATTTGTTTAAGGACAATGAAATAAAATTTTAAATAAATTTTTAAAGTGAACTCATAAAAATTGTTAAAAGTAGAAATTGCGTTGTTTACAAATCGCATGTGCGGCAACAAAGGAGGCACTGAAATGGAAAAAAAAAAATATATATATATATATATATATATATATATATATATATATAGAAAGAGAAAGAAAGAGAGAGAGAAAAGTATATATATATATATATATATATATATATATATATATATATATATATGAGCTTAGATGAAAATTATTTTCAAGGTGTTACCAATCAAATCAAGAAAACCGAAGAAAATGGAATAAAATAAATTTTTATAAATTTATTTGAAGTATTCTAGAAATGAGAAAAAAAGTAGGTGTATATTTTTTTATGTTCTAGTAAATTTGGAAGAAAATGAAAAAATAATAATTTTTAGTGATTTTTTCAATACTTTGAAATAAATGAAAAAAATATTTATAATGAAAAAAAATTTAGTCTGAATAGTTTTAGACTCACGCTAGAATTATATTAGTGAAAAGAAAATTTTGTATTCTGAAAAGGCATTGTATTGTGATATAGTGGCCTTGGGTGCAGAGAGGTGGATTGTATTGCAAGACAAAGTTTGTATTGCAACCTAGGTGGCTGGAAGGTGGCTGGTTCAAGGAGGAATTGTATTGCAAGAGGGTCAAGTGTATTGCAATAGAGGCAGCCTGGCTGCTGAAGAAACTGTATTGCAATACAGTTTAGTGGGCAGCAGGTTTGTATTGCAATACAAACTGTATTGTGAGCCCCCAGGAGTAGGCTTTGTGTCGTGATCACGGCACGAGCGGCGGCCCCCAGGCGCACCTGGTGAAGCGGCTGTGACGGCGTTGGGGCGGAAACACGACGGCCCGCGGCGTGTGAGCGGGCCTGGTGAGACTCGCGAGCGCGACGACGGCGGCGCGCGGCACTCGAGCGCGAGCGTCACGGCGAAGCGTCTTTGATGGCAACGTTTGTACGCAGTGCACTCGGCTATTTGGCGTTTATTCGATCTGTTCTGAGTCAATTTTTGGACATGGTTCGTGAACTTTGGTTCATAATTTACTATTCATCTAAATTTTTCGAAAAAAAAAATTATTAAATTAAATAAAAAATCAAATCAAATCAAATCAAATTGAACAAAATTTTGAAAAATAAAATTTTCAAAAAATAGAATTTTAATAAAATTTTATTGAAAACAGCTAAATGCAAAATTGATTGCCTTACATTACACATAAATGCAAGGGCAGATGTGTATACAGCGATTTATGTGTATGATTAGTGTCTGTTTGTGTTTATGCCTTAGAATGCATATTGAATTGCTTGCCATGTTGATTGTGTAGATGACTAGTAAGAGGACCGGGGCGTGAGGACGTCCAGCACGGGGCCCAGTGAGCACCAGACATTTGACCGTGCTTGAGCGACTGATCGCGGCGGGAGCCTTTCTTTGAAATTGTAGGTGTGCAATGACTGCTCATATGGTAGCATAGCGGTGGTCGGGGAGGTCTAGCCTCCAAGGTTTGAGAGCGCATCATCCTCAGAGCATTCCACAGGGAGGAGACCCAGATGGTGGCGGACCATTGGTTTATCACGGATCGAGAACATGCAGAGATATGGAGATCACCTCGATACGTGGGATCAGGTTAGGGCTGCATTCCAAGCTAGAGGCGAGGCCGGAGTATGGTGGAGATGTCTTTAGGACTTCTAGAGACTTAGAGGTTATGACATGGGCGAGTTTCAGAGGCTGTTCGCTGGTGATGCCCGGAAGGCTGCGAGGCATGCGAGGCTGGAGTTCCTAGAATTTGACGAGGGGCGTGGCTTGTGATGGACTACGTGGCTAGATTCACAGAGTTAGCCCGGGTTGCTGATGATTACGTGGCCACAGACATGGCCAAAGTTAGGAGATTTGAGAATGGGCTGAAGTTGTCCATTCGGGCCAGGATTGTGGGACTTAGCCTACAAGATATGGATTCCATGGTTGGGACTGACTCGACCCCGTAGGCGAGATAGGATGCTCGAATTTTCGGGATCACAGTCTTTAGTAGCAAAAGAACGATGGTCTTCTTCCGAGTTCGGGAAAGAGCGAAGAGCTTCTAGTTCGAGGGTCCAGTGACATGGCGGGGACGGATGAGAGTTGCCCGGTCAAGCGGGCGGATGATATCTACCATTGTGGCGACTGGACACGTAGGAGGATTGCCCCCAGAGACAAGAATCGGGGTTTGAGACCAAGCCTGCATCAGTTGGTGATGCTTGGGACGGGAGATGATAAGTACGTTCCTCCACAGCCTGATCTGAGACGGAGGAGCCGAGTCTCGAGTTTGAGGGAGCTACGGGCACCTCACATTTCCTGAGCGGGCGAGGGCGGAGTATAGAGGCAGGCGGGGCGGGGCCTGGCGGGGACATCGGGTGAGGGGCATACATGCCATCACATCATGGTGAGTGTGAGATCGACAAGTTATCACAGGGAATGCGTTCTTGCTATCTCGCCTATGGTGAAATTTATTTGAATCTGGTCTTTGTCGCATTCATTCATTGTTCGTCCGGTTGTGATAGAGTTGGGCTTAGAGGTTGAGACAGGAGCCTTTGTATGTAAGTTCTCCCAAGGGTTAGGGGCGAGGAGCCAAGGATGTGCTCTTCGTGTGGTTTGCGAGTTGGAATCTCGGGGACTCTATCTGAGTGGACGAGGATCATGGACATCAGTTGATGTCATCCACAGGGGATGGATTGGGTGACAAGCTTACAAGGTGGATTATCGATTGTGACGTAGGAAGTTACGCTACCGCAGCGAGCCCATTTTCGTGTGGTATTTCGGGGAGACAGGCATGACATTTTGCCTGAGACGGTATCTACGAGACCAGGGTGTGGGGACAATTAGCGGGTTGGCTAAGCTAGCCTTACCCTAGAGGACCGGGGAGACGGACTTAGATCCACTCAGGCGAATTAATACGAGTATGGATCTTTTTCCGGACAGGCTACGGGTACGCCTCCTGAGAGGGTGTAGACTTGGTATTAGGATTACACCACGGTACTTCACTCCATCTCTATGACTCCGCATAGGATGACACCAGTTGAGTTGCAGGAACTTCGGAGTCCAGTTACAGGGAGATTCTTTGGACAAGGGTTCATTGGGCAGAACACTTCACTACGCCAAGAGCTCCGGTTACATTTGCAAGAAGAAGAGACGAGACCCTTCATTGTACGTGATTAAACAGGTTGAGCCTTGGGGTTCTGATCGAGAATCGATTACCCATTACCGAGGATTGGCGATTTGTTTGTCCAGGTTGAGAGGCGCGAGTCTACTCTAAGATGGGCTACAGTTGCATGGCGAGGTTAGGGACTCTATATACCTAAGACGGCGTTTAGGGCCAGCGTTATGGGCACTTTGAGTTTACGGTGATGCGCTGGATTGACTAATCACGTGGCGGCATTCTGTATGGATCTCATGCGGATATTCCAACCCTATTTAGATCGGTTTGTATTCAGTCGTTCGTGGATGACATCTTGATCTACTCGGTCGAGTGGGAGCATGGTATCGCGAGGATCATTTCGGGTTGTTGAGAGACCATCGATTTATGCACGCCCGAGATTCGATAAGTGCGAGGATTACGGCTTGCGAGGTGAGATTTTTGATTACATTAATTAGCCGGCATCGGGAGTATCGATCGACGAGAAGGTCAAGCGGTGATGAGTTGGGAGGGCGAGTGAGTCTTGAGATCGTAGTTTCTTGGAATTGGTTAGGTATTCTGGGGAGATTCAGTGAGGATTTCTCGGGGATAGCGGCACATGAAGCTAGGTTGACCGAAAGGAGGTGGTTGAGTGGGATGGCCAGATCTGGCATTCAGGGAGTTGAAGAGACTTACTTCAGCTCCCATCTTGTGGTTGGGACGGGGACGAGGGGTACAGTGTATTGGCAGGTGCCTCGGTAGGATTGGGATGTGTTTGATGCGGTCCAGGAGGGTGGTAGCTTACTTGGTTCTCGTCAGGTTGAAGAATCCATGGCGAGTACCCCACACACGACACATGGGTTGGGGCCGTAGTCTTCGCCTTGAAGATTTGGCCTTCCCTACTTATCGATTGAGAGTTCGAGGTGTACTCGAGATCATAAAGTCTGAAGTATATTTTCATGCGGCCCGGGACCTCGATATGAGGGCGCTGTGAGATGGATGGAGTTCTGAGGATTATAGGCGCACTTTGCATTACCATCTCGGTAAGGCAAATGTAGTGGGCTGATGCTAATTAAGTCACGAGGGCGTTAGCCAGGCTCTGCTTCGGGAGTGGGCGGATGCTCGGAAATGGGACCAGTTTGGAGCTCTGATCTGGCCCGAAGCCGGGACTGAGGGGTACCTTGGGGAGTTGAGTGGCTGCAGTCTGATGGCTTGGTGATTGAGTCCCGAGTGGCGGGGGCAGCGAGATAATTATTATGTCAGGGACCGAGTCTGATCGGTCACAGTGAGAAATTTGGACCGTTCACGTAGATGGTAGTCTTCGATAGGGGACGGGTAATGGTTCCTAGTTGACCAATTTGAGAGGAGATTCTCGGGAGTTTTCTTTGCTCACACAGTTTGCGGTAATCAGGTGTACGAAGATGTACGGGATCTTCGTCATTTAGTACTATTGGAGTGGGATGAGAAGAGACACGTAGGGGACTTTGTTCGCGATGTCTCACATGTGAATGGGGTTGGTGAGGCACGAAGCGACAAGGCTAGCCCGGTATTGGAGGTGGGCGAGTGGAGGTAGGGCGTCGCGATGGGCTTTGTGACCCCATGCCACGGACGACCAAGAGGCGTGACGGTATGGGTGATAGTGGACCGGCTCAGGAAGTCGGCACATTTACAGCCATGCGGATGACCTTCGCCTTGGAGAGATTGGGTTGTACATTCAAGAGATGAAATCCAGAGCTACATGGGTACTTGTATCCATAGTACCGGATAGGGACTGCAGGTTTCTGACGCACTTTTGGAAAAGTTTCAAGAATTTATGGGCACCACCAGTGATGATGAGTGCGGGTTTCCACCCACCAGACAGGATGGTCGATCTTGAGAGGGACTATACAGTGTTAGAGGACATCTTTGCGAGCATGCGTCTGGATATAAGGGTAGGCCCAGGAAGGCACTGCATGAGTGGAGTGCTGCAACAGGGTTGCAGGCAGTATCTGGATGGCGCAGGTACTGGGCGTTGTATGGGAGGCCATGTGAATCAACCGTTATGTTGGGCCAGAGGTGGGGAGAGAGCTCCATCAACGGTCGATCACGATTAGAGACACCTGCGAGAGGTGAGCGATCGACGACGTTTTCTCACGCGGCTCAGACGGCGGAAGAGTTATCTGCGGATGTGCGGCGATCGGCCTTTGGAGTTCGAGGTTGGGATCATGTCTTCTTGAAGGTGATGCCTAAGGAGGTGGTCGGGGTTCGACAGGCGTGGGAAGTATCGCGAGATTCATTGGACCTTCGAGATACTCGAGAGGATAAGAGCCTTCATTCGCGTCAGGTTGGCTTTACCGCCCGGTATGTCGGGTGTCACGGAGGTGTTTCACGTCTCCATGCTGCGGAAGTACACTCCCGAGATCCGACTCGTGTGGTGGATTGGGAAAGGTAGGGTTGTACGGATGGGACCTTAGGAGGGACCAATGTGCATTTAGATAGCGTGATCGGGTTTTGCGGCGCAGACCGTGAGGCTAAGCGTTGGTGCTATAGCGTCACTATGGGTGGAGGAGTCACGTGGGGCGTGAAGACCACGATGCGGGCCACCTATCCCTTCTTTTGGGATGAATATGCATTAGTTTAGTCGTTTAAGATTTAAATGACTGTTTACATACATGGTAGAGTGCACGTTGCATATGCATGTGAGTGATTGTAGGACCCGAGAAATTCCAATTTCTGGAAAAAGAGCAAAATCATAATTTCAATTACAAAATTGTTATTTCGGTTAAAAAAATCCGGAATTTATTCTCTAGATCTCGGATGACGAAACGGACTTCACCGTTTGAATCGTCTCGCGAAATCTAGCTAGCACGTAAAATTTCATTAAATTAAGAGGCGGTCGGAGTACCGCGTTCGAGGCATCAGTTTGGTCTTAGTAAAAGCGATACCGATCTGCCCGAAAGTCACATATAACATGTACTCATGTGCCATAAGTGGTAGAGTAAGAAATAATGAAAATTGTAGAGATAGTGAATGTCACTTCAGGAAATGAGAAAGGGACATAATGGTCGTTTAAGATTTGATTTAAGTCCTGAAAATGACAAAATAGTGTCACGAGACTCTTCTTCCTTTAAACCAAGACAAAAGCATTAGATTTGGGCGGGGGTTGATCAGTAGCCGAAAATGGAGATTTTCTTTAGAGAGAGAAACTTCTCTCTAAAATATCACACGGTGATCAAATAGTCGGCGGTGCGGGACAAGAAGGGAAGGCTGCTCTCGCGGAGGGGGGCTGACGTGAATGCGGTTTAGGGAGTTTCCTCAGGCTCCGAGAGGTAGGGGTTTCTCCTACTTGGGTTTTATTCCTTCTTTAGGTACTTTCCACAGTGTTTTGAGGTCGATTGAGGCCGTGGGGGCCGTTTAATCGATCTAAACCACTGGCCAGGGTGATATGAGTTTTGAAATCCCAGTAGTGCGGCGCGTGGCCACGACCCCGCGGTGGTTTTGATGTTAAATTGTGCTTTACGTAAATCATGTATTGATTGGAATGAGGCCCGGAAGTAGCCGTGGAAATGCGAGTTCACAAAGTGAGCAGATGGGTGTGATTTTAGGGAATAATGGCAGAGGGTTTCCTTATTCCCAAGCGATATTCTCAAAAAAATATTTTGTGAAAATGTGTTTGATCGAGTGATTCAAGTTGAATTGCTCGTGTTTGACAATTAGCCCAAGTGAGCTAATTTGATGTATGAAATGAGAATTTACATGACATGATTGTGTGAATTGAATGTTTTTGTAAATATATCACGTATTTATATATTTACATATGAATTAGGCTTGTAAAAAATTGGCATACATGCATTCCATATGCACTAGAACACCTAGGGTATAGAGTGAGTGTAGAGATGAGTCTAGAAAATGGTTCGGAGGGTTGTCTAAAACTAAAAATGATCGGAGGGTAGTCCATACTAAAAATATCAATCGTCGGAGACGGCCCAATTAATATACATCGGAGTAGTCCATAAATAATATCAATCGTCGAGAGACGACAGATTATTATACATCGGAGTTAGTCCATAAATATTATCAATCGTGGAGACGGCTGATTAAATATATATACATCGGAGGGTTGTCCACAAATAAACATAATAGATTCTTATACGAGGCTTGGGTGAGTGTGAAGTCGGTGAGGACTTCAGTGCAGTGTCAGTTAGACATTCAAGTAGGATCATGCATTTGCTTGAATGTGTTTATTTACTAGACATTGCATATGCACTTAGGTGGAGAGTGGCCCACTTAGGGTGATTCCACTGCGAGCATTAGGCTCCCACAACGTCAGGGATCTTATTTTACGAATTTACAAGGACGTCATGAGGAACGGCTCATCCCTAGAGATTGAGTTTAGAAAGAAGAGATGGCTTTGATGATTTACATGTATTAAATTCCTAGTATTTTTAATATATGTTGTATAAGAGTAACTTTGAACTCTTGAAACTATTGGATATAGTTGGTTTATATTGATGATGAGTATTGTAGTATGGGCCCAAGAGGCCGTTTTTACTCAGATATAGATATCATGTGATTGATGTTGATTGGGACAGGTTATATTACGGTGTTGTTGTATTTGGTGGAAACCATAGGTACAAAGAGACTCTGGGTTTTCGTGAGATGTCGGGTCACCCGACGTTCACAGTATTCAGCGAGGTTGGTGGTCAAGCGGACCCCGGATCGGGCGTCACGATTACAAGGATAAATATATGCGTAAATTTGTTTATGAATTGTACTTGAAGATTACGATATCACAATTCTTTGTTGCTAATGTTATTTGTGATTGATATAAATGCATGTAATGCAGGTATAAGTTATAAGATATGTTTCACTTTGAGCGTAAAGCACCGCGGTTTTTAATCCGTGTAAGGTACGGGAAGGAGGACATCTGCGATCTTCATACAATTTGAGCTAGCACACTAGTAGGGTTCATCCACGGTATGTCCAGCTCACGATTTGTAAAATGTAAGGAGTCTGAGTTTGTATATGAAAATGAGACTCATTATATGTGTATAGATTTTTATGGAGCCTTGTATTTCAGGTGTGGATTCTTTTGTGTATGCAAATGATTTTGTTATTACATAGGTGTTTGTATACCCGGTAAGAAATCTGGTCGGCTTTGAAAAAAACGGAGTAAAGAGTCCCGGTGTAGAGTCTCACGCCCTAGAGACTCGTTCGGATCGCCATTCGAGATTCGGACCAAGAGTCGGGGTGTGACAATCGATGTCCACGCGTAGCCCTTATAGCGTAGATCAACTTTGCTTTTTGGCCCGACAAGAACCAATGGTCCGAAAGCCGGGAAATCTAGAGAGAGGTTGCAATTTCTCTCACTAAAACTCCATTCTCCCCCTCACTGCACGTTTCCAGCAAAAAGTGGAGAAGATGAAGCCTTTTGTCTTTATTTTATTCTTTTCTCTTAATTCCCCTTTTGTCATCTAGTTTGACTTAAAGGGCCTTTTTGACACATGGTTCAATCTAAACCATTTATCTTCGTCTCACCATTGTCGTACAGCATGTATCGTATGGGTACATGTAGTATGTATTTGTGCGCATCACATATCTCTCTGAATTTGTCATGAAGACATCCGACACTCGGTCCTCGAAAAACGTGAAATTCCGACTGTCTCGGAATTCGACGAAATTGGACATGGTTACTAGATTTCGTCAGACGATTCCAATGGTGAAATCCGTTTTATCATCCGAGATCTAGAAAAATTCTGGATTTTGACCGAAATTACCATTTTACTATTTTTCAGAAAATTAGAATTTTCTCGGGTTTACATCTCTAAGAATTCGACGTTCCATTCAAGATCGAAGTATATTAATGTTAGATATCATTGGATTCGTGATGTGCTTGAGTCAAAGAAATTGTATTTGGAGAAAATACATACTAGTGAGAATGAATCAGACATGTTGACTAAGTGTTTGCCTAAGGAGAAGATGGAAGCTTGTAGGCAAAAAGTAGGCTTGGTTGAGCCCATGACATGAGGCGAAGGGGGAGATTTGTTGGGTCTACCCATTAGTGGGATGGACCAATGGGTTAAGCCCATAGTTTGAAATTAAATAAACAAAAAACAAAACAAAAGGAGTGTCAGGTAGTTTTGAAGAAAAACTGAGGGGAGGATTGTTCGGCTTCCATCCCACACGGTTAAGTTTGAATCTGGCTCTGATACTACTTGTTAGGAAGCCTCATAGACCCTTTCCTTATCTACATAGGTATGATATTATTCATATTTTGTCTAAACCTTTATGGTTTTGTTTTTGAACTTTTTTCTCAAAATGTCTCATACCAATTGGATGTTATTCATACTTATATACACATAAGTCTTCCTATTCATAACCGATGTAAGATATTGTGAGACTTTGGATGCACACCCAACATAAATAATGAAAAATGGTTGGGTTGAATTCTTTTAAAACAAAACCCAATTTCATTAGTTCAAACATTTTATAAGATAATGATAAATTTTCTTTAAGATACTTACAAATTTTCGGAAACCTTTTTCCAAGATAGGAAATTACCTTGATATAGTCAATTATGAGACCTTGTTTCTTGACGAAATGATGTTGGTGCAGGTTCAATGTAAGTATTGATGTTGTAATAATAAATGAGGCTGATATAAATGATGGTGACCTAATATCAATAAAAAAACATGTTTCGTTTCTTGAAGAGATGAGCAATTTAAATCATACACTGATTGAGAAGATCGAATTCATGTATGAACGATGTACTACCTGTTGATATTATTTTTCAAAGAAATGACGTCGATGTCAATTTCAAATTCATTTCGGCCAATCTAGACCATGGTTGTTGAGACCCGGTTCATATTTTAATGGTAATCGCTATTCGCTAAGATATTTATCTTTCCTAAACATGACTTACGTGGCTTACAAAATAATATTCTTTTGTCTTTTTCCTCAGTTTGGTATTGATATTAATATTATAAATAATAAAGTTTTTTTTGGGGGAATAAATGATAAAGTTAATTGCGATAAAATAATAGAAAATATACTCAAAAAGAAGGAAAAAACTTATAAGAAGCTAATACATAAAAAAAAACCATAAAATAGGTAAGTTGCAGTTGCCCTTAATACCTGTCTTTAAATAGTAAAAGGGTGAGATAGTTATATGGAATCTAGATTGGATTCTATGTAAAGTCAATAAATATAAAATAGAAAAGTATGTTGTAATTACATTTGGAATAAGTAAGATAATTTATTTAAAGAAAGAAAAATGATAAAATGATAAAATGCATTACTTATAATATGTTTATATATTCAGAAAACAGTCGAGAGTTGAAAAGGAATGAAGAATGCATGAACCATATTGTTGGATGATTGTTATCCAGTATCCGCCCACGTCAAATTCAAATCAATGCTTTTTCTTGAGACTCACATGATCCGCGTCTGGTCAAAAAAATTAATCCAAGTGACACACAATCCGCATGTTTGGCTAGCCGGTTAGTTGGGCGGTTGGGACCTTTTCGATTTTTGCTTATATGCGTTTTACTTTTACCTTTACGAATTTACCCAAGTAACAATCAAAACCATATCATATGAATTTTGGTTACAGTTCAATAAAGTTTAGGGGCTTAACTTATTTTTTAATGTAATTTTCGGCTCACAAATTCAAATTCAATTAATGAAAATAATTGTATTTAATTAACACCAATCAAACTGCAGGTCTACTCAATTGCTGTTCCCCTCCCTCCATTTTCACGGCCACACAATCTAACGGTCCAATGACGGACGTGAAAAACGACTTAGAAGGCGCCACCATTGACGTTACGTCGCCGTCAGTTGCATTCTTTGGCCATTTACCGGAAACGGTTCTGGAGAAGAAGGGTGGCGCCTTTGAAAACACCCACCGTCCGATCGTACGGTTCGGTCGGACCGGCTGACATGACGGTCCACGTTGCTCCTTCCCCTGCTACTGCCTTCTCCAGGACTCCGATAACCTGTTCTTGAGCTCCACTGCCTCTGCAAAGTCTCGTCAGAGCTCGTCGTTCGTCTAAGCTTTGCGCTCAAGATCTGTTTCCTCACCTCCTCCGGCAACCTGAGCGTATACCTTTCGCTGTTCTCTCTCCGTCGAACCGGTGAGTGACCGGTCGAATGCGATTTCCGAAACTTCGCTTGCGGAGCCTCTCTAGGGTTTACCATCTGAAGCGCGCGGGAATCTCTCGTTTGCTCTTCGTCAACGTTGATTCGAATTTGAGTTGACTCAGTGAGTTCTGATCTAGGAGTTGGCTCGTAGGGCGAGTCGTTTGAGTCAGGTGACTCTACTGCACTCCCGGAGATTTCTCTGGAATCAAGCGTGAGATCAGCTCGGCAAACTGGACAAGTTGTGTGTAAAGCTAACCAAGCATCGATACAATCAGGATGAAAGACGTGATCGCATTTTGGCAACAAGCGTAGCATCTCCTCATCTTCGAACTCGCTCAAGCACACTGCGCATTCCAGCGTTCCCTTGCCAATCTTGAGATCTTTCACTGAAGAGTACACAAATACCGGGAATGCTTGAATCAAGGCAACATCCAGTCCAAGCGCGCTGTTTCCGATGTCTCTGGCCGATGCCGGACGCATCGCCACGCGTGATTCGGCCTCCGTGCACTGGGCGAGACCGAAAGCAACTACGAAGGTAGCGTCACACCAGACCACTAATTGGCACGTTACGATTAAAATTAAAGCGTCGATGCCGCGCTTTAGATTGCTCGACATCGTACCTGTTTGCGCGGTGGCCGACGGAAGCACCAAAGTTATGAGTGTCACCAACTTAAAGCAAGTAATTCCATGTAAGAAGTCGTACGGTTGGCGGACGATCAAACGGATCCAATTAAGCTTCTTCGTCATCGGATTCGGTAAATAGAAACGACTCTAGCAGTACTGGTCATGTTCAGTTCTTTTTCTTTACAAAGAAAAAAGGTAAAGCGGAAAGGAGAATGGGGCGCGGTGGGATGTGTACTTTTTAATTGTCAGGACGTTTGGAGGAAGGAGGAAGGAGGAAGGAGGAAGGAGGAGTAGGAGTAGGAGTAGGAGTAGATATAGAAGAGGAAGAAACCGGTACAAGGTGTTCCGTGAGAGGGAAGACACGAGGACAATGGAGTTCTGCCAGGTCCCCACCGTGACGTCAGGGCATATGCCACGGCAGCAACGGCGTTTTCAGTGGAGGCGAAATGTGGTAATGTGATTACTGTCCTGTAGGTCTAACGTAGGGAAGTAGCATAATGAGATGGAAGTGCCAACAGGTGAGACGACAAATCGCAGAGGAATCGGATTCCCTTGGGAAAAAGTGGGGTTGGGGAATGGGGAATGGGGAGTGGATAAACGCGACGGTGGGCGGGAGTGGGCTTGGGTCTGAAATCTGAACCAGAACAGGGTAAAGGCGAAACCGCTCAACTGAACCAAACAAAAAGTATATGGTGTCAATCGAGTGCTATGTCTTTCCCTGTAAGCTAGCTGTTTTCAGATGTCAGCAGCCCCTTCCAAATTCCAATTCATACTTGCCCACTTATACCTCATTTTTCACACCGCCACGCTTTTTTCTCCTACACTTTACTTTCCTGTTGTTTGGGTCTCACTATTTTCGAGCATATCATACCTGTTTTTCCGTTCGGAAAAAGAAAAAGATCGTGAAAGGTGTCTCACCTGGAAAAGCGTGAATGGTTCCCAAATAATTTACATTTCTATCTAATTGTTCTCTAGAAAATCTCTTGTCAAACTCCTTGTAGGCCCATCAATTTATACAATTCAGGGATGCAATTTGGTTAGTTACAATTGGTTTATAGTGCAATACATCACATTCAACATAGTGGGATAATGCTTAGTTAAGGTATGTGCCAAAAGACTCCATGATCACTCACATGTTTCCCTTTCATGTTCAGGTACAATTGTTTTTATAACTTTTAAGGTGATTTGGTCTATGTAATTTAAGTTTGTTGGATCAATGCTTGATGGGTTCAAGATGAAGGATATCCATCCGACTTCTAACCACGAGGCGGTGGATAATATGACTACTATCCGACTATACAACTCAATTTATCCCGCACAATCGCACGGAGAATATGATATCCGAGTTCATCCGCAATTTATTTAATAAACAGAACAAATCGTTATATTCAGACATTTTCCAGCATTTGATCAAAAGGCGAGAAAGTAATTTATTACTGTCCCGGTATTTTTGATACATTTTTATCGATCACACGAAACATATATTATCAACGGTAATATATATATATATATATATATATATATATATACATGTTATTCATGATATAATAGAAATCTATATGACGAGAGGTGATGAGGAGTTGAGGAATATTTTTGTTGATGATTTGATTTGAAGGTATTTGAGTATTAACTTTATATAATTGATTTAGGAATAAACTCATAACACTAAGGACTATAATTAGTAAAAAGGTCAAAAAATTAAAAAAGAAAAGAAAAAAGAAAAAGATGTGATTTGATTAAAAAAAATTTAAAAACCAAATTTGAAAATTTGACCCTCCATTTTTGGGCGTGATTTTGACAAAGTACTTACTTTCGCAAAATGGAATATCTTAGCAAAGATAACGGAGTAAGGAGGCTAATCCCACATCGGGATTTCATGGCAAGAGCCGCGAAATATACTTAAGCCAGAGCGCCCGGTCGCGCCGATCTAGTCACTGACGCGCTTATACAGAATGACTCGTTCTACCGACCAATGGCGAGTCCGAACCCAAAACCCGGACGCCCGCTTAATTCTTTCATTTACACTTGCGTTTCGCGCGGTCGCGACCCGAATCCCTACCGACTCGAATAAGGATCCGAACTCGGAGCTCCATGACTCACCGCTTTTATTTATCTTATTAAAACGCTAATTTTATTTTATTTTTAGTCATGATGCTTCGCTAAAATCCCACAATCATTTACAAATTTCCAAAGAACTCCAGCTCCATAAACATTGCCAACAAAATACATTTACAAAGTTATATTATCTTTATGCCATTTCAAAATGATATACAAAAATCAAGGTTCAGATTTAATCCTTTTGTTTACAAATACCACTTGTTCAAAAGAGATGATATAAATGACTAGTATATAATGAGTAAGCCGCATTTCCCATGCGACTCATACGCACGATCTTGTCTCCCTTCTCTGTTTATTTAAACCTCGCGCATAGATAAACTATACGCAAGATTTTCATGCTTAAGGGTTCTATACGCTCTATTTCAATATTCAGACGTAAGATGCATTTAACATTAAACCATGCCTATTAATTCAAATATATAATTACATATATTTATTTTCATGCTTTCAATTTCTAAATCATTTACCAAATCACATCATACAATTTCATGCAACAATTCATTTCACAAATTAATCTAAGTGAGATTTAAGCATATACATAGAAATCTCATTTATACTCGCCAACGTTGGTTATTTCACCTCGACTATTTGATCCACGCTTCTCGACTGATTCCGTTTAATGAATCCCGCCTGCTATCATTCCTGCATAATGCGCTACACATTTAATACCAGTTCCCAACAGCCACTACTGCCACAGACCCCTATTATGCATCAACAATCGCTATATACTATCATGACGGATGCGATTGGCATCCCGCCAAGTGAGACATTTCTTCACGCTATACACCATCATGACTGATGCCATTGGTGCATCCCGTCAGCGTCTATATTCTTTGTATATCACCCATCTATCTGGATTTTCAAATACCTACATTTAATTCCATATTCACTTTCTCGTGATTCGCCTTTCAAAGATATACTTGAATCTGTGTACTCATTTCATATACTCATTCACATACTCTTTTCATATATCAATTCATGTAATTTATTTCATATTTACTGTAACTACCAAATACTTGAAATGAGAATAGAGTCAGAGAATGTATATTACAACATGAAACGTATTAGTCGTAGAACAAAACCTAAAATTTGCACTTTGATTCCAATCCTTTAATCTCAATCGCCATTTTCCTTCTTCGTTGTCCCTATTCCAAACCACAAAGAATAATGATATCAAAATAGTAGTTTTGGTTAGGTCATTTTTGAGTTTAATATGATTTCCAAATTCGACAAGATATATATATAGATGGATTCTTAACTCAATGGGCTCTATAGAGTCCAAGAATACCCAAATCGTAGTTCCTCGACGAAGGAGTTAAGTGACCTTCCGGCCGAGCATCATACGCAGTCAAATCCCGAGTCGATTTGAAACGACCACCTGACGAGCTCGATCTGTCATCTCGGTCGTTATATTCTGGTCCTCTCGTATGAATGTGCGACTCCAGCGGGTCACAGAGCCCGCGAATACCCAATCGGAGTTCGGACGGCAGTTACGCCTTCCAGCCGGGAGGCCAGAGCTAACCCAGATGAGCCACCTTTAACCCGGGGATGAGCTTAGCCTGACCTGGACGAGCTCAATATAACACCTTGGCCTGATATCTAATATAATCCTTAGAATATGAATGTATTCTGACTCAGCGCTCTTCCAGCAGTCCAAGAACACCCAAATCGGAGTTCAAACGAAGGAAAGATACGACCTTCCGCGCCGAGTCATGCTTAGTGGCCGCTCGGATGAGTCGACCGAATCGGACGAGCTGCACTGAAGTGACGAGCTCAGTCTAACACCTCGTACTGACATCTAATATCTTCCTCAAGCATATGGATGGATTCTTGACTCAATGGGCTTTCCATAGAGTCCAAAAACACTCGAATCGGAGTTTAGACGGTTAAAGGTGACCTTCCGGTTGAGGTCATGCGCACGCTTTGACGAGCCGACTGGATCGACGAGCTGCACTGAAGTGACGAGCCCAGTCTAACACCCGACATCTGTATCTCAGGCATATGGATGGATTCTGACTCAATGGGCTTTCCATAGAGTCTAAGAACACTTGAATCGGAGTTCATATGAAGAAGTTATGACCTTCCGGCTGGAGGTCAGCGCGCAATGGGCTTTGACGAGCCGACTGGATCGACACGAGCCGCGACCAAGTGACGCGAGTTCGCCCACACCTCGGTCCGACAATCCAATATCTTCCTCAGAATGTGGACGGATCTCACCCAATGGGCTTTCCATTGTCCAAGCAACACTAATCGGAGTTCGTATTTAAGAAGTTATGACCTTCCAAAGTTTGAGGTCATGTGAGTCACCTTGTCGAGCCGACCGATCGACGAAAGGTAATCGCAAGGATATCGCCCACCACCTTGGTCCATTACCCATCTTTTCAGGCATAGCGGATGGATTCTGACTCAATGGGCCGGCAGAGCCCAAGAAACACCAATCGGAGTTCGTGACGAAGAAGCGCGAGACCGCTGGCGGTCATAATGCAGCCGCTTTTGACGAGCCGACCCGGATCGACGAGTCGCATCGGCGGACGGCCTGGAAATGACAGGACGCAGCTGAGTTTCTCGTGACGAGCTTGCTTGCATGACGAGTTGAGCTCTCGCATGATGATTTGAGCTCAGATGACGAGTTGAGCTTCTTCGCGACGGTGTCCAACCTTATTCGACGACTCTACGGGTCGAATTCCTTCACCCATTTAAGACTATTCAGAGTAAAAAGACTATAACTTGGTCTACATGTTTCATCCGAATCGATAAATTCAAAAGCCTAACATCAAGTTCATGGACGTACACTTTCCTAGAAGGACTTACTTCCATTTCTTATTTCTTTACCAAAACTGTCAAGGTCCTATTAGTCAATCTCGACCATAGAATCCATCCCACTGTGATTGAATTTTACCGACTCTCAGTAAAAGGACTATAACTTAGTCTACAGAGGTCCAAATTGAGAGATTCAAAAGCCTAACATCAAGCCCATTGATGCGCTTACAACTTACCAGGAAGTGACCTACTCACTCCTATTCCCTTTATTTCTTACCCAAAATTCAGCCTAAGGTCCGCTAATGCGCACTATCACACTGTGGCAGCTTAGGGTAGAAAATGACTAAAGTAAAGACCCACCTCGAGCGTCGGCCCCGATCTCTCAGCCTCACTTGCAGCTCTTGTCACGAGGAAGGACTTTCCTCTGCTTCATCGGGACCTATGGCCGACCGTTGGGAAATCTGTGAGAGAAGTGAGAGAGCTTCTCACTCTAAAATACCTCCATTTTTCTTTTTTTTCCTTTTTCTTGATCACTCTAAATTGTATTTTAAAAAGGAGGAACTTCTCCACTTTCCTATGCTAAGCACGCCCTTTCCTTTTGATTTTTTTCTTCTTTTTCTTTATTTCTTTTTTATTAAGGTCCCTCCGCCTTCGTTACTTTAAGTCTCCATTTTCACTTAGACATATAAATCTTTATTTACAATTGACCCTATACCCCCATTTTTCAATTTCCATATTTTCTTTTTCACTTGGGTTTATTTCCAGATTCAATAATCATTTAATCAATATCTGCCTAACACCTTTAAAATACCTAAGTTGGCCCTAATTATACCCAAAATATATAATAAATTTTATTATAAAAATCTAATAGATGCAAGCAAAGGCCCTATCATTTGCTTTTATCAGAGTGGCGGTAGCGGAAAAGGGCTACCTGGAAAAGGGCTACCCGGTGTCTCAAATATTGGTCCGGAGTGAATGCTATACAGAGTGTGAACCACCTAGAGTGAATATCGTTCGTAGACGTCTAGTTTCTCAAGGGGTATGGAATGATACGATCCCACATCGGTTTCATATAAGAGCATGGCATTACTTGTTTCGATGGGTTCTCCCACCCACAGTTAGTCTTTTGGGTTTAGCTCTTCCATTCGGCTTGGGTACCTATATTGGTGCTTTCATTGAGAGATGGTACATAGCGAGAGAAGGCTACTTAGGAAAAGGCTACCTAGAAAATGGCTACCCGGTGCCCCAAAGGTGGGTCCGAGTGGCTGAGAGTCAGCAGAACCACCAGAGGAACGTCACCACCAACATCCGATTTCTCAAGGGGTATAGAATGATACAATCTCACATCGGTTCCACACAAGAGTGTGGAGTGGTACTTAAGTTTGAGAGGTTCGCCCACCTATTAGGCCGGTCTTTTGGGGTGGGCTCTCCAATTGGGCTTGAGGCCCTATCAAAACGACATGTTCAAAATATGTTATTTTTCAAGAAAATTAAATATGGTAAATATTATATTCATAAATTTAGGGTTATTTGATGTCTTTTAACTAAATATGTCAAAGTAAAGCCTCACCTTAGTCATTTGGAATATCTCAGCTGAAGAGACTAGTCTAATGGGACTTCAACCTTCTATTTAAATCCATTGAAAATCTAGCCCGGCTTAGAGATGAAAGGTCATTATAATTTCCAAAAAATATCAATTTCAACATGTTTAGGGTATAAAATAAAGTAAATGAAAATTCTTCCTAATTTAAATCCTAAGAACAAACAAATATAGCTAACCCAAAAATTTACAAGTAGTGCCCAAATAAATTTTTAAGAAAATACAAACCAACTAGAATTACCTAAATGAGAAGTGTAGTGTTAAAAATATGAATGAAATGAAATGAAATGGAAATGAATGTGAAATGAAGCTTTAAAACGAGAATAATGAGAAATGAGAATTAGTGTGTAGGCCAAACAAGGCCTTATGAAGGATTTTAACTTAGGACCAAATTTGGTCTTGTAAAAGGGCATAACTCTCATTTGTGCATTTTGGGTTTGAAGAGAAAGAGAGACGGATTGAGAGAGAAGAAGGAGAAGCCATTGGTGATTCCTTCTCCAAGTAAAACAGAGATGAAGTGATCAAGAAACGAGAGGAAGAAGAAAGAAAAGAGAAGAAGAGCTTTTAAAGGTAAGAAACTAAACCTAACCCCTTTCTTAAGTTGAGTTGAAAACCCCAAACCTTCGTTAAAGGTGTTTGTATTGGTTGTAGTTGAGTTATGGTTGTTTTGGTTGACTTTGAAGAGTATTGTTGGTTGTTAGTTTGGATTACATTTTGATGAATGTTTGTAAAGGGAAATGTTGTTTTCAAAGGAAATATCGCCAAAATTTACAAAACCTGCTGTTTTGGCTAGATTGCTATAATCATTCAAATGAAGTCATTCCAATTGGTAAAGAACCATAAGAGATAGGGAAGAGTAAATGTATAAGTGAACATGGAATCACACACGCTCCTAAATAGCTGCTAGCGTAGTCTGTTCAATGTATACTGCTGGTCTAGCTGTGGTGTTTTGCTGTTGAGTTTCATCCATTCAACTAGTAATTCAAAATTTTGGGTAAACTAGACTTTTATATGAATAATTTACCGAAGGAAGTATAATTAATTGTAAATCATTAAAAGTGCATAGAAATCACAAATTGAGCTATGTGCGCATTCTCGTTTTGTAAATTAGATTAAATAGATGAAATGCAATAACTCGAAGGTTTTGGTGATCCAATGATAGATTCCTAATTGCGTAAGAAACCTTAAAACCATAGCTTCAAATGAGTGAAGGAACTCATTACCAATTTATGGAGTTAAGACCCTGTAAATCGAAAAACAAAGGATGATCTATGAGTCGGGATATATTCAGATTAGTTTGACATTAAAATGTTGTAACTTGAGTTTAGGTGATCCAAATTGGATGATTCCAATTGGAGAAGAAGCCTTAGAACCATAACTTCAAATCAGTGAAGGACCCATTACCAATTTATGGAGTTAAGACCCCATAAATCAAAAAAAAAAATAAAGTGGTGACCAAAGAGTCGGGCATATAGACTCATGGCATTAAATGTCAGAATCGAGTTTCAAGTGATCCAAATTTGGACACTAATTGAGAAGAAACCTTAGAACCATAACTTCAAATGAGTGAAGGGACCATTACCAATTTATGGATTTAAGACCCAAAAAAAAAAAATAGTGGGTGATCTAGTAAGCTGGGCATATCAACTAATTTGACATTAAAATGTCGTAACTTGAGTCTGGGTTCTCCAAATGAGATTATTTCAATTCCTAATGAAAATGTGTTCTAGAATAACCGACCTATGTATTTGTCGCTGTCATTATATTTGAATAGCTAATTGAGGAGGAAAGCTCGTGATTGAAGTCTAGATTCCAATATTAACTGTGCGATTTACCTTGGTTTGTTCTCAAATTTTCTCTCCGTTTCTAAAATATTTGAATAATTACGAAATTGATTTAATTTTGGAAATGATTGACAAGAAAGTGCATATTGATTTGGGGTTGAAATGACGTTTTATGATTTTAGACAATTACAGAAACTTAATTTGTATAAGGAAAATTGCATGAATGTGAAATTGTTCATTATACTGCATAAACATATATATACTATTGTAAATTGTATTGAAATGATTTTAATGTCCCAAAAGAATGTTAACCGTTAGAATTCGGAAGTTAAAGATAAATTGAAAACAATAAGATGAACAAATATTTGTTGTGAATAGATATCGATCCGTGAGCTCCAACGGGACAAAGATCAAGGTCACCAATCGAGTACTATATAGAGAGAGAGAGCAGAGTATATATATATATATATATATATTATATATATATATATATACATATATCGCACCGCACCTAGCTAAGACCGCGTTGATTCGTTATCCCGTAACCGAAGCATAAAATTAAATTTGATAAGGACAAAATGATACGAGATTGAAAAGTGCACGACGAGCTTTGAATGATTTTTTTCCTTTCTTATCGGTGAAATGCATAGCTTCGAGATGACCACAAATTGTTGTAATTAAATAAATATATAGATACGTATTGTACTTCATAGGTCATTGAAAATTGTATAAAGCATTGTTTCTGGCAAATATTTATAATATTTACTGTAAAAATGAAATGAAGAGAGAATATAATTTGATAGAACCACATGCCAAAATGCTTAGCATGTTGTTTTTATCAACGCGTAGGTACCGAGTGAATAGGTACAAGAGTGAAGACCGTACAAGCATAGAGCCAAAGTCAAAGACATTCGGAGGAGAAGTAAAACTCCGCACAAGCATGCATGAAATTGAATTTACTCAGATAGCATCTGTGAAAGTTAAACTCCATTCTATTTTGTAAATGTTTTTTATATTGAAAACTCGATAAATTTTGTAAATGATGGTACAAACGTGAGTTATCCTAAATGATGGGCCTTCCACAAATGCTGGCTTTCCGTAAAAATGTTTACGCTTTACGTATACCCAATGAATATTGAAATGCTGCTTATATTGAAAAAATGTATCTACATTTATATTGATTTTTTTTATTTGGATTGAAATGTTGAGGATCAGGTTCCCCGCATCCGGTTCTGATTCGCACCGTCAAGCTCGTATGAGGCAATGACGATTCATAATTTAAAATGGTGATTGTCATGGCTTAGGTGGTTCAAATGATTTTTGAAAATGGTTTGAAAAATGATTTTGAAATTGTTTGTAAATGATTTTGAAAATTGTTTATGACATCAATGCATCGCATATGAATGGATGATGTACTTTACGCGGATCTTGCTCAGATAATAGGTAAGTTGTAAAACCCCAGAAAACTTCTAATTTTTCCGGAAAATGGTAAATGGTATCGTCAAAAATCTAGAATATTTCTAGATCTCGGATTATTAAACTGACTTTACCACAGAATCGCCTCATAAATCTAGCTACCATCGAATTAATTCAGTAGATACCGGAATTTTCTACGTTAGCAGGCAATGAGTGGTAGTGAGGGCACTTTAATGGCATTTTCGGGAGTTGACAAAGAGATGCCATTTGTCATGCACTAACTCAATTAATGAGTCCCACATGACATGGCATCTTAATCATTTAAAATCCAAAGTAATTTATAAAAGATGAGCAATAAACTTATCAACCAATGGCAGACATGGCAAGAGAGGTACCCTTGACTGCTGACCCCAACCAGTTTGGGTGAGGGGAAGGAGCAACCGTGAAATAATATGAGAGAGAGAGAAAAGATTTTTGTAGAGGTTTCACCTTCTGCACTCCCGCGACGACCATTCTGATCCCACAGCCAAGACAAAGGTCGCTTCACGCCAAGGTTACAGAGACTGCCTCGTGGAGTTTCGACAACCGGAGGTAAGGTGTTTCTCCTACTTGATTTCATCCTGCTTAAGAGCCTTGTTGATTTGATTGTATGAGGTCGTGAGGACAGCTGATCACCCCAAAGCTCTGGATCAGATATTAAAATTCAGACCGCTTGACGTCCCGATTGATCTCGGACTGAAAATGGTCCTTGTGTGCCTTGGTTGTGTGATAAATTGTGGTTGAGGTTAGCCGAAATGGCTGAGTTTTCGCCCCTCCAGAGGGACCGACGCCGAAATTTTCGGGCGCTTCAAACAACCCACGTATTGTTCGAGACCGCTAAAACAGCCGGGTTGATCGTCGACTCGAAATTGTCCATGTGTATTGTTTGCAAAATATTGCTTAGAGTGAATGGCTCAAGTGTGTGGAAACGAATTGTTAATGCAAGTAATTTAATGTTAATGATGATAATGGAATTTATATGAAACAGAATTGTGTGAGCCATTAGAATTGTTTATTAGCTCAATAATTTTGATATTATTGCTATGAATAATCCTAGTATTGGTATGTGAAATTTCTACCTAATATATGATAATTGATATATTGCACGTGTTGTATGAAAATGACATAATGCATTTCATATATATAACTTGGGCAACGTAGAACAATAAAAAGGAGTGGCTGGACAAAGAAAATAAAAAGGAAAATGGCTAGAAAGGAATTTCGCTGAAGATTTCAAGACCATTTCTTGAGTTGTCCAATTACCATCTGAGGCAGACTCCATGATCGTTCAGAATTACCCGAAGAATTCACCGTAGAGTTGTCCAATGATGGATCAAACTCAAGAGATGTTTTTGGTAATCAAAACTTTTGTTTTCAAAACGATGCTTCTTACATTCGCTTGTACGCCGGGGAACTGGGCAGGGCTCGAGAAGGGGAAAGGTGAGTCACATTCCATCCATATAACAGATATTCGCAGGATCGCGTATTTGCTTGAATGTGTTTAGGCTGGATCCATTGTACGCGACTTAAAGCGTATAACCGCACAGATAACCACCATCACTTTTCACCTCCGCCGAGGGAAAATTATTTCAGGTAAATCGGCGTTCACCCGGGATGGGACGTGATCCGAGGTCTTAGACGTAAGAGATGGCCATATATGGCCTTGTTATGTATTTTTGTAAAAATCAGGGTAAAGACCCACGATATCAAATTAAAACAAATTGTAAATTAACCTCTTGTAGATAAATATACATTTTGTGAGTATGGATGTATGGGCCCAACGTGGCCATTTTACTTATGTATAGGTCTCATGATACGAGACATGTGTTTTCTCCGCAGTTGATTTTGTGGTCAACGGACACCCCGATTTGGCGTCACATACAATGATAGTTCAGACCCTGGGTACCTGAGGTACCCGTAGAAGTCACCCAAATAACCCTGCCAGTGTGGATGGTGGCAAGCATCCCATGCTCCACCGCGACGGATCGACAGCTATAGAGAGAATGGCAAATACCCATGGATTTCTTAGAAGAAAGATGATGAGCCTTCCATGGCTTAAAATTGGCTCAAAATAACTCAAAGAATGTCACACAATGCATTACAATAATATAGAAACTTAGAGTGTGCAACTTCTTTAATGCTGATGAGGCGATCATGGTGGCGTGACTAGGACCGCACCACCGGAGGGTATTACATGGGAGTTCTTCCAAAGAACGGCAGCTGATGCGGTCGTATCATCTGAGCAATATAATAGAGCTCTATAATCAAGCAAAGATAGATGAGCTGGAACATTGAGCAAGTATGCTCCCGAAATGCTAGTTACTGAAGAAGAGAAGTCTCGTAAGTTTGAAGATGTCTTAATGATTATATTTAAATTACGTCAGACGGCTATGAATGACCTTTCTAAGATTGTGACATGTGCCTCAAGGTAGAAAGAGGAAGAAAGAAGAGTATGAAGAAAAGAAAGACGACGGTAAGAAAACCCCGGCTACCAAGTTCTTATCACCAGAGTAAGAAATCTCGTAGGACCATAGGGTTCTAATTCGCCTACGCCTCGTGCTACCTAAAGAGGCAGAGATCATTATGCGCACTGCCAATTGTGTAGCACCTCTTTTCGGTTCGACCCGAATGGCGGATCCGAACCTGCCCGGATGCCTGTATTTAGTCTTTATTTGAATTTTATTATTTATTTTATTTTTTTAAAACTGATCATGTTTAACTTCGCCCGACTGATCATGGATCCCGAATCAGAGCTGTTTACTCGAATCGCTTCTATTTATCTTATCAAAACATTTTATTTATGGCTATTTCATTTTAGAGTTTTCAATAACGCGAAACATCAAATGTAGCTCCATAAACATTTACTTTTATACAATACGTTACAAATGGGCGATCATTTCAAAATGATATACAAAAGAATAGTCTGTAGATTGGCGTGGAGCTACAAATGTCAAAACATTCAAAAGAATGGCGATACGACGGGGTATATCCTTATACGTAACTTTCATGACTCGCATCTCTTCATCTTGTCATCTTCCGTTTACTCGAAACCCGTCTGCCTCATAGATAAAATTACACACTAAGCATTTTCATGCTTAGTGGTTCATTTTTCAAATCTGGGCCATAAGACATGCTTTTATATCAAAACCATACTTCTTTACTTTATTCATGATCACAAAACAATAATACTCATGTTTATTATTTTCACACTAAGTTTCACTTTTACAAATTAATGATCATATCAAATGTGCATTTTCTACATGTAACCAATTTATTTAACCCAAATCATGAGATTCAAACATATACTCCCAAGCGATGTATTTATTTCATAAATCCGCCAATTCCCCATCAAAGTTTGTTATTTCACTTTGTCTATACACTACATTCATGACGGATTACGCTCGTTGAACCTGGCCCTTTTTGTCATTCAAGAATGTGCTTACACATTTACAATTTGACACCCTCATCACGATCTGACAGTCACGGCATCCCGCCATGGTCATTTAAAATGTCATAATTTATCATAGACGGATGCCGATTGGTGCATCCCACCAAGTGGGACATTTTAACAATACCAATCACTATTATGATCGATGCCGATTGGTGCATCCCGCAAAGTGGGACATTTTAACATTTTCGGTTTGCCTTCATGATGGATTGGCCAGTAATCCGCCAGTTAATGGCTCAGAGTATCGATTTAGTTCAAGATGTCAAGAATCACTAATTCGCTTATAATTCAATTAATCACTCATGCAAAAATTAATGTCGCATTTCAAATATCACATTTCCAAATCCATATGCACTTTCAGACAATATTTCCGTGATAGATATGGCGTTCTGATACAATCATTTCATATTTATTGCAAACTACCAAACACTTGAACCAATATGATAACGAAGGAACAAAGAACTAACACACTTGAATCAAATAGAGGCTTAAGAACTAACCGCTTATCGCCGCTTTCTTCAATCTCGGTCCCAGGCTAGTGATCTTCAACGCCTCAGGTCAAACATAAATACACCACTTTGTGGGTAAACAATTATCAAGACTTAACGACCTCGCCGAGAAGCCGATGTCATGTTTTTCACTTAGTTTTATATCTTATTTACTTAAACCCACTGTACCTTTATTAGGGTCCCTAATCGTACCTAATATGAGACTTAACAATCCAATGAAGGTTTTTAAAGTTCAAAACAAAGTTTGCAGCGGAAGATTTTGGTCCAGTAAATTTTACTATTTTTACGATCCTATGGTACATGCATACTATTCAACAAACAATAAAGAAGAATTACTTCAATCAAATTAAGGAGATTTTTCTGGCAAGTAGGGTTGACAACTCAAAATCCTTTTATTTATTTATTTTTTTTCTATTTTCCACGATCTTCCAAGTTGTTCCTCTTCACTACAGAAAACAAGCACATTAACAAAGGCTTATCTTTGTGAACCTCTCACATTCTCAAACACTTGAGATCAAGAGGGTTAGATGGAGGCAAAAAGGTGAAACTCTTTATCTCTTTTTTTCTAATTTTATCACCCCTCGACGCCTGTGGTTTTGTTTCTCTATTTATGCCTGAATTGATCCTGACCGCGGACTATGGCATATTTAAATATTAATCAAATTAATCAAACTGCGCTTTTTAATCAAAAATAAATATGATTGATTTCTCAAATTAACCGTTTCATCCATACGTATCATTATTAATTATCAATGTTATTAATTTCTCAAATTAACCGCTTCATCCATATAGTATACTCATTATTGATTAATTCAATAATTAATTACTAATATTTAATATCATTAATACTATGATAGTTACAGGAACATTTCTTTGCAACTAGTGCTCCCAAGTGGATTTTTCTTAATTTAATCCTTCGTATAAAGGTTTTATGAAAGTGCTCTGGGACCCATGGACTCAGACTCAAGCTCTAATAATTTGATAATTAATTAAACTCTTGATCAATTAATCTAATTTATTAGTCTATTATTCCACTTAAAAATCAAATTAAACTGCAATACGTATCAATTTACGAGCGATACTCAAGCAAATTCATTGATATACCGTCACAATTCAACTTCCAAAATTGGTCCATCATTAGAGCTGTGTGAATTACCGTTTACCCCTTTAGTGATAATCAGTCCTTAAGTTCTATTAATTTACTAGGGGTGAACAAGCACTTAGAGAACATAATAGGAGCGCCCAACCGGCCGGCTTCGTAATTTAACACTTAAAAGTGAACCAATTATCCAACTTCCTCAAGCTGCTAGTTGTGGTTTGGATTCCATATTTGTAGGACATGTTCCTAGCCACCTATCTAAATGGCCCCAATATATATATCACCCGGCCTTATGCATCAGAATCCCAGAATCAAAAGGTCTCTATTGAACAGACAGGAGTCCATGACTACTCAATCTGCATATGATCATCTAGTGACAAGGTTTAAACCTCTGAATTGTAAACTGGTATATTATTTAAGAGTTTAATCCATGTTTATCGTCCTATGTAATCGATTACATAAAGCACTCCATTTTAATGCTACTACATTAGTAATCCAGATCAAGATTACCATTTTAATGTTTAGTGATCTGATTTAGTAGTATTATAGATCAAAGATCCCTACTTTGATTTATCATTTTACGCATACATCTGTAAATCTTGATTATCTCACATATAATTGTTATATACTAAGATTATAGTTACATTAATAAACTCGATTTTATGATATTTACTAAATTATACAACACATGTATAAAAATCAAATATAGAAAACTGTTTTCATGAAGTGATACAACAGATGCTTTAGGCACCATGCCCAACAATCTCCTACTTTCCCTAAAGGTGAGACATGTCTCTTGAAACCTAGTCCCCTGGGCTTGACCCGTGAACACCTTTTCTGCAAAGTCTTCGTAAACGGATCCTCAAGGTTCCGCTCGACTATCTTCATAACGAAGCACAGTCCCTCTATGTACGATCTCTCGCATCATGATACTTTATATGCTTCCCTTTCTCAGGGCTCTCACCTGAGTTTGCTACCATAGGCAAACAAGTGGTTTTTCCATGCTCGGGAACTACTCAGATTAGTGTAGAACTTTGTTTTCAAACTGATTCTTTAGCCGCTTCACAAGCCGCTTATGACCCTGATTCCATGGTTGAATCTAAATACTAGATCAAGTTTGATACTTCCGTGACTACTACCCACCACCAAGAGAGAGTGAATATCAATCTGTATGTCGACTTTCACTTATCTGGCTCCTGATGAAAATCATAATCAAAGATATCCAATAGGGTTCAAATCTCCACTGAGCACACAAGCATATAATCTCTCGTTCTCCTAAGATACTTGAGAATATGCTTCACTGCTATCCAATGACCCATTCCAGGATTGTACTGGTACTTACTATCCTATCGTGATAATAGATATCATGCCTCGCATACAACATGGCATACATGAGGTTGCCCGCGCTTAAGGCATAGGAACTGGGCCTCATATCCTCTTTCCCTCTTGAGGTGTCTTAGGACACCAAGCCTTGAAAGGATAATCTGTCGTGTCGGTATTAGACCTTTCTTGAATCTTGTATCAAAATCAAGCTAAGTACCTTATCAATATATACCTCGGTGACAATGCCAAAAGCTTGTTCCCACTTAAATCTCTTATAATTTGATCCCAATAATAGCTTGTTTCTCCCAAATATTTCATTTGAAATTGTTTCTAATAGCCATTTCTTTTATTATTCGATAATGTTTCTACATCATTCCCAATGAGTAGAATATCATCTACGTAAAGAACCAAGAAGACCACCTTTCTTTCTTCATGTACTTCAGATACACACAAGGTTCATCAACATTTGCTCAACCATACGCTTTGATAAATTTCATCAAAACGCAAATTCCAAGATCTTAGCTTGCTTCAAGACATAAATGGACCTAAGCAACTTATAGACTTTCTCCTGTTGGCCTTTAACCACAAACCTTCGTTAACATAAATGCTTCTCAAGATATCCATCTCAAAAAACCGTCTCGACATCCATTTGCTATATCTCGTAATCGTGACAAGTGGCTATGGATAAAAGGAATGGCCAGACTTACATAGCTACCGCAGAAGCTCTCTCAAGTAGTCCACTCCCTGGGTATAACTCACACTAGCCTAGCTTGAAAGCCCCACTTTCCCATCTACTACTTCTTTCAAGATCCATTTACATCCTGCGGGCCCCGACATCCTCGTGGATCTACAAGTTCCTACGCAGTTAGAGTACATGGACTCCATTTCGTTCATAGCATCTGTCATTCGTCTCACATTAATCATCCATGGTATCACAAAAGATGTCAATGGATTATCCTGAAGAGCGATCGACACTAGAAATTGCATTTCTCCTTCATAGTTCAGAATCTGGATGGTAGTCTCACTACCTCCCAATACATCGAGGCAGATATTCTAATAGGAATAGTGGTCTCTTAACTTATCTGCTCACGCTGGGTTGGATGGTGATTTTATGATCTAATCAAAACGTAGTTCCTCCAAGACAACCTTATCATGAGGTTTGAAGTTTGTCATAAGCCCGAGGAAAGTCGATTTGTCGATACAAATACTTTCTTATCTAAAGGACTATAGAACAAACCTCCCTTGTGCCTTTGGAGATTTACAAACATATACACTTATATAATCAATCTTCCGGTCTTGTGAAAGTGATTTAAACGAGCTGGCGTCCATTCCATCTCTAAGGGTGTCTGGATTGACTTGTATGGAACTACATTCAAAGTGTGTAATCGCAATTTGTAAAGGAATATCCCCAAAATGAGATTGGTAAGAGGAGTAGCCCATCATTGATCTAAACCATATCTAGTAACGCCCCGCTTCTCCTGTCTAATAACACCATTCTCGCTATGGTGTGTTCCTGTGTGCCGTGAGTCAGATAGGATTCCATGCCCAAAGAAATGATCCTGAACTCAGATCTAGGGTATTCACCTCCTCGATCTAATCAAGAGGTTTTAGCGTTGATTTTACCTAATCGCGCCTTCCGCCATGAATCTTAAACTTTCCAAAAGTCTCCTATTTCTTGTGTGCATTAGGTAAACATAACCGTATCTTGAATAATCATTAATTGTGTGACGAAATATTCATAACCACTTCTAATGTATTAATTTACCTGACCGCAAACGCCGCTTATGTACAAGTCAAGAGGTTCTTCGATCTCGCCTTTGGCCGAGAAAGGTCTCTTAGTCATTTTACCTTTCTAAATGTAATCATAAACAGAAGAGTTTAGCTTTCTTAAAGGACCATCCTTTACTTCAACTGGCTTATTCTCGCTAATGTGGCCTAACCTAAGATGCCAAAGATAATGCGTTATCACTAGTGGGAAACTTTTCGACGCTTCGTTAGATTTAGATACTTTGAACATTCTCAATTATTTAAGGACGTCGTATGGCTCAAGATGTACATCCCATTTTCGTGTTTTGTATAACAAATATCTAAACCATTTCTTTGAAATAACAATCTCATTATTAGTAAAAGAAATACTAAATAATTGTTCATAAATATAGAAACAAATCAATTTCTTCCTAAAACCGTGAATAAAAATACATTATTCAAAACAAGAAATTTATTCCTAAAATTTAAACGGGCTAATTCTGAATCGCTTTCTTATAAGACGACTTCCCCACCGCTAACTCTCATAGTAACGCTCCTATCGTTAGTTCCCCAAGAACTAAGCATCCGCAAAGAAGAACAAACATGGTTGGCTCCTCGAATCAACTATCCAGGTGACAAATCATCTTCCACTAAGCAAGCTTCGAAACCGCTTAATCATATATTTACCTTTCTTTTGTCCTTCAATTCGAGAGATACTTGCTGCAATTTCTTCCAAAGGACTCCTTCAACCCCGCAATGGAAACACTTTCCTTTAGGCTTCGTCTCGGGCCGTTTCTTCTTTCCTCATTTTCGTTCCTTTCTGGTCAGGCTCTGGGGACCATTCCTCAGGTAAATTTCCTTCCTCCCTCTTATTCTTGCTACCAGAAGAGGAAGATGGCTTATGCTCAGCAACTTTTTCTTCGCCCTCTTTAGGCTTAGTCTTACTTATGGCCCTTCTTCAAAAGTCCGTAGCTGATTCTGTAGAGTTGAGTCATGTTGTACGCAACTTGTTCATGATTACAGTCGGGTAGTGAATCAAGTAGAAATCCCGGTGAGGGACTCAAAGGATACTAACTTGATTACGCTCATCAATGGTGGCCCCATGTATCTCCTCCTTGTGCATTAGGTTGATCATGTTCAAAACATGTTCCCTGACTAAAACTCCTTTCTTCATCTTAGCGTTCATGTAGCTATGAGTAGCTTCATGACGGCATTGGTCAAATTGTTGCCCAAACATGGCCTAGAGAGATTTCCATATCTCATATGCAGTCTCCATGTCCTCATGCTTCTTCCTAAGAACATCGTTCACGCTAGCAAGCATGTAACAACGGGCTTTGTTGTTGGAATGAATCCAACTATCATATCTTTCGCATGCACGAGAAGCATTAAGCAGGGGGCTCGGAGGATTATCTCTCGAGAACGAACTGGGTTCTCTCAAATTAGCACAATATTAATGTTTGACTTCTATTTAACGAAGTTATCACCACTCAGTTTTTCATTAGCGAGTAAAGCGATAATGGGGTTGTTTGATGACATGATTGCTGAAATTAAATAACTCAAACAATTACTATAAATGAAAATAAATATCACAAGCTTTGGAAAAGTAAACGTGATGCATGAATGTAGCAAGTAAAACACATAAAACCTTATACTAATCCACGATAAATTGATTCAACAATTAATATGGGTCAAGGTCCGCTATACCACTCCCCAAATCAACTTTTGAGACTATTCAAATTAATAAGCAAAAATCAAAATATCTCATATTTTCTTTTACTTATTAACTACTATTATCAAATTTTGGCTTAAGGTATGATGAATAGTTTAACCATACTCCGTGAGTGCGACCCATTATTTCAGATTTAATGACTTAACTCAAAATTGCTGCCATAGGGTAGGACAATCCTGAAATACATCACTTAATCCTATCTCTAAGGAAGTCAACCTTGATATTAATATAGATAGAAACCCTCCGTAGGTAGGACGAAATCTAAGCATCGCTAGGCCCTATCTATATCTCACGGTGTTGCACTAATAATGGAGATTGTAGGGTATATTGTCATATAACCTTCTCCCACTCACTATTTTGAAATAAGTGTTTTCTATTTATAAAACATCATATGTCTTATAATCCTAGTCAATTATTATATCCTATATAATTAATTACTAAGATGTGAACTCTAATCAAATTATGAGTCAAATCCTATTAGTACTAAGTTAATCAGATAATCTAATCCATAAATTAAGTGGGTCTAACTATTAGGTAAACCTAGTATATAAAATAGTTGGGCCTAAGTCAAATTTACCATTAATCAATAAAATCTTTAGTTTATTAGCGTTGGAAAAATCTGGGCTTTTCAAGATGATACTCAAAACCCTAAATTAAATTGATATGAATTTTACCAAGTTTAGATAATTAAACTAAGCACATTATTTAATTAATTGTTCCATCAAAGATGAACAAGATAAGCACATAGGACAATCCTAATTATCATGTTCTAGGAAAAATGATATGTATGCAAAAGCATTAAATGTGGGCATTCATGTATAGCATGTTAAATGCATGAACATGTTATCAATCATATCAATAACAATAAAGAATTAAATAAATAAATAAAAGAAAGCGGGTCTGGTGTCTTGGGTCTTTTTAAAATTACAACCCTTGTAAATAAAATAAATAAATTACAAAGTCAGCTTCAGCTACATAACTCCCTTTATCCGTCCCAACTCTTGCGGCAAGCCTCGACCACCAACTCTGATTCAATAACCCAAAACTTTTGGGTAAATTCAATGACTCTTATTGACAAGGCCTAAGCCCAATTTTTTTCTCTCAATGAGACTTAAAACACTTTTTGTGCCTTGGACTCGGGGTCATAGTCACCACATCAGGGTCCAACAAGCCATAAGGCCCAAAAAATAAAGTAATGAAGAGCAAAAAATAATAGGAAACGAAGTTGTTTCTCGTCATTCCGTATCCTTGAACATCTTTCCGTATTTTAGGCATAACTTTCTCTCTAGATGTCCATATAAGACGATTTTTGAAGGTATAAAAAGTTAAGAGGTGTGGCTACAATCCATCTGTTGATCACTTTCTAGATCTTGATATGATCTTCTTGTGTGCATATTTTTACAAAAATAAATTACAAAAAAAACTTATGCCCCATTATGGCTTACACAAGATCTAAAAAAAAAAAAAAAGATCAACAAATCTTAACCCAAAACACCATACAATTAATGACCCTTTAAAAATTTCATACATTCAAACATTCATCAATATATAACAATTATACATCCACAAGATTATCAAATAATGCAAGAATGCCTACATACACATTAATATGCATACACACATAGACTGCTCTGATACCAAATGAAGGTTTTTAAAGTTCAAAACAAAGTTTGCAACGGAAGATTTTGGTCCAGTAAATTTTACTCTTTTTACAATCCTATGGTACATGCATACTAATCAATAAACAATAAAGAAGAATTACCTCAATCAAATTAAGGATATTTTTCTGGCAAGTAGAGTTGACAAGTCAAGATCCTTTTTTTTTTTTTTTCCACGATCTTCCAAGTTGTTCCTCTTCACTACAGGGTACGTGTGGGCATACAGATTAACAAAGGTTTTATTTTTAGAACTCTTGATATTCTCAACTGATTAGTGTCCAAAAAGTACAATTTTGAACCCTATATTAGATAGGTTTTGAGTACTTTTTGATCATTAATCATGTCATATATCCCAATTGAAGTGTTCATGTTACCTTAGTAACACTTATGCCATTCGAGCATGTTTTTTGGTTGTTCAGAGGTATTTATGCACTTCTAGTTTCAAACTACAATGCAAATGATCAATCATGAGATTTAAATTTGGGCCAAATTTCCATCACCGGTGCCCCAAAAATCAATGGAAAACAAAGGGAAAAGTGGAGGAAATGAGATGCAGTTGAAGATAGGACGAGAGGCATGCAGGAACAGCAAAACAGAAATTTTCGCAACCTGTTCGCAACCAATTCGCAATCTTAGCGAATTTCGCAACCTGTTCGCAGAACCACTCAGCAACTTAAGCGACTTCGCAGAACCTGAGCCAGAACAGCCGCAATCTCAGCACACATTGCGAAATTCGCTAGCCAACTTACACTGTGCATTTGCGAAATTCGCTTCTCACTGACAATTTCGCTAGCTTAGCGAAATTTCGCTAGCTAGCGAAATTCCAACCTTGCCAAATTCGCTAAACACTTGCCAAATTCAAGCAAATTCCTGCCACCCCGCTAAACACTCTGCCAAATTCGCAATTAGCGAAATTCTCCTCAGAGCGGTAAATTGCATGCCTCATGTCGTGTAATTACGCCGAACGCTTCAAACTTGGTTTATTACCCAATTGTCCTATAACTTAAATTCGCTTATTAGGTTTTGGTACTTCATACCTTGAGGAGGCTTATAAATACCCCTGCGTTTTGTAATAAAGAGGAGGAGGATAGAAGGTGAATACAAGTTTGGTGATTTGTGTTATTTTCTTTATTGCTTTTGTAAATAAATAAAGTTTTTCTTTAGGTCTTGCTTATTTCTTTTCTCTTCTCTCTTCTTCTTTCACTTTCCCGGTTGCCAAACACACCTCTTGAGGATGACAACTCAAGAGATGGCATAAGCCTCCTTCCTTTGAAGAGGAAGGAAGCTAGCTTGGTGGTGGGGTTAAGCATGTTGTCCTCTTGTACTAAAAAAGTCACGTAGTGTATTTATGGCCCTTATTTTCAAAATTCATTGTATAACATGGGATGTTATTGTTCCCGCCAATACTCCATGCTTTAGACCGTTTGTTCTTTAGATGGTCTTTACGAGCTCGAGATAATATTTACATGTTAGGTTCTTCAAATTAGGGTTAAATAACATTGACTTCATTGTTTCCTAGCCAATACCTCCATACTTTAGGTTCAAAGTGGCTGGGTGAGAGATGCTACCAGATTCTTAGATGGTCTCTTACTAGCCTTAAAAAATGATAAAGGAATGTTAGGGCTTTAAACAAAAGGGGCCATAATTGCATCCTCGTGGTTGACTCACATAGGAGGATAAAACCCGAGGACACATGTGTTTGCCCTACCTTGTCAAGTTGGTGACCTAAATCTTCAAAGTTTAATTTCTTTCACTTTAAATTTCAATTCCATTTCCGCTTGCAATTTCCACTTTTAAAACCATTTACACTCTTTGACACAAATCCAAAAAGTCCAAATAAATAGAAAGCCTTACCTTCACGCCCCTAATGCAAACCATATTTCTAGGATGAAAACCCATCCCCGTGTTCGACCCTAGACCACTATATCACCGCAAAGAAACGACCACGGCAGGGAGGAACTTAGGTATATAAATATTGCTGATTTTAGCTCGAAATTTACCGTGGCACGGAATCAAATGGCGCCGCTGTCTGTGATGGTGCCCAACTACTAATGGTGTTGAAGAGCACTTCTGTGATCCACATCACAAGTGAAGGTAACCTTTAATTCTTTGTATCTCAGCCATAGAACTCCGGCCGCTTGTTTTCACTTTGCGCAATCGCACCGTTTCGCTCAGCTTCATTCATCATTTTATTGTTGTTAGTTAATTTTTAATCTTTTTGCAAGTTGTTTGTTGCTCTTGTTGTCTCTTTAATTGTGTAACAACCGTGTATGCAAATAAAGGATAGAGACACATCAGATTGTATAGGATAAGTACACAACTCGACCTAGCTAGTGAAGCCGCTGTGCAACCGATACCATGGATCCCATAACTGAGAACAACAAAGTCAACCAGAACCCCATGAATCCAAATGCATATAGAACCATGAGGGATCACATCCACCCTCCTAGAGCAGGTGCCCCATCCTCGTATCATTCCTCCCCGCTACGATGTAGCGCGTTGAGGCCATATTCGTACCCCTACTCCCCACATATCATGGTATGGAAAATGAAAATCCATACACTCATATAAGGGATTTGCTTGCACTACCTTCAAGGAAGGTATGATGGATATGGATTTGTTGGAAACTAAAGGCATTTCCATCGACTCTAAAGGACAAGGCCAAGATATGGCTCAACTCACTGAGGCCTAGAACCATAAGAATCGGGCCTCGAGCCGCAAGTCGAATTCCTCAAGAAGTTTTTCAAGACTATAAGACCAATAATTTGAAAAGACAAATCTATACTTTTGCAACAGATGGTGAGAGATTTTACCAAGTGTTTGGAGAGATTTATGGAAACCATCGCTGTACGCCCACACCGATGGGTTTGACACATGGATGTCAGAACCACTTCTATGGTGGTATGTCTCCATACGAGACAACTCTAGAAACCATGTGGAGACTTTTTAAGCAAAACATCCTCGATGAAGCCATGGATTTCTTAAATTACGCGGCCGAAACTAAGGGTCGGGATGAGCTTAACCCTAGAGAAAACCGATAGATGAGACCACCAAACAACCAAACCGCAGGGATGTATGCACTCGCCCGAAGACATGAAATGAGAGCTAGGATTTCCACCCCAGCCGAAGGTAGAGGAGCTTGAAGGCAAACAAATTCCAAGAGGTGCATGCAATGGATCGACAACACCGCACAACCTAATCCCCGCAGACAAATTTCCAATCCCCAGCACACCCAATAGAACAGTGTTCCATGACCCCTGCAGTGAAGGATTTGATGTCAGAATGTGCACACACTGTAGGACAATTCAAGCCCCAACAACCAAATGCTCCTTATGGGAATACTTACAATCCCAATTGGAGGAATCACCCTAACCTTGCATGGAGACCAAACCCCGCTACGCATTCCCACCAGAGCCAAACCCGCTTTAGTTTCCCTCACAAGCCACAACAACCACCATCCCTCTTCCCCGCAGAGCAAGCCATTGAATTAGTAAGGCAAAGTGGCAACTTTGTCGAGGAACAAAAAGGAATTAACAATGCAACTCGGCACAAAGGATTGATACAATGTAGAAAGTACATTGAATAAGAGAATAGATGGGCTTGAGAGCAATCCGAACTTAAATTGATAACCTACAAAGATTCAATCACCAAGATTAACAAGTTCCTGGCACAAGAGAATGGAAGGTTTCCATCACAACAGCTCCAAATCCTAAAGGAATTCATGAGGTAGGATCATCTAACACCCGGAATGGATGAGGTTAAGGCCATAATCACCCCGAAGTGGAAAGAGGTTAATCACCCATGCCAAAAACCTGTCAAGAACCTAGGCAAGGAGAAGAAATGCAACCCGAGCATATCCTTCTAGAGGAAGATTCAATGAATGTTCGTATACCACCCTCCATTTCCACAAGCACTTAGAGGTAAGAAGAAGGCATCTCAACAAGGTGCATTCCCGAGGCGTAAGGCAAGTGAAGGTTAATATACCTTTTATCGACCTAATCAAACAAGTTCCCGCTTATGCAAAATTTTGAAAGATCTTTGCACAATTAAGAAGGATTAGGCATCGAGAAGAAAGCATTTCTCACCGAACATGTCGCGCCATAATTCAAAGCAAATACCCCGTTAAATACAAAGATCCTCTGCCTCCCACACCACAAATCAATATCGTGGGAATCAGCATAGAAAAGTCCTTTGCTTGGTTTAGGAGCCAAGTAGAACCTAATGCCGTGTATTCAAGATAATAAGCAGCCTAGGTTTAGGTGGTTTAAACCTACTAACATCACACTCCTTCATCGCCGATAGATCCGCGGAAAATCCCTAAGGGGATAGCTGAGGATGTCCTAGTTAAGATAGACAAATTCTACTACCCAAGATTTGCGGGTACTTGACATCAACCAATTGCTGGAACCCAATCATGTACCAATCATCTTAGGAAGACCATTTCTGGCCACTGCCAATGCAATAATAAATTGCCGAAATGGAGTCATGCAATTAGCTTTTGGTAACATGACTATGGAGTTGAATATCTTTCATTTGAACAACAAACATGAGTTGCTAGAAATTGTTCAACGCTGATGAGGTCAAGCTCTACTGACCGCGTGCAGTACAAAAGGTGCTAAGGAAAGCAAGGGAGTGATCAACCTTGAGATGCCATGAATTGGTCTTTGCCAACAACACCAACAAAGAAGCCAATTGCTCAATTCACCGTACCATCACCGAGGAACAAATTCCAACTTATGGGCACCCAATATCACGCTGAGCAAATTTGTGCCACTGCACGGGCCGAGGAGATCATTCTCCTCGAATTTCTCGAGTATCAGACAATAACTCAACCGGGTTCTCGGTGTTTTCAAAAACCGGATTGCGCCACAAATTTTAATTTTGGTCTTATATTAGTTAATTTCGTTAGTCTAAATAATTTTTCAAAATTTTTACTTAGCAATTTTCCTTTCTTTTATAATGTTTAGTTTGCAGATATGAAAATAGTATGTTTCAAATACTCAATCATAGTATTATAGTGTAAATTTGCTAACAATAATTTTTTAGTTATATTATTATTTAATATTAGGCAATTAATTTTAAAGTTTTGAATGCAGAAAAGTCCATCCAAGCAAAAATCGCGGGAGTAGCGAAAAGTGACCCTCTACGCGAGGGATGCCCATTTAAGCCCGGGAGGTTAGCCAAATCACAATTTCACTTTCTCTCCCCTCCCAAACGTGTCCCGAGTTCCCACCGCTGCCCCGAGCTCCCACCGCCGCCGTGCCCCGCTCCTCGCCGGCAGCAGCCGTGCTTCCCCAAATTTCCGACCGAGCCCCCTCCCTAGCCTTCATCACTGCCGTGACCAGAGTCACTTTTCGCATCATCAGAGCCGAGCAGTAGCCGAGCCTCCACAGTCATCCTGCCTGAGCCGTGAGTGAGCCCTCACCACGCGCGTACGAGCCCTCACCTCTGCCTGAGTCATTACTTCTGTGCCTTCGGTTCAGTTTAAAGGAGCCCTACATCAGCAGTATGATCATACTCGAGACTTCTAAGACACATGTGGACCTTATTTTAACTTCGCATTCGTAGAGGTTCAAAGAAATCCTTCCAGTAAGGGATTCTACCAGATTCAGGATCTTCATTTCGTACATACTGTGCCCCAAATACATGAGGCCCAAAGGAGTCCACCCCTTTCCGGGCCAGCTATTTTAGATATCGTGATGATGGTCCGGTACGAAGGGTCTCAGAGCCCACGGTGAGATTTAGCACACCCGAGCAAGAGGTCGCAAAGACTAAGACAAGACTCAAGACTCGGGCGCACTGTGAGCACACTCCGTCCCCCCGAGGCCGCACCCGACGAGCCCCGGGATCTCGCGACGCTACTGCACGGATGGGACCCGGCCCATCCCCCTCGTGGCCCTCGCAGAGAGCCAGGAGGGCCCGCTCTTCGCTCTGCCCGCACTTCGGCCCGTGCGAGTCATCATCTTCTAGACCGCCACCATCACCTGGTCGTGATCTTAGCTTGAGACGACACCTTCACCTCAAATACCCTATCACCGGCCGCTGGATCGTGAGGCCCATGTTCGAGTGGACACCCCATTCCGGAATGCAGATATACGTAGTCGAATATTTCAAAGAAGAGTCGTTCTAATACGACGCTCCCGGATTGATGGCCGACTCTGCATACCGTGAGTCGAAGGAGATTGATCGAGAGGTATTCGCTCCTCCCATTTATGACTCCAGACGCTTTACTACCCGAGAGTGGTCCATAGCTCTACCACCCATGACCCCTGATGCATGGTCCACCGAGATCCATTTCAGATAGATGACCGCGAGGTGTACTCAAATCCACGGTTATTTCAAGAAATTTTTGAGATTGCGCGATACCGTCGCAAGAATGTCGAGGGTTACGGTAGATCGCCCACCCTCCGCCCGCAGCGATGGTTCGAGACCGGCCGGATGCTGGCTGTACCGGTCCGGGCCTTATCTGAGGCTTCCGCCTCATGCCGGACATCGACCATCCGGCTGCGCACCGCTATTCCCTCCGCAGCAATATGTGCGCAGGAGGGACTCCATCCCTATACTGTACCGATCTCAAGTACCCCCTCGAAGCTCTTAGCCCATCCGAAATGGGTGGATGACTTCGCCTTACACAGGAGAAGGTCCATAGAGAGACTCTCGCACCGCCGCAGAGCATGCTCACTTCTTATGCCGAGGCTTCTTGCCTATGTTCTTGAGCAGATGGGATTTCCAGAGGAGCCTGGGATAGAGATGCGAGACAGATGCCTACATGTGCAGAGCGTGGGACCTGTTATAATTATGCCCGCTCCATTTCCATATACGCCAAATGGGGACCAAAGAGGTACCCTGACGAGGCCGATGACCACCATGCATGATATGTCTCGCTCCCGAGCCCGAGGTACGTGAGGTCTCCCACCCTATTTCCGTGATCGTCTCTCCATCTCCTCCACCAACTACTTCACCGCAGCCTCACGCATACCCGGCCTTCATTCAAGACACTGGGCCACCGTGAGTATACACATGTTAGCTCGAGGGAGATGGCCGGAGTGTGGATGCGATCTCGCACACTAGCAACCACTCAGTAAACTCCCAAAGATGCAAGACATGACCGTAGATCACCGAGCCGAGGCCACTCGGGGATGCCATTCCATGCTTCATCGATCACGACCCACCTCGTCTTCCTCATGATCCTACCCCCGAGAGAGGAGCCCGCACCCGATGCGTACCTCATTGATATCCTCCCGGCAAAGAAATAAGTGAAGATCTTTTCACTCACCACCACCACAAAGAAAGGAGGTGGTTAGCCCTTTTTGATTTATGTATAGTTTCAGCCTTTATCAATCGCCTACTAATCTTGATTATGATTTTTCAGATAGCCATGCAGTGCGGATATGTTTTCGTAGCCTGGGTTATGCATGTATTAAGCCATTTTGGCTATATCAAAAGCTACTCAAAGATTATATATATATATTCAGCCTTTTACATTAGGCTTAATGTCCCCTATGTAAATAAGTATGTGTTTTTCTTCAAAACTACATAATTAAATCAATTCAAATCGAACAATTGAATTGCTTCAAATTGAACAATTGAATTGCTTCCTAAATTGAACAATTGGAATTGCTTTAAACTAGAAGATTGACTCATCATGTTGTCACCTATATGCTAGAGCATATGCTATGCTTGAAACAATTTGTGTTCTACCACCTGCTCCAAAGATGCTCAACTTGAAATTTCCTTTATGCTTAATTCTAAGCACACCGCACCCGCATTGCTCTTATAGTCAAATTGTGTGCCGCTTGCATACCGGCCTTAGGTATGCGTTGGCAACCCAGGGGATAGGTTTGAGTTACCCACATTTGAAGACCAATGTTGTCTTCCAAAAGGAAGAAAAGAAAAGAAAAGAAAAGCAAGAAGAAAAAAGAAAGAAAGTTAAGAAAAAAGAAAATAAAGTCGTGAATTTTGCTTTTGAACCCGAGCACGGTCCGAGGGGTGTATGGCGAAAAGCCTTTGAACCCGATGCCCTAAGCCTTAATTACCGGGTCAATGACGAAGTGTTCGTTACATGGGTGGATAGGTGAAGTTTAATGACTTGTGGATGCTTAATTTTCGAAGTCATTCGAGTCTCCGGTGAAGCTCTTAGAGTTAGCGCCGCTGATCCTTTTGGCTTGATGCCCTAAACCTTAATTGGTTGGGAGTCATCGGTGGACCCCCGTTACACGGACTTTGGTGAAGTCGGATTTTCAGCATTGCACCCTACGATGTAGATGAATAAAGAAAGAAAAGTGTAACTAGCCCTATCTAGGCTTGTTCCAACAACTTTAAGGCCATGCGCCACATAGGCCTGGGGGAGGTGGTAATTTTGCGCTTATTGGCTCAACTGATACAAAAAAGAACCATTAGACTTAGGTGGAAATCCAAGTTGAAAATCATGAAACTAGTGTTGTTCTAAAATTGTTCTTATGGATTTGAGTTCTTCATATAGGTTTTCATATTTTACCCCCAATGTTTCATCTTAAAGTAATGTATATACGCATATCAACCTTTGAAATATCAACCTTAAACACAACCTTTGAAAATCACACATGCATCTCAATTCTTATTTTGCATCGCATGACTAGCAACGTTTCTGCTGGGGTGTGATTAGTGTCCAAAAAGTAATTTTGAACCCTATATTAGATAGGTTTTGAGTACTTTTTGATCATTAATCATGTCATATATCCCAATTGAAGTGTTCATGTTACCTTAGTAACACTTATGCCATTTGGAGCATGTTTTTGGTTGTTTTGTAGGTATTTATGCACTTCTAGGCTTCAACCACAATGCAAATGATCAATCATGAGGTTGGAAATTTAGTCTCAAATGGCATCAAACAAAGCCTGTTAAAATCAATGGAAAAACAAAGGAAAAGTGGAGGAAATGAGATGCAGTTGAAGACAGGACGAGAGGCATGCAGGAACAAAAAAACAGAAATTTTCGCAACCTGTTCGCAACCAATTCGCAATCTTAGCGAATTTCGCAACCTGTTGGCAACCACCCGCAATCCTAGCGAATTTCCTCGCAACCTAAGTCGCAAACAGCCAAGTAATCTCAAAGACAAATTATAAATTACAGCTAACTTATTGACCGTGCATTTGCGAAATTGGCCACGACAATTTCGCTAGCTTAATAAATTCCCGCTAGCCAGCGAAATTCCAACCTTGCCAAATTCGCTAAACACTTGCCATTCGCTAGAGACACTTGCCAATTCCTCGCAACACTCTGCCACCCGCACCAGCGAAATTCCTCCCCTCAGAGGCGAAATTGCATGCCTCGGCCATGCGTCGTGGTAATTACCGGTCGAACCGCCTTCAAACTTGGTTTATTACTCCAATCGTCCTATAACTTAGCCTAGTTATTGTGTGGTTTTTCTTGCACTCTACACCTTGAGGAGGCGCTTATAAATACCTCATGTTTTGTAAATAAAGAGGAGGAGGATAGAAGGTGAATACAAGTTTTGGTGATTTGTGTTATTTTCTTTATTGCTTTTGTAAATAAAGTTTTTAGGTCTTGCTTTTTTATTTCTTTTCTTCTCTCTTCTCTCTTTCTTTCTCTCTCTTCTTCTTTCTTTCACTTTCCAGTTGCCAAAACACACCCCTGAGGGATGACAACTCAAGAGATGTTAAGCCTCCCTTTAAAGAGGAAGGAAGCTTAGCTCTGGTGGTGGGGTTAAGCATGTCATTCCTCTTTGTACTAAAAAAAAAGTCACGGGTAGTGTATTTATGGCCCTTATTTTCAAAATTCAGTTGCATAACATGGGATGTTATTGTCTTGGCCAATACTCTCCATGCTTTAGGACTGTTGTTCTTTAGATGGTCTTTACGAGCCTCTGAGATAATATTTACATGTTAGGGTTCTTCAAATTGCATAAATAACATCGAACACTTTTTATTGTTTCGCCAATACTCTCCATACTTTTTGTAGTATTCACATAAGTAAGGAGAGATACGCGATTCTTTAGGGATGGTCTTTACTAGCCTTAAAAAAAATGATAAAGGAATGTTAGGGTTTTAAACAAAAGTGGCCATAACTCGCATCCCGTGTCGACTCTCACATAGGAGGATAAACCCGAGGGACATGTGTTTGCCCTACCTTGTCAAGTCGTGACCTAAATCTTCAAAGCTTCTAATTTCTTCACTTTAAATTTCGCTTTTCCATTTCCGCTTGCAATTTCGCTTAAACCATTTACGCCTTTGACACAAATCCAAAAGTCCAAATAGAAAGCCTTACCTTCACGCCCTCTAATGCAAACCATTTCTAGGATGAAACTCCATCCCCCCTGCTCGACCCTAGATTCACTATACTGCGTAGTCACTCACGGCAGGGAGGAACTTAGGTATATAAATATTGTTGATTTTAGCTCAGCCTACTGTGGCACGAATCATCAACACATGAGATCAAGAGGGTTAGATGTAGGCAAAAAAGGTAAAACTCTCTCTATTTTTTTTTTCTCTAATTTTTTATCACCCCTTGACGCCTAAGGTTTTGTCTCTATTTATAATATGCCTTGAATTGATCTCAACCATTGGATCAAGTGGCATATTTAAATATTGAATTCAAATTAAGTGACCAAAAATAAATAGGATTAATTTCTCAAATTAACCGTTTCATTCATATAATAATTACTATTAATTAATTAATGTTATTAATTTATCAAATTAACTGCTTTATCTATATAAGACTACTTATTAATTAATTAATTCAATAATTAATTAATTAACATTTAATTATCCAATAATTACTACATAGTTGCTATGAAACAATTTCTTTTACAACTATGCCCTCAAAGGGATTTCTTTGTTAATTTAATCATGTACAGTGTTTTACATAGGCAGCCTGGGACCTATGGACCTGTAATTCCAAGCTCCAATAAATTTGATAATTAATTAAACTCTTTAATCAATTAATCTAATTTATTAGTTCCAAATATTATTCCAATTAAAATCTGGAAACTAAACTCTTGTAATTACGTAATAATTTACTTAGTGATACTCAAGCAAATTCATTGATATGATCACTACATGCAATTTAATCCTCCAAAATTGGTCCATCATTAGAGCTAGGTGAAATTACCGTTTTACCCCTCTAATGATATCTTTATCCTTAAGTTCCATTAATTCACTAGTGAACAGTTAATTTATAAACCTGTTATAAATTAGAGCGCTCAAACCGGTCGGGCCTGCACTAACACTTAAGGGAACCACCATCCGGCCTCCTCAAGAAGGGTTTGATTCCATATTTATAGACATGTTCCCACCCACCTATCTCAATGGGCCCCAAGACATAGTATTGGGCCCCTGGTCTTAGGACAAACCATAACCTATGAATCAAAAATGCCCTATTGAAATAGACAGAGTCCATGGCTACTCGCCAGATTAAGATCAATCCGCATATGATCATCTAGCTGACACCCGCTTAAAACTCTTAATTGTAACGGTATTTTTATTTAAGAGTTTAATCCATGTCCGGTCCTCAGTCCTATGTAACTGTATATACATTACATAAAGCACCTCCATTTTAATGTCACTACATCAGTAATCCAGATCAAGATTACTGCATTCTTAATGTTCAATGGACCGTACTAGTAGTATTATTGATCAAAGATCCCTACTTTGATTTACACATTTTACGCTTAGTTTATTATCTATAATCTTGATCATCTCATATATATATGTTATATACTAAGATTATAGTTACATTAATAAACTTGGGATTTTATGATATTTACTAAATTATACAACATATGTATAAAGAATCAAATATAGAAAATTGTTTTCATGAAGTAGTATACATTACATGCTTTTAGGGCACCATGCCCAACATGCAAGGGATACAAAAACAGGGTTGCTGGAAGCATCGGTACCGATATCACTTTGATCGGTACCGATACCAGTCCTTCATTGTGAATGGGTACTGGTACCCAAATTTTTGGTACTAGTACCAAATCCCCAAATCCTCCCGCCAGATAATGGGTGCAAATCGACACTAACTTTGGGCACGGTACCCTTTATGGTTTCGCCTCAAAATGGCAGATTTTGCCATTTCTCACTCACTTTTCTTCAATAAACCTCCTCAAATCCATCCTACATCAAAACCCACCATGGAATCCACCCAAAACAACTCCAAAAGTGGTTTAGCACCAATAAAAACCCATTTTTCTTAAGTTAGGGCTTTTCCCCAAAATCAAAATCACAAAAAGATGAAGTTAAGGATTTTGTTTTCTTACCTTAGGCTCTTCAAATCTTCACTTCTAAGTTGCTTGATCACAAAGGAGCAAGAAAATGGGAAGAAACCCAACCAAAACTTGATCTTCTTCAAGCCCTATCTCTTTTCCCCTTTTCTCCTCTCTTTCTCTCCCAAAAACGGGATTTGCTCAAAATGAGCTTCCTAGACCAAAATTTGGTCGTTAAACCCCATTTAAGTGTAAGGCCATGTTTGGCCTACACACAATTTCCATTTCTCATTTTTCTCCTTTTTGGTCTTCATTTCACTTTCATTTATCATTTAATTCACTTTAACATTTAAGCTTATTTTATTCTTAACCCTTAGGTCCTCATTTTACCAATTCAAAATTTTCCCTTTTTACACTTGGGTTTATTTTCGGGTTCAATTAATTTCTCGTTTTAGCATATAACATTTAATCATATGCTCACATATTCATTTCACATTTCACAATTCTATCGCTTTCCGAAAAACCCAAGTTTGTCTAATTCATACCCAGAATATATAATAAAATTATTATAAAAATTTAGGGTATTGGGCGTTACAACTCTCCTCAGCTAAGAAAATTTTGTCCTCGAAATTTACCTTAGTTAAACAATTGCGGATACTGGCTTCTGCATTGTTTCTTCACTTTCCCAATTGGCTTCTTCGGTCTTGTGGTTTCTCCTCAACACTTTGACTAACATAATCTTCTTGTTTTCCAGTTCTTTCACTTCGCGAGCCAAAATCTCCACTGGCTCTTCTTCATATGTCATATCCGATCTCAGGCTTCTCAGCTCAATTGTCTCCGAAGAGACTACATGTGACGGGTCTAATAGGTACCTTCGTAGCATGGACACATGAAATACATAATGGATCTTTTCCAATTCTGAAGGTAATGCCAAACGGTATGCCACTGGACCCACTTTTTCGATCACTTCATAAGGGCCAATAAATCTAGGGATCAACTTGCCCATTTTTCCCAAATCTCATCACCTTCTTCCAAGGCGATACTTTCAAAAACACTTTGTCGCCGATCTCACATCGAACATCTTTTTCTTCATGCTCAAGATAAGATTTCGTCTTCATCCGTGGCTATCTTCAAATTTTCTCCGATCAAGCTTTCACTTTTCCTGGCCTCTCGAATCAAGTCGGGACCAATTACTTTTTTTTCTTTTAATTCAGTCAAACACAATGGTGTTCTACATTTTTTCCCATAGAGTGCCTCATAAGGCGCCATTCCAATACTCGATTGGAAACTGTTGTTGTACACAAATTCAACTAAAGGGATGTGTCTATCCCAACTACCCTCATAGTCGATCACACAACTCCTTAGCATATCTTCCAGAATAGCTTTCTTTAATTCACAATCATTGGGTACACAAACCCTATCCTTATAATACAAGGATCCATCTTCCTTTACCTCAAACTCAATTTCTTTACCATCTCCAACCTGTTTCACTATGGCAGAAATATTTTCATCTCTCTTTTGTGCTTCTAGCACTCCTGCCCAACATCTCCGGTCCGCAATCACCCCGCTACTACTTCGGCATTCATCGTCCAATAATGACAAATGGGCATTCAACGCTCGAAGCATTTGCATTAACTTTCTGCTCAAAGCATCTGCCACTACATTGGCTTTTCCAGGTTGATACTTAATCATACAGTCATAATCCTTTATCAACTCCATCCATCTACGTTGTCTCAAGTTAAGCTCTCGTTGTGAGGACAAATACTTAAGACTCTTATGATTGGTGTAGATGAAACACTTTTCTCCATACAAATAATGTCTCCAAATTTTTAACGCAAATACAATTGTGGCCGATTCCAAATCATGCGCGTAGGGTAGTTTTTCTCATGTGGCTTCAACTGTCTTGAAGCATATGCTACCACCTTACCCTCTTGCATTAGGACACATCCAAGTCTATTTAGTGAAGCATCACTAAAAATCACATATTCTTTACCGTAGGCTGGTTGAGTAAGAACCAATGCCTCAGTTAAGAACGCTTTCAACTTATCAAAACTTATTTGGCACTTTTCACTCCACTCAAACTTTACTTTTTTCTGGAGCAATCTTGTTATAGGGGTTGCAGTCATCAAAAACCCCTTAACGAACCTTCTGTAGTAACCTGCTAATCCCAGGAAACTATGCACTTCCATGACATTTCACGGTGGTTTCCAATCAATAACCATTTCTATTTTCTTTGGATCCACTCGAATCCCTTCTTCTGATACAATGTGTCCAAGGAAGGACACTTCCTTTAACCAAAACTCGCACTTGCTCAGTTTTGCATATAACCTTTCTTTTCTCAAAGTTTCTAACACTACCCCGAAGGTGTGTATCATGATCTTCTCGATCCTTTGAATACACAAGTATGTCGTCTATGAACAGTACGACAAACTGATCCACATACGATCGGAAGACACAGTTCATTAAATCCATGAAAGTCGCTGGTGCATTTGTCAAACCAAATGGCATTACAAGGAACTCATAATGTTCATGTCGCGTTCTAAACGTTGTCTTATGCACATCTGCATCCTTAATCCTCAATCCTGGGTAACGGATACTTATTCTTTACTGTTAACTTGTTCAGTTGCCTATAATCGATATATAACCTAAGTGTACCATCTTTCTTTTTAACAAAGAGGACTGGAGTTCCCCATGGTGATACACTTGGTCGAATAAATCCTTTTTCTAGTAATTCTTGCAACTGAAATTTCGATTCCTTTAACTCAAATGAAGCCTTTGGTACGGTGTAATGGATGCCGGCATGGCACCTGGTACAACGTCGATAGCAAAATCAATCTCCCTCTATGGAGGCACTCCTGGCAACTCTTCCGGAAACACATCCGAAAAGTCACTAACGGTAGGGATATCGGATACACTAGGCCTTGCCTTTACCGTATCAATCACATAAGCCAAGTAGGATTCACATCCTTTCCGCACCATTGTTCTAGAAGTGGCTGCGGATATCACACTAGGCCTCTATGGTTATACAATTCACATTCATGACGGATTACGCGGTGAATCCCGTCCTTTTTGTCATTCGATAATGTGCTTATACATTTAACAATTTCGGTCTCCCATCATGATGGTGTATGACATTTTTAAATGACCACATGGCGGGATGCACCAATCAGCACGCCATCATGACGGATGTTGATTGGTGCATCCCGCCAAGTAGGACATTTTAACAATGCCATACACCATCGCGACGGATGCTGATTTATGCATCCCGCCAAGTGGGACATTTTAACAATTTCGGTTTGCCTTCATGACGAATTCCGTTCGGTGAATCCCACCATGTTGGTCATTCGGTATATCGATTCAGTCCAAGATGTCAAGAAATGACCAATTCGTTTACAATTCAATTAATCACTCACATTCAATTAATTGTCAAACATTTCAAATATCACATTTCCAAAGCCATATGCACTTTCGTAATAACATTTCAGAGATATGCATATTCCATACAATAATTTCATATTTATTTGGTAAACTACCAAAACACTTGAAATCTGAATATGATTACGGCGGACAAAGAACTAACAATACTTGAATCGAATAGAGGTCCAAGAATCCAACCGGCCGTGGCTCTCGTTTCTCTTTCTTCGATCTCGGTCATAAGTTAGGTGATCTTCACCAGCCCCTAGTCAAACATAAATACACCACTTTTAGTGGGTAAACAATAATCACACATAATGAATCTCCCCGAGGCAGCGAGGTACGGTGCATTTTTCACTTAGTTTCATTCTTATTTGAACCCCCATTAAACATTTGTTAGGGTCCCTAAACAATCGGTGTATGAATACGAGACTTAATAGTGCAAGGGGTACAAAAATAGGGTTGTTGGAAGCATTGGTACCGATACCACTTTGATCGGGATGCTACCCAAGATTAGTCCTTATTTGTGGAATGGGTACTGTACTCCAAATTTTTGTACTGCAATACCAAATCCCTCTACAATGGGTACCAAGATTAACTCAAGTACCGCATCTCTTTATGGGTTCTCGCCAAATGGCATATTTTGCCATTTCTCACTCACTTTTCTTCAATAAACCTCCTCAAATCCATCCTACATCAAAACCCACCATGGAATCCACCCAAAACAACTCCAAAAGTGGTTTAGCACTCATAAAAATCCATTTTTCTTAAGTTAGGGCTTTTCCCCAAAATCAAAATCACAAAAAAGATGAATTAAGGTTTTGTTTTCTTACTCAGTTTCAAATCTTCACTCTAAGTCATGATCACAAAGGAGCAAGAAAATGGGAAGAAACCCAACTAAAAACTTGATCTTCTTCAGTTCTGTAGCTCTTCTCCCCTTTTCTCCTCTTTTTCTCTCCCAAAAACGGGATTTGCTCAAAATGAGCTTCCTAGACCAAAATTTGGTCGTTAAACCCCATTTTAGTGTAAGGCCATGTTTGGCCTACATACAAATTCCATTTCTCATTTTTCTCCTTTTTGGTCTTCATTTCACTTTCATTTATCATTTAATTCACTCTTGCAAGATTTAAAGCCTTATTCCTATTCTCAATTCCCAGTCCTCATTTTACTAATTCCAAATTTGTCCTTTTTACACTCCTAGTTTATTTCCTGTTCAATCACTCTTCTCATTTTTTTTAGCATATAACATTTAATCATATGCTCATATATTCATTTCACATTTCACAATTAATCAATTTTCCCGAAAAAACTCAAGTTTGGCTCAATTCATACCCGGAATATATAATAAAATTATTATAAAAATTATTATAGAGTATTTACATATGTTACTAGTGCAATCGTGAGGTTCTTCGAGGAGACTAGTTTTTCCTTTTTGCACACATTGTGGGAGGAGACATAAAGGAGAGTGTTATGGCCTAACAGGTGCTTGTTTGGCTTGTGGATCCAATGAGCACAAGATAAAAGATCATCTTAGCTCGCCTCACATCAACCCTCGAATCGGGGCTAAGCGCTTTTAGCAATACAGAAGAGAAATAAGGACAACAAGAGTGTTGCATCACCGATTGCGCTGAGACAAGCGACATAGACTATAGGCTGACAAGATGCTCGCGCTCTTGCTAGGGCATATGCAATGAAAGCAATGGAAGATAAAGATGCACCGGATGTGATAGTTGGTAAATTTTCTATCTTTGAGACTAATGTATATGCATTAATTAATCCAGCTTCAACCCATTCTTATGTTTGCACTTCCATCCTGAGTTTGGGTAGTCTACCGAAGAGTGAAACCGAGTATGATATTTTGGTGACAAATCCACTTGGGCATAGTGTCATTATGAATAGAGTTTATAGAGATTGCCCCATCAGAATACAAGAGTATGAATTTCTTGGAGATTTGATCGAGTTGTCATTTAGAGAGTTTGATGTGATATTGGGGATGGATTGGTTGTCCCGACACCAAATGGTAGTTGATTGTAGAATGAAGAGAGTGACCTTAAGGACACCGAGTGGCAAGGAAGTGATTTTTATCGGCGAGAGGTCAAACCCCCTCTCTAATGTGATATCCACCACTACTGCTAGAACAATGGTTCAAAAGGGGTGTGAAGCTTGCTTGGCATATGTGATAGATACAAAAAGGGCAGAGTCTAGCCTATTAGACATCCCTAAAGTTTGTGATTATCCGGATGTATTTCCGGAGGAGTTGCTAGGATTGCCTCCATAGAGAGAGATTGAGTTCACAATCAACGTTGTTCAGGATGTCACTCCGGTATCCATTACACCGTATAGAATGGCTCCACTGGAGTTAAAAGATTTGAAGTTTCGGTTGCAAGAATTATTAGAGAAAGGATTTATTCGTCCAAGTGTATCACCATGGGGAGCGCTAGTGCTCTTTGTTAAGAAGAAAGATGGTACACTTCGGTTGTGTGTTGATTATAGGCAACTGAATAAGATGACAGTGAAGAACAAATATCTGTTACCTAGAATTGATGACTTGTTCGACCAATTGAAAGGTGCAAGTGTCTTTTCGAAGATTGACTTGCGATCTAGGTATCATCAATTGAGGATTAAGGATACGGATATGCATAAGACGGCGTTTAGAACATGGTACGGACATTACGAGTTCCTTGTAATGTCGTTTGGGTTAACAAATGCTCCAGCGGCTTTCATGGACTTAATGAACCGTGTTTTCCGATCGTATGTAGATCAGTTTGTCGTGGTTTTTATACACGACATCCTTGTGTATTCAAAGGATAGGGAAAATCATGATACACACCTTCAGGTAATGCTAGAAACCTTAAGAAAGGAAATGTTATATGCAAAATTGAGCAAGTGTGAATTTTGGTTGAGAGAAGTGTCTTTCCTTGGACACATTGTATCAGAAGAAGGAATTCAAGTGGATACAAAGAAGGTAGAGGTGTTTATTGAATGGAAACCACCGAGAAATGTCACAGAGGTGCGTAGTTTCCTGGGATTGGCAGGTTAGTACAGAAGGTTCGTTAAGGGGTTTTCGATGACTGCGGACCCTATGACAAGATTGCTCCAAAAGAATGTAAAATTTAAATGGAGTGAAAAGTGTCAAGCCAGTTTCGAAAAGTTGAAAGCATTCTTAACCAAGGCACCAGTTATTACTCAGCCGACCTACAGTAAGAAATATGTGAATTTTAGTGATGTATCGTCAAATAGACTCGGATGTGTCCTTATGCAAGAGGGTAAAGTGGTAGTTTATGCTTCAAGGCAGTTGAAGCCGCATGAAAAGAATTACGCTATGGATGATATGGAATTAGGCGCTACTGTATTTGCATTGAAAATATGGAGACATTATCTGTACGGGGAAAAGTGTTTCATCTACACCGATCACAAGAGTCTTAAGTATTTGCCCTCACAACGAGAGCTTAACCTGAGACAACGTAGATGGATGGAATTGATTAAAGATTATGATTGCATGATTGATTATCACCCCGGAAAGGCCAATGTAGTGGCAGATGCGTTGAGTAGAAAGTCAGTGCAAACGCTACGAGCATTGAATGCTCACTTGTCAATGACAGACAACGGTGAAATAGTGGCAGAGTTAATAGCTATACCGGATTTGTTGAATCGAGTGCTAGAGGCACAAAAGAATGATGAGAAAATTTATGACATAGTGAGTCAGATTGGAGAGGGAAAAGGAACCGAGTTTTCTGTGAAGGAAGATGGATCCTTGTATTATAAAGATCGGGTTTGTGTAACTAATGATAGTGAATTGAAGAAAGCCATTCTAGAAGAGGCACATAGTGGATCTTTTGCTATGCATCCAAGTAGCACAAAGATGTATCAAGATTTAAAGGTTTTGTACTGGTGGTCCGGAATGAAAAGAGATGTATTAGAATTTGTGACCAAGTGTATGGTGTGTCAAAAAGTAAAGGCAGAGCACCAAGTTCCCTTGGGATTATTGCAGCCTATTAGAATACCTTAGTAGAAATGGGACCGAATCACCATGGATTTTGTGGTTGGGTTACCATTAAAAAGAAGAAAGCATGAGTCAGTTTGGGTCGTGGTAGACCGATTGACTAACTCAGCTCACTTCCTACCGGTGAGAACCGACTATTCACTTGACAAGCTGGCAGAGTTGTACATAAGTGAAATAGTCCAGTTACATAGGATTCCAATATCCATCATTTCAGATAGAGATTCGAGGTTCACCTCAAGATTTTGGGGAAAATTGCAAGAGGCTTTGGGCACTCGACTGAATTTCAGCACAACATTCCACCCGTAGACGAATGGACAATCGGAAAGAGTGATCCAAGTGTTGGAAGATATGTTGAGAAGTTGTGTGATCGACTATGAGGGTAGTTGGGATAGACACATTTCTCTAGTTGAATTTATGTATAACAATAGCTTCCAGTCGAGTATTGGAATGGCGCCTTACGAGGCTCTCTATGGAAGGAAATGCAAAACACCATTGTGTTCGACCGAGTTAAGCGAGAAGAAAATAATTAGCCCCGATTTGATTCAAGAAACCGAGGAAAAAGTGAAATTGAATAGAGAAAGATTGAAAGTGGTCACAGATATACAAAAGTCTTATGCCGACATGAAAAGAAAGGATGTTCATTATGAGATCGGTGAGAAGGTGTTTTTGAAAGTATCGCCTTTGAAGAAGGTAATGAGATTCGGGAGAAAAGGCAAGTTGAGCCCTAGGTTCATTGAGCCATATGAACTGATTGAAAAAGTGGGTCCAGTGGCATACATATTGGCCTTACTCCGTAGTTGAAAAGATCCATACGTTTTTCAGTGTGTCAATATTGAGGAGGTAATGTGTCGACCTATCGCATGTAGTCTCTTCTCGCAGGACGATTGAGCTTTAGACCGTATTTGATGTGGCGAAGAGGAGCCAAGAGGAGATCTTGGCTTGAGAAGTGAAAGAATTGTGGAACAAGCGAATCCCACTAGTCAAAGTGTTGTGGAGAAACCACAAGACCGAGGAAGCCACGTGGGAAAGCAAAGAAATTATGCTGCATCAATATCCCCAACTGTTCAATGAAGGTAATTTCGAGGACGAAATTTTCTTAAGGAGTGGAGAGTTGTAACACCCTAAAAACACCCTAACAGTTTCAGAACATTTTTAGGGTATAAAATAAAGTAAATGAAATTTTTCCAGAATTTAAATCCTAAGAATGAAAAAAATATACAACCCGGAAAATTTACAATAAGCCAAATAAATTTAGTAAAAATGTCAAACGGGGACCTAAGGATCCTAAATGAGAAGTGTAGTGTTAAAAATATGAATGAAATGAAAATGAATGTAAAATGAAGCTTTAAAATGAGAATAATGAGAAATGAGAATTAGTGTGTAGGCCAAACAAGGCCTTATGAAGGATTTTGACTTAAGACCAAATTTGGTCTTGTAAAAGGGCATAACTCTCATTCGTGCATTTTGGGTTTGGAGAGAAAGAGAGACACGGATTGAGAGAGAAGAAGGAGAAGCCATTGTTGGTGATTTCTTCTCCATGTAAACAAGAGATGAAGTGATCAAGAAGGAGGAAGAAGAAAGAAAAGAGAAGAAGAGCTTAAAGGTAAGAAAAAAACTAAAACCCTAAACCCTTCGAAGCCTCAGTTGATGAAAACCCCAACCTTCAAGTTAAAGGTGTTTGTATTGCTGTGCTGAGTTAGGTTGTTTTTAAGTTGAGTTTTGAAGAGTATTGTTGGTTGGTGTTGGTTTGGATTGGTTTTGAGGAATATTTGTAAAAGGGAAATGTTGGGTTTTCAAAGGAAATGTTGTCAAAATTTTATCAAAACCCCTGTTCTTGTTTTGACTATAAGTTAAGTTATAATCATTCAAATGAATTGATTCCAATTTTTAAAGAACCATAAGAGATAGGGCTACAAATTTATAGAAGGGACTAGGAGCAAATTGTGACACTAAGGCTCCCGAATATGGGCTTAAAAGTGAGTTCGGGTAGCTCACAAGTATGCTCTGTTTTTGGTGTAGTTGTGGTGTTTTGGCCATATGTTGAGTTTCACTATCCAAATTTAGTGATTCAAAATTCTGGGTAAACTATAATTCTAGAGGAATAATTTACTTGAAGTAAGTATAATTAAATTGTAACCCCAAAGTGCAATGCAAATCACAAAAAGGAGCCATGTGCACCTGCTGCAAATTAGAGTAGTCTAGATGTAAAACAATAACTCGAGTTTTTGGGTGACCTAAATTGATGATTTCAATTGGAGAAGAAACCTTAGAACTATAGCTTCAAAATTAGCATGAAATCCATTACCAATTTATGGATTTAAGACCCCAGAAATCGAAAAAAACAGTGGGTGATCCAGTGAGCTGGGCATAATCGACTAGTTTAACATTAAAATGTTGTAACTTGAGTTTGGGTGATCCAAATTGGATTATTCCAATTGGATAAGAAACCTTAGAACCATAGATTCAAATGAGTGAAGAAACCATTACCAATTTATGGGGTTAAGACCCTAGAAATAGAAAAAAAAACAGTGGGTGATCCAGTGAGCTGGGCATATCGACTAGTTTGGCATTAAAATGCTGTAACTTGAGTTTAGGTGATCCAAACTGGATGATTTCAATTGGAGAAGAAACATTAGAATCATAGATTATAATGAGTGAAGGAACCATTATCAACTTATGGAGTTAATACCCCAGAAATAAATAAAATAAAAAAACAGTGGGTGATCTAGTGAGCTAGGCTTATCGACTAGTTTGGCATTAAAATGCGTCGTAATCCTGAGCTCGGGGTTATCCATAAAATGAGATTATTTCACCTTCCTAACAAAAATAGAACTCCTAGAATAACCGACTAATATGTGATTGTCATTGTCATTGTATTTAAATAGGGGCTTGAGTGAGGAGGAAAGCTCTCAAGATTGGAAGCTCTAGGATTCGAAGATTGGAATCAAAGCGACGATTTTTGGTTTGTTCTCAAACTCTCTCTATTTCTAAAATATTTGAATAATTACGAAATGATTTGAATTTTGGAAATGATTGACAAGAAAGTGCATATTGATTTGTGTTTGAAATGATTTCTTTTAAGTGATTTGAGACAATTGCTTGTGAAACTAATTTGCATAAGAAAATTGTAAATGAATGTGAAATGTTCTATTTGCATACAAATGTATATATATATATATATATATATATATATATATATATATTATTGTAAATTGTATTAAATGATTTTAATGTCCTAAAAGAATGTTAACCGTTAGATTCGAAAGAAGTATTAAATTGGTATACCAATAAAAAGCCGAACAAACGTATCATTATGGCATACCAACTGTGAGTCTAACGGGACAAGATCGATAGTGTGTACACCCAACCGACATATATATATATATACCGCCCTCGCACTCAGCCAGACCGTTCCAATGATTCGTTATCCTATGCACCAAAAGCATAGGTTAAATTCGATAAGGGCAAAATGATAATGAGATTGAAAAGTGCACGATTTGTGCTTTGAATGATTTTTTTTTCTTTCTATCTACCTATGAAAATGCATAGCTTGACATGACCAATGAATTGTAATTGATTTATTGAATAAATGTATAGATACGTATTGTACTACATTGGTCATTAAAAATTGTACAAAAGCATTGTTTTATAAATATTGCATGTTTCGATTTAAAATGAAATGAAGAGAGAATAGAACTGTATAGAATCACTAAGCATGAAAATGCTTAGCTGCAGCGGACAACGCACACGTACTCATGAATAGGTACAAGAGTGAAGACCGCACAAACACAGAGCCAACGTCAAAGCCATTTGGAGGAGAAGTAAAACTCTGCGCACGCATGCATGAAATTGAATTGACTCTTTTCGTATAAAGTATCTTGTGAAAGTTAAACTCTGATTCTATTTTGTAAATGTTTTTTATATTGAAAACTTTGATAAATTTTGTAAATTATGGTATAAATGTGGGAGTTACCCCAAAATGATGGGCTTTCCGCAAAATGTTTAGTTTCCGCAAAAATGTTTAATGTATATTTCTACGTATACCCAATGAGTATATGAAATGCGTTTGGTATTGAAAATGTATTCACATTTGTATTGAATTTTTTTTTTTTTTGTATTTGGATTGGAAATGAAAGTGAGGACCGCTGCTCCCCGTAGATCCGGGGTCTCTAGATCCGCCAACCAGCTCTGCCTGCACGGGCGGGATCGGATCTTACACTATTATGTTTTTTTTTAATAAAGTAGCCCCATCTACATAAAAAGGCATGGCATAGATCCGAAGGGGTCACTTTTGTGAGTTCTATCTCGGGATCCAGATTTCTGATCGCCCAACGTCCGTCGGGCCCGTGTTATGAAATCCGCCAATTCCATTCAACACTAAGACTGTGCGAACACTTTCGACTGAGAATCTATAGAGGCCGCCCAGGAGAGCAAGGACAAACTCTTCCATAAATGCTCGAGGTGGCCTGCCTAGGACTTCAAGTCCGTCGCTGACCATTCTACCCCATATGGAATTCTATCCCATATGGGAAGTATGTTTCGAATAAGCACCTAGAAGTGGAAAATCCACAAAAGCGATATTATCAGTGAATTTTCCAGCTTCTGAATCCCTCACTCCTTGGAGAGATAATCCTAGACAAAGGAAAAATAATTTCCGATAAGTAAGAACTAGTCGTCAATAAGGAAAATAAGATTTCCTCCCTTAAACTAGGAGGAGATAAAATCCTACCTCGAGAAGGATTGAGGGGATTTCGTGAATTGAACCCTATAAGTCGGAAAGATCCCTCATTGGGGAAGGTAAGCAATTTTTATTGCTCCTATTTTCTTCTCCCTCTCTCGCAGCTTTTGGTCGAATTTAATCATCTGGAGATGAGGGCTGCTTATCGCCGGCCTCGAATCTCCTTTTGGTGTTCACATTGCACTGATGATGCTCAGGGAATCTGACGATCAAGACCCCTACAATTTGACGTTCAAGGGATCTAACGATGAAAGTCTCAACAATTGACATCGTTTGTGGGAATCAAATAAAAAGTCTCAATGACAAAGGTCATAAAGTGGTCAAGCCACAACACCCTCAGCTGAGCCCCGTTACCTAGAACTCTTTCAACTCCCCCTTTCGCATCCAATCTACCCGAAGTAATCGTAATGTCGAACAATTCGATGCATCAAACACCTAAAGATCAATTCCTCTATTAGCGTCAAGAGATGGAGAGGAAGTAAGAGGAGCAGGCTGATAAGAGGCAAAACCAACCACTTCAAGCCCTTCAAAACGCCTTAGTGTTACCCGACAATATGATACCGTTGGTGCCGCCTATGCATCCCTCCTTCGGTGTAGGGCCAACATTCTACGTGTAGCCTACAACCCTGATTCGGGGGCTCAACGACATGTTCTCTTCGCCCCTAGGGCAACACATTCTCAATTACGAGCCTCCCCGAGGGTTTGTCATGCCAACTTTTACCATGTTCGATGGCTCTAATGACCCTTATGATCACATGCTCCATTACAACCAGGCAATGACATTGAACACCAGCAACGACCGTCTGTTGTGCAAAGTATTCCTGGCTAGTCTACAAGGGCCTGTGCTAGCCTAGTTCCACAAGCTCACACGTATTTAAATAAACTCATTCAATGAGCTTTAGACTGCATTCATTTCTCAATATCTTTGTTTGGTAGGGTAGAAAAGGAACATTAGCTCTTTGCAAACTATTATAATGCAAGAAGAGGAATCCATACGAGACTTCACAAGGAGGTTCGGGCAAGCCGTCCAGCAGGTAGAGGCTTATAGCATGGACACAGTCCTTCAGAACTTCAGGAGAAGCTTCGGGCCATCCACTCCTTTCTTCTACTTATTGTCTTTAGACTCGTTGTTGACAATGGAAGAATTATACAGGCGAGCAAATAAATATTCAACACTGGAAGATAACATCTGCGCAGCAACACAAACTGTCATGATCACAAGCAAGCCGACTGAGAGCAATAAGCCAAAGGGGAAGAAGTTGTTTAAGCCCAAGGAAGGTTAGAGAAAACAAAAACGATCCCGTGACCAATCACAAAAAAAAAGGGAACCCCCGTAATTCACTCCCCTAAACATCACATATGAGAGGTTGTTGCCCCTCATTCGCGACTTGCGAGATTTCAAGTGGCCCCGTATCGATCCGTATCGACCTCTCGCAGAAACCCATTTGTACGATGCGACATCACAGTAGATCACGCACGACCAATAGGTGTCTAAGCTAGTTCCTAGCGGAAAGACTAATCAGCAGTGGCACCCTTTAGAAGGCGTCGTGGAAGTTGACCACGGTTTCAACTGTGCCACCAAAGAGATAGAATTGCACCTGGGCGCAGAATCGCCTCTATCAAAAACTGCACATGCCATAAACTATATACTAGGGGCCCCGCTCGACGACCACACACCGACCGCCAACAGAGGAAGCTCTTGAGAGCGGCTACGGTCAAGGCCCGGGTAAATGCTATCCACACGAGATGCAGTCGTGAAGTCGATAGACGGTCCCATATTCTTTCCTCCGATAAACCCGAATAGGGTCATGGTGCCCCATTATGATGCACTTGTACTCACCCTATGTATTAGCGGTTTTGAAGTGCACAGGTGTCGTAGATCTCAACGCAAAGTGGCGCACTAAGCAGGCCACCGCCTTCAACCGCATGGCCTTCCACGTGAATGCTAAACTCAACCTAATAATCCTCTCTAGTTTCAATGGCGCAAATGTACCACTAATAATCGGGAGACATCATGCTTCCCTGCATGCAGGACTAGTCACCCAACAAAGTTTTGTTCTCTCGTCATCAAGACTCGGGGCCTACACATCATATTAGGCCAAACCTGGCTACACTCGATGAAGGTCGTCCCTTCAACATATCATTAGACAGTCAGTTATTTGATAAATGCAAGGCAGGTTGACCTCCTAAGCAGTCATTTGGCTACACGACAAAGCTACAAACTATCTATATAGGAGCAGAAAGGGGAAAGAGCTCAGATAGTCCTCCCCTCGAAGATCACACTCCCACGTAGCAACCACAATTCCCTGCCCAAGCAAAGGCGGAAGAGAAGGATCCATTAGTTGTGGATCCCCTAGTGACAGTAGCACTGGACAAGCTAAAGAAGCTCACATACGTCAGCTCTCTGCTATCCAGCGAGGAAAAATAGCAGCTACAACGCGTATTGTTACGAAACATAAACGTGTTCTCCTAGAATCACTCAGATATGATCGGGATTGACCCGAAGCTGGCCTCTCACAAAATGAATGCTATCCCCTCGGAAAAACCTATGAGATAGAAAGTAAGGCGTTTCCACCCGGATCTCTATTAGATTATTCAAACAGAGGTGGATAATCTTCTGAGAGCAGGTTTCATCAAAGAGGTAAAGTATCCTGAATGGGTTGCCTATGTGGTGGTGGTCCCAAAGAAGGGCGGTAAGTGGAGAGTATGCATGGACTACACTCCGACCTCAAAACTACATGTCCAAAGATACCTTCCCGCCACGGCTACCGGGATGTCACATTTCCCGGATGCTTCCGACTACCACCAGATTTCTACGCACCCGCCTAATGTGGAGAAAACATCCTTCATTACACCACACGGTCTATACTGCTACAATGTGATGTCTTTTGGCTTGAAGAATGCTAGAATGATGTAACACCCTCAAATTATACCCTAGTAGTTTTTTTAAATGTTTAGGGCATAATAAAAGTTAAATTTGTATTTTTTGGAAAATTAAGTGCTAAGTGTGAAGAAATGATATAACCGGAATAAATTAAGAAGTAAAAAATATATATATAGTAAATTATCAAATTAAGGACTTAAGAGACATTAAGCTAAAAGATTATATGTTAAGTTAGAGTTTTGATAAGTTGAATTGAAATTTATGGGAGTTGAAGGACTAAAATGCAAAGGGGAAAAGTTTGAGCCAAATCACCTTAAGACAAACACTTGTCTTCTAGGATAATCATTCTCATTATTTTTTGGTTTTGGGAATTCTAGGGCTACGGTTTGGAGAAGGAGCCATCTTTGGTGATTTCACTTCTTTTGGTTAGGGATCTAATCTTGTTCAAGTAAGAAGAAAGGAAGCTTGGTTAAAAAGTTCAAGAAATCCAGGTTATGAAACTATCCTAACTTCCTCTTAGTCTAAGGTTGTGTTATGAAAAGCCCTAACTTTTCCATAAATGTGGTTTTGGTTGATTCAAGTTCAGTTTTGGAGGTTTGTTTTCGTTGGAAATCACCCGGTGAAAATGGCCAAAAATGTCCATTTTTGTACAAAGCTCGACCCTTTACGCCTAGGCAAAGGAAGCTTCACATAGGCGAAGGTTTTTGCCTAGGTGAAGGTATGTCCGCCTAGGAGAACCCGAAGCCCCAAATATGCCAATCTCTGCTACGCCTCGGCGTGGGTTGCTCCGCCATAGCGTAGGTCCTCGCCTAGGCAAAGTCCCCTACGCTTGAGCGAACCTGAAGTCCTATTTTTCTCTCATTTCTTTCGTTAATTTTAGAAACCATCATCTCTTGGTTAGGATTACAATTGTGCTGAACAATAAGCATCAAATTGGATTAATTGACAATCCTAATAAGTTAATGAAAGGGTTTGTACATGTAAACAAGTTATATGTAAAATGTTCTGAACCTTACCGCCGAGGCGAAGCTTGCTAGGCAAACTTGTTTTCTTACCCCTTATTTGCTAGCGTTATATAAATACAAGAATGTGATTAAGAACAATATAACAAGCTCAATATTACATATAATTGTATGTCTGCCTAAGATCGAATAGTGAATGATAGGCACCTTTGATTAGTACTTCGACACAAGGCTTCAACACTTTGTTTAGCATTAGCACTCTCTGCTCTATGTCACTCTTGCATAAAGGCTACGACACTTCTTTGTTGCGCGTGCGGTGCATGTTCTGCTTTGTTCTTCTCGACACCTCTATTCAATACTTTATTGTACCTTTAGGTACCTATTGTGTTGTGTCTCTCTCATTCATTGTTACCAGTGTTGGGTTACGGGCAGAATTTCCAATCTGGTTGGAACATAAATGCAGTGGAATTTAAAATTTTTATCCCTTAACCCACCAAGAATCACATGCGTTTCATAAAAACCGAAGGAAGGGTAAACGAAACTCTACCTCTGCAGATCAATTCCGTCAAGCCTTTAAAGTCCTAAGGCCTTGGTTTATTCGATCTTCAAAGGTAGCCGCTCTTTCTAAAAGCTTAGACTCACCCTACAAGTATCTACACACGAACAAATAATGAACGACTCATGAATGTTAATTGTGCTCGCTTTTTTTCAAAACGAAATTAGGGTCTCTCTTTTTTGGTTGTTCTTAGAGTAAAAAGACTCCACCACACGAAAATATATATGTCTCATATATATATATATATATATATATATATATATATATATATATATATATATATATATAAGTCTCCTAGAGTTTTTGTCAAACAAATGATATTATTATATATAGATATTTAAAACTCTTTTAAATAATAACAATTTAGTTCAAATCCTTATCAGATATGAAACTAATTTATATTATTATATATTTAAATTCCTTTAAATAATAACAATTTAAATTCAAATCCTTATCAGATAAGGAAACGAATTTATTTATATTAATATATATTTAAAACTCTTTTAAATAATAACAATTTAAATTCAAATCCTTATCAGATAAGGAAACAAATTTATATTATTATATATTTAAAACTCTTTTAAATAATAACAATTTAAATTCAAATAAGACAAGGAAACGAATTTATTTATATTAATATATATCTAAAACTCCTTTTAAAAACCCTTTCTTACAGATTATTTCCTTTATCCAATAAGAAAATATAACAAATTAATTATTTGTTATAATTTAAATCACGAATGTAAACTTTCTCAAATTAAATTTGAATTTAAATAACAACTAATTGTTATTTGTAATTTAAAATAATCTCATCATTTTAAATTACTACGGAGTGAAAAACCATAAACCAAGTATTATTCGTTTCAATGTGACTTATAGGTTCAATTAACATTGAAGTAGGCCTAAATCACATTTTGATCCTACAAGTCATAAGTGGCCTCAGCAAGACATTATGACTACCCAAGTTAAAAACAGTGTCGATCCGGTGATAATCGCCAATATAGCTAATGACATAATCATTTTGTCTCATGATATCTTGATGTAATATAAGGTACGGGCAAAGTCAACCTTATATCGTTTCTATTATCTGACATTCCTAAACCCAATTAGACCGACTCAAACAAATGACATTGATCTCCATCAATTCATTTGAGCACGGCCATGCATTTCTCAGTCTCAATTGTCGAGGGGACCCATAGATATCTCTCTTATAATAAGAGGGACAAATTCCATCTTAATCGCTCATATCTCACTACATAATTTTTATTATGTTCAAGTATAACCTTTATAGTCATCCGATTAAAGACAACGTTTGATTATATCAAAACACAATATTCCTTATGTTGAGAACTATAGCGATCTCAGGTCAAAGGATTTAATGGCACAACTATTAGAGATTAACTTATGACTTTAATCCATGTATTAATCTCAAGAATGGTCTGTTCAATTTTTGTTCTCAACAAATAGATATAAATTTGATTTGTATCTCATCCCATGAATATCAATCAAACTTTATACTAATCTTAATTCATTGTTATTCCCATAACCGATTAGGACATTTTAGAATAATTGAAGCAATATTATTTAAGGACATTATATATAATAAACATGCAAATCATTATAATAATAAATTCTCATAAATAGTCAAAATACCATGTTCATACAATAGGCCTAGAGCACTATTACTAACAACCAGTCTATGCAGGCAAATACTTATATGTTGTGTATCTTAATAAGATGATATATGAAAATAATTATATGAAAACAAAAGTAATCAGTTCTGATGCTAAGGCATATCTCAGTTTTGTTCTATAGTGTACATACAGGTACCTTTTGTTACAAGATTTTTGTTATGAACTCCTACGGGAGATGTGAATATTCTGATATATGTATACTGTAATTGAGGACCACTGCATGTGGTCATATATGTTATCTATTTTCCCACTAAGCTATAAGGTTAGCACGGGTGTTTTATTTGTGTAGGTACTGAAGAGGTCGTCAGAGACATCTCGCATTTGCCAGGGCCAACACAGCATTAGGAGTCTTTCTAATGTAAGTCCATGAATTTGTTTTTGAAATGTAAATGTAAAATTTTGTAATAGTGGAACTTGTGTATGTACAAGTAAATGGGACTCCAATTTATGGAAAGGACAATTTAAACACCACTACGGTGGTAGTTTTATAGTTTTACTATTATTATGATATTATGATTTGAAATGGGGCTCACCAATGTTAGAAAAATCAAGTTAAGAAGTCTCTATCCCTGTGTGGCGTCCCCTCATCCGCTTAGGTGGGGGATGGGGCGTTACAGTCGACCTATCAGAGGCTGGTGACAAAGATATTTCAACCACTGATGGGCAAGACCATGGAAGTCTATATCGACGATATGCTTGTCAAATCCAAAGAACGTCCCGACCACACAAGCACCTGCAAGAAACCTTTGACGGTATGAAATTCAATCCCTTAGAATGTGCGTCTGAGTCAATTTCGGCAAATTTTTAGGCTTTATGGTGACGTGGAGGGGGATTGAAGCCAATCCTATTCAACTTAGAGCTATTATGGAATCTTAGACTCCTACCTCCAGAAAATGAGTGCAACAATTGACTGGCTAACTGGCGGCTCTGGGGTGATTCATCTCTTGTTTTACAGACCGATTAAATCCATTTTTTACCATTCCAAAAGGGATCGAACAGACCGACTGGAATAAGGAATGCGATCAGGCTTTCATGGCAATCAAGCAATATCTCACCGAATCACCACCCCGCTAACCTGGCTGTGCTATATGCTACGCTCTATCCTTACATGCGCTCTAATGTCATGAGTGCAAACTTTGTTCAAAGAAGATGAAAAACCAGAATGTAGACCCGTTGTTCAGGCAAATCTCTATCCGAGGCGGAAACTGATATACCCATCCTCGCATATATCCGCAGTGGTGGCTAGAAAGCCTACCCTCTTTTTCCAAGCACACACTACATCGCCTGGGTCGTAATTCAATCTCCTCGCGAGGCATAATACATAAACCCAACTTGTCGAGAAGGATGGCTCAATGTGCTATTGAGCTAAGCGAGTTCGATATATAGTACAAACCCCGCTTGGCAATAAAGGGACATATTGGTAGACTTTTTAGTTAAGATCCCCCAATGGGACGCGGACCCGGGTAACACCGACTAGTGGATCCTTAGTGTGGATGACGCTTCTCGACAAACAGAAGCCGATGTTGGCTTGCAACTTAAAGCCCCAACTGTGGAGAGTATGGAGCAGGCAATACAGTTAGACTTCCTCGCGTCTAACAATGAGGCTGAATATGAAACAATCCTAGCCGGTATAGACTTCGTAATCTCTATATCCTCAGAAAAGATCATCATACAAAGTGATTCCCAACTGGTTGTCAGACAGGTAAACAAGGAGTACGAAACACAGGACCAACGCATGGCTAAGTATGTATGCTTGTTTAAGCTCCAATTGAAAAGCTTTGCAGATTGGAAGCTTGAGCATATCCCAAGGGGTTCAAACAAAAAGAAGGATGCCTTAGTAGTAGTGGTCGCATCCCTACCAACCAAAGAAATAGTGCTCCTCCCTGTCTATTACCAACCGGAGTCGTCAATTGTTGCCAACTGGGTGAATGAGATAAAAGAAGCTTGTCCCTCTTGGATGACTCTAATAGTCTACTACCTGTGCTCGGGAGAACTCCCTGATAACAGGGTTGAAGCCCACAAGATTTAGGTTCATGCTACTCGATTTTCCCTGGTGAATGGGTAGTTGTATAAACATTCCCTAAACGGCCCGTATCTTAAATGCCTCACTACATAACAAGGGAAGTATGCATTGGTGGAACTCCATGAAGGAATATGCGGAAACCATCCAGGCGATAGAACTTTAGCGCATAGGGCCCATACCCAAGGCTATTACTAGCCAACCATGAGAGAGGATGCAGCCGCTTACGTCAAGAAGTGTGATTGCTGCCAACTGCAAGCCCCCATTTCGAGGGTGCTAGCTCAGAACCTGACAACCATAAAAAGCCCTTAGCCCTTCGCCTAGTGGGGAATTGATATAGTTGGACCACTACCTACCGCCCCAGTGCAGTGCAAAAGAAGCTATTACTGGTAGCGACATGCTATTTCAAAAAATGGGTAGATGCTGAAGCCTTCGCCTCAATCAAAGACAAAGATATCATCCAATTTGTATAGAAGAACATCATTTGCCAGTTCGGAATACCACAATCGATAGTAACTGACAATGGGCCACAATTTGATAGTAGGGTGATAGGCCGAAAGCGTGATGTGTAAAATGTATACGCCTATGTGCGCAAGTGCACGCGTCATTTCAACTAATACAGTGTACCTAAGTACGGATATTAATCCACGGGGAAAATTGTGTTGATTACTGAGTTTAGCCTTTGAATATTATCTGGATGTAAACTTTGAATGACAAATTAACTAATGAGTGAGATTAAACTAATCTAATTTATCTTAGTAATTTATCAGACATTTGAGACTAGGCCTGGTCCCCCGCCACTCGACATGGATTACTACCTAGAAAAATTACTATTCGGGCCTATTCATGACTCATCGACGACTGGTGATCGTGCCTACGAAATACCCTCGAGGTGTATCCGCCTATCTGCCAGCGTGGCTGGAGTGTATCTCTACCCCAACCCAATGCTCCTAAACGCTTAAATGTTCTAACCTTAATCGGCACCCTCGGAATCGGGATATCTCTATGTATCGAATTGACCAAGGGTCACTCTATTCAGATCCCTGGGCATCCTCATCTCTCGATCTCGGATACCCAGCAAAATCATGCCACGTCAGCGACATCGCATGCATATAAATCGCGATATAGAGTGTGTGACACACAAGTCATAAACAATTGAATAATATAAAATCCAGATCTTTAATCCATGCAATCGTGACAGGGTTCAACAAAACCCTAGATATGAATCTAGAACATACTGAACGTAATTACACAAGTAATCAATCTATAAAACATCCGCATTTTTATTAGAAAAGAAGAAAATACAAAAGTAGGTCTCTTCTCCGCTGATTTGGGTCTCTGTTGCTATGCTTTCCATGCCCTCGTTCGTACGTTTCTCAACCCCCCTCGATTTCTGGTCCCTTTTTCTTTTAATGATGGTGAGGCAGAAATCGCGCTGACGTCGCAACGTTGAGGCGTCGCGACGTTGGCCACTTATTGACTTCCTCTTCTCGTTGACCCGACGTCGCGAGGTTGGGACATCACGACATTCCTGCCAGCTTTATGCTTTTCTTCTCTCTCGCCTCCAAATGGTTCTAAATCGCTCGCTCAACCCGCTATTCACACAAAATGCAAGAATCGATATCGGGTTATAAATGCATATTTAATCAGAAAATGTTAAGACCATAAAATGTGACGCTGGTATGGCATAAGTGTTTGAAAGACTCATCACACCCCAAATCTTAGTTTCGTTTGTCCCTGCTAAGAATCGACTCTAAACCGACACACAACCTACATACTATAACAACCTAACACTAAGATCAGGATGCACATGATGACGTACGTAAAGGATCAAAATGGACCGATCACAATTTTGCCTTTGTTCGAATATTGGGATCCGTAAGCAGGTCCGACTTTCGAAGAACTGCTTGAACCCCATGCGCCTGATAAGCGCTCAACCCTCCGGAAAATCAATAAATTTTCCCAAAACGTACTATGTAGCATTGAATACGTGACCCCAGCATATACCTAGGTTTCTCGACACCCCAAACTTGGAGTTCAACTCACCTAGCTGGGAGAATCTAACTATGGCGACGTGAACAATCAAGCCAGAATGAACATACCTACGCGTGAAAGAAAAAAAAAACTAGTGCCTTTAAGTTTATGCTGGCAAGTTCATGTACCGGGATTAGCCGGTGACTTCACCGCTGGTTATGGGCACTGTGCATTCGTCTCGAACATCACCCGAACACTCAACTAAACCTAAAGGCCCGGTTAGGAAACTTCCATCTTCATTCCCAGAATCGAGCAAAGGAAGTCAATGACTCCGACTGCCTGGTCAGGGCTTCAAAGGCCCCTCGCACCGCCCGGGATTCCGATTAGAAGATCCCACTTATTATGTTCCTATGTTTCTTTTTTTTTTTTTCATTTTTTTTTCATTTAGGGCTCGAAGGCAATCCTCTTTATTTGGGGTGGTGTCCCATCTCTTCTGCTTGGGAGACTCCTGTGTTTGCTGAATCCCAGAATTGCTCTGGGCGCTCAGCATACCCTATAGGTCATCTGTGTGTGAGTGTGATAGGCTCGCTGGAGAAATGGTTCTTGAACATTCTGTGGGTGATTCACTTGGTCTCCCTACCTATTCATCCTGAAACTCCCGAGCATCTAACACCCTACAAATCCTTTATGGATTTATACTATGTTCGTCCATGATAATTGTGAACTCGGTCAAAAGATATCCTTGACTCTCAAGCATGGCATCACACACACACACTACCTAAACACTCTCAATGTCAACACAGCCTAATACCAGGGACTCCCAATGACTAGAAACAACAAAACAGAAAATTGACCAACCATAGAAAATATATATATATATATATATATATATAAACTAAACACAAGACTCAGCATACTAAAATAACCAAACATAAACTAAACCTAACTAAAGTAGGAGACGCGAAATGAAACTGACCCAACATAAGACTATACTAATCTATCAAAACCCGATCACAACCCACACCCCCCTCCCCCCCAAAACAGAAGTGGCCAATGTCCCCACTAGCTATAAAAGAACAAGAGAGGGTGAAGGAAACTTCCCTGGTGATTGGTTGCATCACTGCGGCGGTGGCGGCGGTGGCTGGTGGAGGGCGAGAAGCTGAGCGAGCTGGTCCTGGAGGGACTGCTAATTCCGGAGAATGGTCGCTTGGTTAGCCAGGATGGTACGCATGTCAGCGCGGAGTGCCTCCATATACTGGGTAATGAGGACGCGGTGCGCCTAGGTCTCGTCCCAAAAAGCATTGAAACAGTCAGTGAGTGCAAGCACCGGGTCCTCGAGATCGGGGCTAGGACTATATAGGGCCGCCGCCGAGGTCGGTTGTGGCGGTGGTGGGTGAGTAAAGGATTGCCCAACGTCACCCTGAGGATCGCCCGGGAGTCCAAAACGAGCCTGATACTCGTGAAGCTCATCCTCGTCCGAGGGTTCATTGCCCGAGTCGTACATACCCTTAGGTCGTGGTACACCCGGTTTGTCACGCTTGACCATGATAACTTTAATAGGGTGTATCCACGCCTCATTGTCCTCTATGCACCCCAAGACGCCGGGGCATAGACCGCGATATGAGAAAGCAAGCCCCAAAGTTCATTTTCGTCCCAAGAAGGAGGATGGCATCCGATAACCCGCCTCCAACATCGAAGGGCATCTGGATGATGCATGAGTTGAGGAGGGGTTAACGCCGCGCTTCACTTCACACACCGTCAAGCCAAAAGAGACGCGACGGATGAAGTGATGCCATTCCCCTCGGGAATATGTGCCAAATATTTGGCCTCAAGCGCACTATTCTTCACTATCAGTTTCCACTCACCCCGCTCTCATTGGTCGTGACCCGATGACCTCGGGGTAGTCTGGCCACTCATAGAGCCGATCAAAAGGCTCAGGAGGAACCGGGTCAAGATTATAGAATTGGTTGATAAACTGCGCGCTGAAGTCTACCAACACACCACGCACCCTAATTCATTTCGACCTATTACTCGGGAGGCGAGGTCAAGGAATTCATACCACACCGTCTGCAATGACGAGGTGTTTGGCATAGCGCCCGCCATCCCTTAGTCGCAATGGTCTTGCGAAGAAATCGCTTCAGGTGGTGGAAGCCCTTTCTTTGATGAAGGATCGATTTACAAATGGTGCCAAACCGACGCAAGGGCACCTCATTGACAAACTTGTGAGGTCGAAATTGAGCCCAGTCCCAATCACTAAGGGCGCACCGGGCCGTAATGACAGTAGGAGGCCACTCCCAGGTGACCTTGACAAATGATCGAGCACCTAAGGTGCACAATGGGAACGCATGCTAGAATGGCGACAAGGAGACTGCCACGACCTCTAGGTGCACCTAATGCACTGGGCAGCGCCAACCGCACCGAATAATGGGACCAGACTGCCGAGCCACCAAATGTCGGTCACCTGAGCCGACAGGGGTGGTTAGCACCACTGGAAGTTGTGATGGAGGCGTGAGACAGGCGGAGGGATGACATCGAGGGCGAAGACGTAAGGGGCGGCAGAGGCGACAAAGCGTGGCCTGAGGCCGCAACAATGGAGGCGAAGATGGTTCCCAGGCTTCGGGCGTGGGTAGGACAAAAACAGAGGGCTTCCAGACATGAAACGCATGCAACTGCCAGATCGTTCTCGGGCTCAACGCCGCGACGCCCCGGGCGTGGAGCGTACCAACGCCAGCGACGCTCCAAAGAATGGCAACCGACGCCGCGACGCCAGATCCAACGTAGCGCATTACCGCACCGGCTCTTCATAGCCACAGTAACGCCGCGACGCTTGAGAGCCAACGCCGCGACGCGTGGACAGAAAGCTCAAAATGCAAAATTTTCTGCAACCGTGTTCGAGATACGAGGAAAACCCCTAGTGCAATTTTTGACCCCTTCAAACTTCTGAAATGAGTTTCTTGAGCAGATCTTCCACATTAATTTCTATCTTGGGTCCTCGAAAACGTATTTACCAAAAGAAAACCCCGACAATTTTAAAGAGACAAAACCAAACCAAAATTAAAACAAACAAATAAACTTAAACTATGGAAGAAAAATTTCAAGAAAAGCTTGGGTTGCCTCCCAAGAAGCGCTTTGTTTAATGTCGTTAGCTCGACAGCCCTGAATCTCAATGTGCTCGAGAACCCGAGCATAAACAATTGCTTACTATACTTCTTCTGGTGTGTTCAATGGAATGGTCTGCTTATTCGTATGGTACTCGCTCCCAAAGTATAGCTTCAACCATTGGGTGTTAACTTTGAAATGCCCTTTTCTTCGATGCGTAATCAATTTCCTCCATGTGGAAAAACTGTCACAAAGTGAATGGTCCCGACCATCTTGACTTTAATTTTTCGGGAAAGAGTTTAAGTCAGGAATTAAACAAGAGGACCTGTTGTCCCGCCTCGAATTCTTTCCTAGCAATATGTTTATCATGCCAGACTTTCGTCTTTTCCTTATATATGTGAGCATTCTCATGCTTCAAGGCGAATTCGCCCATTCATCAGCCGTAGCATTCGCTCTCTCCATTAATGTACCGTCTTATACTACCGAGTTGCCCAAGAGGGGCTCACGTTCAATTCCACCGACAGTGGTACGCTTTTCCATAAACGATTCAAAATGGCTTACATACCCAATGGTGTTTTAAATGTTGTCTCAGATGCCCGCAGTGCATCCAATCTTTTATACCCACCCTCGAGCCGTTGACTGCTTTCTCCATAATGGACTTGATTTCGATCCGATACCTCCGCTGCCCATTTGTCTATGGTGGTATGCGATGCAATGTCACACTCCATACTTGTGCAAGACTCATAATCATCTTATTGTAAATGAGTACCGTTTATCTATAATCAAGGTTCTGGGAGTGCGGTCACCACCGTGAGAACCGTGGAGAATATGTGGCCACGCAGAACCGGGCCACTACCCCAGCGACCATTAGTGCGAAGCTCCGCATTGCTTCAACTCACTTAGAGACGTAATCTACCGCGCAAAGATGTACTGTGTTATTAAAAGAAAGCGGGGAAATGGACCCATGAAATCCATCCCCCCATAAATCAAATAGTCTCTACTTCCGTAATTGTGTGCATGCGCTGCTTGTCTCTTCTAGAAATGATTCCATTTGCCGGGCATTTGTCTAGTGGATATGAACCGATGAGCATCCTGACAAGCCAGGCCAGTAAAAAAGCCTGATCAAGTACCTCGCTGCCGTCGCCTCCGAAATGCCCCCCACATGGTAAAGTGTGGCAGTGGTTCAGAATACTATTCATTTCATCTTCGGGCACACATCTCCTGATCACTTGGTCAGCACAATGCCTGTATAGAATAGGTTCCTCCCAATAGTAGTGTTTCAAGTGTGCGAAGAACCTCTTTTTCTGTTGATAGCTAAATTCTTGAGGGATCACCTTGGCCACCAAATAATTCACTTAGCTCAAACCACATGGAATCGCTCTTGTTCACAGCTAAGAGTCGCTTCATCTAGAAATTTTTTTCATTCAATATGGACTCATCACTCTGCCCCTTCTAACCTGATAGATGATTCAACTATGTTCTAATGCTCTCTTCTCGTTTTTAATCTCCAAATCGTAATTACAAAGAAGAGAACCCACCCTGATTAGTCTCTGCCATGCCCTTTAGTCATCAAGTATTTTACAGAAATAACAAGAAGATAATTACCTTGTTACCAATCAAATAAGGCCTAAATTTGTCAAAGGCAAAGACAATGGCCAATAGTTCTTTTTCCGTGGTGGCATAGTTCAGCTGGACATCATTCAAGGTTCGACTAGCATAGTAGATCACTTGGAATATTCTTTCTCTTTTCTGCCCTAACACCGCCCAATCGTATAGCGTCACTTTGCGGCCACACATTAGCTCAAATGGAAAGGCCCACCAAAAGTTACTACAATAGTTTATTTCAATTTATATCTTTCAAAGACTAAATGCGTATACACTGCATCAAATTCAAATCCAGTCCTTAGGACCAAGAATAATCCATGGTAATCCGAGAAAGTCTTTGATGAAGGCCTATAGAATCCAACTATGGCCTAAAAAGCTTCTTATCCCTTACGTATTTAGGGTGGAGGTAATTTTTCACCGCTTCAATCTGCTCTGCCTACCTCTATTCCTTTTGTAGAAACTGATGCCCAAGTACAATGCCCTCAGACCATAAAATGGCACTTCTCCCCAATTTGAGTACAAGGTTATTCCTCAAGATCCGATCAATTAATCGACCAAATTCTCCTGACAATCACAAAAGGAGCTTCCTGAAGACGTAAAAAATCATCCATGAAGACCTCGATTGTTTTTTCAACCATATCGGAGAATTTGGCCATCATACAGCGTTGGAATGTGCCCGATGCATTGCACAACCCGAAGGGCATCCGCCTGAATGCGAATGTACCATAGGGACATGTGAATGTTGTCTTCTCCTGATCTTCAGGGGCTATAGCAACTGGAGCCAGTCAAATATCCATCCAAAAAGCAATAATGTCTGTGGTCCGGCTAATCGATCCAACATCCGATCCGTAAACCAAGAATGGGAAATGATCTTTCGAAAGTAGCCCATTTAGTTTCCAATAATCAATACAAATTCCTTCACCCTATGACTCGCTCTGTATGCGTAATGTGTTATTCTCGACCTATGATGATTGTTCCTCCCTTTTAGGTACTACTTGCACCGACTTACCCACAGACCGGTTCCAGTCAAAGGATAAATAACCCGATATCTACACTTTAATACTTCCTCAAGGACTACCTCTTTCATACTAGATTCAATCTCCTCGTGCTTCCAATCGAGGGCTTATGACCATCTTCCAACAAAATTGACGCATGCACATAGAAGGGCGATCCTTTAAATCGCTGCAGACCATCCTACAAGATTATGGATCTCTAAGGGCCCCCAATAACTTATCTTCCTTATTTCGCCGTGACCGAAATGATCATCATAAGGTGGAGGTCGTTTCAAGATAAGCATACCAAATGGCTAAGTAATGGCTTTTGTTCCATCTAGGTGGTTGTTCAAACGATGGCACCGGCGTTTAATATTTTCTACCTAGCGACCAAAAATATTTCCCTCTATCGGGTCTCGAAGGAATCATCCATTTTGCATACTCCGCCTTCGCCTAGATTCTCGAATCAATTTACTCAGCTGGGCATCCAAAGGATCGTTGAGACCACTTTAGCTAGACACCATAGCCTCTACTCTGGGTCACATGAAGCATATCACTTCGTCGCATGTCTCACAACCGAACACGTTTGAACTCGACTTCATCCCTCCCGCACTCTCAATTTTAGCCTCCGAACGTCAATCATCGCCACAAATGCTAGAAATGGTCTACCCAAGATTATTGGTATTTTTATCTTCCGTATCTAATACAATGAAATCATTGAAGATGAACTTGTCAACCTTCACTAAGACATCTTCTATCACCTCTGATGCTTTAAGACCTGGGTCAAGAAGCCGGCGTGACTCCGTAGCTGGGCGAAGCCCTAATCCTAAACTAAATATGGATAGCATGAGATTAATACTGCGCCCAAATCACAAAGCTCTCTAAAGATAGCGCTTCCGATGGTGCAAGGGATAGTGAACCAGCTCGATCTTTAGCTACGCAGCTTCCTCGAAGGATGGCAATTACATCTTCGCCAGGTTAACTGCTTGGAAATCAGCGCCTTTCTTTCTCGAGACAAGATGTCTTCATAAATTTGACATAATCCCAGCATTTGTTCCGCAGCATCAAAGAAATTGAATGTCGATGTGCGCTTCTTGAATACTTCCATAAACTTTCAGGAACTCCGCCATCCAGCCTTTATGCCTTTAGACGCTGTGTGATTACCTAATTGGGCTATGAGTTGTGGACAATCCTTTGCTTCAGTTTCTTCTCCCACAGACTATTTCTCTCAATGCTCTCCTTCAGATATCATTCTGACCGGTCTCGGATGACTTTTCGCCTACCTCCTGCATCAAGGTCCTCAGACGCTAATTCTTTACCACTTCTCAAATACAGGACTGCTTACATGTTCATTCCCTCGTTCCTGGGTTCACTCTCGAGCTGCTTGGTAAGGAACCCTATTGCCTTCTCATAATAGATCGCCATCAGCCCATCCTGCACTCTCTAAATTTCAACTGCCGCTGATTGTTCAATTGGTGGCTTTCTGTTACATTCGCTGGTTTCATTCACATAAAGGCGTATGAGGTGAGCATTACAAGAAGTGGCTTGTTCCAAGTCCACCTTTTCTGGGAGGTGGCTCGCTTACTCTGGGTGGTGGCATGTTGTTCCTCGATTGTTCCTCCATCCATAACCCTAACTCCGTTCGACTATTCTCGAGTATTACGCCACCCTCGCCTCGATGGCCTCCGATAGTTGTCGCCCGCTATCAATTCTATCGCTATGGCTAACTCTCGATTAAACTTGACACATACCGGGCCTACTCTCACGATTTGGTGTCCCGACCGGCACTCTCAGGCCGCTATAAGCCGTCTCCTCCACAGACCCACACAACTCCCATGGTCAACCCTCACAGATGGCATTCGCACACTCATTGCCTAGTCACCGCTAGCAGGTCGCGCGACATGAGTAACCAGATTGTTGAGAACCTCGTTATCTGTGCCGCCTATGGCCTTCACTGGAGTAGTCTTATCTCTAGGCCACTGATTAGTATTAGTAGCAGCATCTTCCAAGATTTCATATGCTTGGTCCGTGGTCTTCTTCATTAGCGCCCCTCCTGCCGAGGCATCAATCATTGTTCTAGTAGCATTCCGCAAACCATTATGTAAAGTAAGGAACTCCGCATCCATCCGTCACCAGGATGCGGCACTCTCAACAAAGCCAGAAATCTATCCATAAGCCGCGTGTCTTCCCCAGCTGGTCCGTTAAAAGTATTAATCTTCGCGACCACCACAGCAATTTCTTGGCCGTGGAAAAACTTCGTCGAAACTTTCGGCACTAAGTCGCTCCATGAAGTATGGAGTCCACGGTTGACTGACAACTACCGCTCGCTCTATCACCTAGCGGTAGGAACCAATTCAACCCGAAAGGGCCTCTTCGACCCCATTGTACTGGATCGGCCGCGTACTTCGAGGAAGTCGTTAAATGCACATTCGGATTCTCATCGGGCAACCGCGGAACAACAAGATGTTCAAGCATCCGTAAGGTTATCGACTTTTAACCTCGGGGGTTGCTCACCGAACAAAGCGGTCTTCTGATCGCCCTCAACAACTCAGAAGTGTAAGGCAAACTTCTTCTAAGAACATGAATGGATCATCTAGCCGTATAAACGGCCTGCGTATGATTCCACCGTTATTCCTATCAGAAGTCCCTTTGTGGCCTGCTGCTCAGCTGCCAAGATCGTTTCTTCATTGTTCTAAGATGATTGTTGGGGATTTATACTGTGGTTGTTCTCGCTTCAACAGACCCAGCGTTCTTTCGGTTCAGATCAAACTGATGTAGTTCATCCCGTTCCGTGTTCAGATGTGCACTCATCATCAGAATCTTTACCAGAATCACACTAAACGTAAATACCAAATTACCAGCACTTGTAAAAGTAAAATAGAAACAAAAATAAGAATTCCAGAGTAATATATAATTGTTGTTTATCAATATCAACTCTAAAACTTTTCCCCGGTAACGGCGCCAAAAACTTGATAGGCCGAAAGTGTGATGTAAAAATACACGCCTATAAAAGCAAGTGCACGCCGTGATTGGCAATACGCTGGGTACCTAAGTACGAATATCGATCCACCTGGGAAAAGTGTTGATTAATGAAGTTTAGCCTTTGAATATTATCCGATGTAAACTTTGGAATGACAAATTAACTAATGAGTGAGATTAAACTAATCTAATTTATCTTAGTAATTTACTATATGAAGACTAGGGCTCATTCTCCCCGCCACTTCTAACTGATTACTACCTGTAGTACCACATTCGCCTATTCACGACTCATTGATGATCTGGGTGATCGTGCTCACGAGATGCACTCTGTGTATCCATTCTGCTAGTAGGTTGAGTGCATCTCTACCCCAACCCAATGCTCAAATGCTTAAATGTTCTAACTTAATCTAAGACCCTAATTCAGAGATATCTCTATGTACCTAATTGACCCAAGGGTCGCTCTATTCGATCCTGGCGCCCTCATCTCGATCTCTGATACCAAAGAAATCATGCCAATGTTAGCCAGACATCGCATGTATATAAATCACAGATATAGAGCAGATACTAACAAGTCATAAACAATTGAATAATATAAAATCCAAATCTTTAATCCATGCAATCGTGACAGGGTTCAACAAAACCCTAGATATGAATCTAGAACATACTGAACGTAATAACACACGTAATTAATCTATAAAACATCTGCAGTTTTATCAAAAAAGAAGAAAATACAAAAGTAGGTCTCTTCTCCGCCGACTGGTCTCTACTAATGCTTCCGTGTCTCGTCAGACAAGCCGACCCTAGATTTCCGGATCCCTTTTGCTTTTAATGATGGTGAGGCATCATACGACGTCGCTGACACAGACTTCGCGACAGGTGTCGCGACGCTATCTTTGTCGACTTCTTCTCATTGACCCGATGTCGCGACGTTGGCCTTTTGTCGACTTCCTCTTCTCATTAACCCGACGTCAGCGGGACGCTTGACGCCGCGACGCTCCCCGCTGCCTAATGCTTTTCTTCTCCGCCTCCAAATGGTCCCAAAACTACCCGCTCTACCTACTATTCACAAAATGCAAGAATCGATATCTAGCTATAAATGCATATTTAATCAGAAATAAAGCTAAAACCATAAAACAGACGCAGGTATGGCATGAGTGTTTTAGGCACTCATCACAAGGTATACATGAACTTTTGCAACGAGTTGAAAATTAAGAACTTGCATTCAATCCCGCGATATCCACAAAGCAACGACCAGGTAGAATCATCCAACAATACTCTCCTAACAGCTTTGAAAAAGCGTCTACATTCGACCAAAGGATAATGGGTAGATGAGCTTCTAGGAGTTCTATAGGCCTACAAGACCACCAGCCGGAAACCAACTAGGATATCGCCATTTGCCCTTACTTAGGCTATAATCCTCATAGAAATCGGGATGCCCACGCTTTGAACTAGAATTTCTAAAGAGGCTAATGCTGAAGCCATACAAAGACTTGATATGGCGTATGAGCTCCAATGGTTAAATCGTGCGTATAGCATCATACCAAAGAAAGACTAGAAAACCTTGCATTAACTAAAGGAAAGTACGTGAACATTCCAAGATTTGTGGTCTGGGGTCTTGAGAAGAGTCTTTGAAAACACGACTAACCCAGCATATGGGAAGTTCCAACCAAATTGGGAAGGGCCATATAATGACAGTCCGAGTGGGGAGCAATGGGATCATACACTACTGATAAGCTAGACCTGACTCGTAATCTTTAATGGAATGCCACACATCTAAAGATGGCACCACAAAAATTTCCTCAAAGTATTACTATTAATAACATCGTCATTGTGACATTTTGCAACTCCGTCTTCCTCAAAAGTCCGCAGAGGACTGATATCCCATCAAGTACTTTCCAAAGACTGGGATCAGTGGTTTTAGTCATTGCCATCTGGCGAAAAAAGTCCGTGATATAGTCAGACATCCCTGTCACTTTCAAAGACCAACAGGGCTCTTAGCCCACTCGCACTCGCAAAAGTCCAGATATGGCTGATATTCTACTAGCACTTTCCAAAGACCAGACTATGGCTCTTAGCCCGTCTAAGACTCAAGAAAAGTCCAAAGGCTATCGAGCACTACTGGCACTTTCTGTACAGACCAAATCGGTGGTCTCTTAGCCTCACGGCAAGACTCGCAAAGTTCGGGATATATTGATATCCTACTAGCACTTTCCAACACCCGACCATAATTTTAGCCGGCACCTCATAAAAGTCCAGCTATATCTACACCCTGCTGGCACTTCTACATCCTGGGACAGGCACTTAGTTTGTCAAATTATAAAGTCCAGATAATATCCGGCACTTTCCAAATACCGTGATCATAAGTTTCGCTTGCTATCACTCAAAGACCGGGATTGAGGCTCCATGTCTCGCTAGCACTTTCGCTGCTCAAGCACGATCCTAGTCGCAGTGTACGTCATAGCACCGGATAGTCCCTGAGTATACTGGGCATGCCACAACACTGGGCTTGCCCACCGAGGTCAGGAGCCTAACCGTGGCACTTAAATTGTACATAATTCTAAACCCTGTCTATAAAACACTCCCAGCCAAGAGGCGTTTGCTCAAAGAATTACAAAAAGTTATATCTCATAAATATGCCAATGACGTAATTAGTTACACAATGATATATGTATAAGCGGTTATATTAGGCCCGTTACAAAAAATTACATCTCGTAAACATGCTAGGGGCGTCATTAGTTACACTATGATATATGTCTAAGAGGCCATATTAGTGCAACTATGTGAGTACAAAGAAAAGAATGGCCACTCATGGAAAATGAGAAAGAAAAAAAGGCGCACACTGTGAGGCTCATTTCAAACTCAACTAGGCACTCCCACCGACTCCTCCGCCCCACCCCTCACGATGCCCCCGCGCCCACGCCTCAGAGGACACCGCACAAGGGGGCACTGAAGGCCTATAACGCACTCTGGAGAAAGAAAATTAGGAAAGTCAGGCGTACAATCTAGAACCTCTAGCTGGTCTCCACAGATATTGTGTTTGAACACACAACACCCATAGCCATAGGTGAAAGATGGCTCCAAAGCCCTCTGAAGTCTTCCTCCATGGCTCCTTGTTCCCTAATTCATAAGTAGAACATAGTAAAGAGAAATCACAACAGGCTTAAGACTTGAATGTGGGTGACACTGTGTCAAACCCCATATAGGGTGAAACGCCAACATGCACTAAATGCCCTAATAAAAAAATCATGCATCGCAGACAATCATGGGACTTGCGTGTTACCCACATGCTTTGTGACCAATCACCCTTCACCTTCCGGCACGCTTTACGTCCATATTAATTTTCCAATATGTCTAGCTTTCCATACTCAAGGTTTGGAAGATAGTACCATCACGAGTACCGTGGTTTTTAACCATTTACCTATCGCCTAGGTCCCGCTTAGCCTAAGGCTTGTCCGAACGCACGACTTAGAGCCCGCCTCGGCACCCCCTTGTTGGTACACATCAAGCTTCCTACGATGATCCTTGGCTTTCGACCAACCAAGGCTCAAAGATGGTGCCTTGGTTTCATCAAAGACAAGGGCGAACCCCATGTGCTCCTAATCCTAGCATTAGTGTCCTAGAGCGACCATCCTAACCAAGAAATTGAGGAAAGGGGTTGCATAAGGAAAGGAATCAATGGCTTAAGCAAACGAGAAATTATAAAAGCGTCAACAATAAGATATAAGCAATAGTAGAAGTAGACAAAAAGGTGTATTTCATTTAAGCACCCATGGTGCCTAGAGAGTACACAAATGATGGCGACGGCAAGGCCTCCCCGGTAAAGTCGTAATTAGCAAGAATGAGAGAGAGGAACTGGGAGTCCTCATGGTCCCTGAAGAATCTCCACCCACCCGTCGCCTGCTTAGAGGAACTTCTATCATATGGGCCTCGAAGTCACCTAGATTGGGGGCAACTGGTTCACAAAGAACTTAGGAGGCAACAGGTCAGCGGAGTCAAGCATTCCCTCTAGGACCTTTGGATGGTCTCCACATATGTTGTGTTTGAAAACACAACACCCATACCCATAGGCAAAAATCACCTCCGGAGCCTTTTGATATTCCTCCTCCATGGTCTCTTTGTCTTTACTGGCTTGAGAATGAAGAGAAGATACCTCATCCTTGACCATCCTAAGCTCTAGCAGGAGAGACGTTCGATCAACCTCTCTAGCCTGGGCGGGCCTCGCATTCGCCTACGCCGCTTCTTCTACATCCCCGGCTTCCTCTATAGTGGCCAAATATCTTTTGGACCCTAGGGCCAAAGTCACCCTCCGCTTTGCCTCCCGTATCGCCCACAGGATCGCAAACACCTCGTCCCGAAGGTGTACTAAGAGCATGTAACCGTAGGTTGCATATGTGCCCCAAGGGCTTCTTAATTATTTCAGCTGTTGTCATAAGAAGATTTTTTTTTTTTAACGTTGTTTTAGCGATAATAATAATACAAATTGTCATAATGGTGGTTCGTGAAGTTTAGAAAATTATTTAGATCTCGGGGATGATGAAACGGATCATACAAGTGTAATTGTCTTCACTCTAAATCTAGTGAACTAGAAAAGTTTCGTCGACCCCGAGACAAGTGGAATTTTTTTTACTGGGTAATAAGTCATCAAGACCTCAGGACAGACTACAAAAATCTTAGGAAGTCAGAAATGGCTTGAGCTAAGTTCATTTAAAATAAATTAAATGTTCTTTCGAATTTAAATGTTCTGAAAGAAAAAAATATACAAACTTGAATTTTACGCAGAGAGTCAAATGGAATTTAGTAAAATGTCAAATGGGACTCACAATTTAAATGAGAAGTGTAAGTGTTAAAAAGTAAACAAAATGAAATGAATTAAAATGAAGTGTTAAAGTGGAGAAAATGAGAAATGGGATTTAGAGTAGCCAAACAAGGCCTTAAGGAACATGGGATTTAAGACCACATTTTCATTACTGAGAGGACAAAACACCTATTCAAGTATTTTGTCTGGGAGAGCTAGGCATCATCCACTGAGTAAGGCTGAGGAGAAAATTGGTGATTTCTACATGAACAAGAGATTTGGTGATCAAGAACAAGAAGGGACTCAGGCTGCACAACATTACTCAATGCAACATGCACTGCACCGCCGTGGTAAGAATAGGTAATAACAATACATGGGTCATGCAAGGTAATAAAAAGCAAAGTGTAAAAGAATCCAAAGATTTGAGGTGTGTTAGACAAACCTCGAACTCCTTTATTTGTGCTGAGTTAACCAAATGTGGATAAAAAGAGTTTTGCTTTGGTTGTAAATGAGTTTTAGAGATGATTTTTGAAGAGTATTGTTGGTTGGATTGGTTTTTGTGATGTTTGTAAAAAGAGAAATGTTTGGTTTGCAAAGGAAATACAGTCAAAATTTTGTCAAAACCCTTGTTCTTGTTTTGGTTATAGGTTAAGTTATGATCATCCAAATGAAGTGATTCCAATTGGTAAAGAACCATAAGATGTAGCTACAATGTATAGAGGACCAGGAGCAATTAGTAGCTCAAGGTCTAATAGTAGCTTAAAGGTGAGCCTGTAGTCAATGTGTATGCCTGCTTTTGGGTATTGTTATGGTGTTTTGGACATAAGTTGAGATTCACCTATCCAAATTGAGTGATCCAAAATTCCCAAAAACAGGACTTCTAGGGGAATAATTTACTTGAGGAAGTGTATGCAAATTGTAACCCCAAAGCGCCCAGAAATCTGTCAAAGTGGAGTTATATGCAGATTCTGTTTTGCAAATTTGAGAAATCTAGATGTTGGGTGCTTGGGGGTTGGTTAGACCTTGGTCTAAGCTAATGAAATCAATGTTTGAAGTTAATTTTGGACAACATTAGGATTTTGGTTTTAGAGGACGTTTAAAGGTACTGTTGTTAAAAAAAAACAACAGCATGTTTTTCCAGTTGCTCAGGTTATGTGGTTGAGGGCTCAGAGAAAGAATTTAAATGAAAATTTAAAGAGATGTCATTTGTATATATGTGACTAAACTGAGAGTTTCATAATTTTGAAGACCGTTGAATAATTTGGTAATAAAGCCCGTAGAATACCGTCAGAAAAAGTTGGCCAAAATGAGTGGAGGGTTTTTTTTTTTTTTTGAGCTTTTTGTGCTCAAGGGTAATTTGGTCATTGGATTGATATAATGCAGGTGACCTACGTACTTTTAAGTTTCTCGTAAAATTAACCGCTTTCAATATAGTCGCCAGTTTCTACTGCTGCTTTACTACTATGCAAAGCGACACGTGGTCGGCTCAATTTTTTGTAATCGAAAGTGGAGTAATAAACTTATTAATACTAGTGTATTGTTATAAATCGCTTTTTATTTCGGTATGTTGGTGGTTTTAATTAGCAACCATATTTGCTTGCGGTTTTGATTTGTTAAACCATATTTTAAGCTTATGGTTTTGATTGGTTAAACCATATTTTAAAGCTTATGGTTTTGATTTGTTAAACCATATTTAAAAAAAAAAGCAAGTAAGCAAGCAAAATTATGTTTTATAAGTCAGGCCTTAAGAAATCCTTGCGAAGCAAGCATTACGGTGTCAAAGGTATTCAGACAAAATGTAGGAAGTTAGGACATGATTACTTATCTAGATTCGTCGGTCGCAAACTTAGTTTCATGCATTATGGCATATTAGAGGAGGACCGTGGCACTTACTGGAGTATATAGGGTTAGCGTGCTAGCTTATTATGTGGTGATGGAGCATTCCACCATATTTACCGGAAGAAGTGATGTGGACACGAGGTCCTTCCAACGCATCTAGAGCACAATGTGTTTCGTATTTACTAGGTACAAATAGGCGCAGCGCCCCTGGTTGATCATTATATTTTTATACATTTTACATATGTACTTTAAAAAATCTAATTCATTGATAGTTGGGCAGCATTTTATGAAAAGTTTTAGAAACTTTTATAGCAAAGCAAGCAAACATTTTATAAAAAGTTTTAGAAACTTTTATAGCAAAGCAAGCAAGCATTTTATGAAAACTTTTAGAAACTTTTATAGCAAAGAAAGCAAGCATTTTATGTAAACTTTTAGAAACTTTTATAGCAAAGCAAGCAAGCATTTTATGAAAAGTTTTAGAAACTTTTATAGCAAAGAAAGCAAGCATTTTATGAAAAGTTTTAGAAACTTTTATAGCAAAGCAAGCAAGGTTTCCTAAAAATGTTTTGTAAAAGATAGTTTTACAGTTTTGAGAAAAAGCAAGCATTTTATAAGCATACACTCACTGAGCTCTTTTAGCTCATTATTTTACTGGTTTTAAAAATTATTTTTCAGGTACAGGTACACCCGATGCTGGGACATATCAAGGTCCTCCTGACTACTAGTTATATATGCTATATTTACTCACTATTGTATAGATTGTAAGAAAATACTTTGAACTTGTATGGTTGTGCATATGTATGTACATAGTTTTGTTTATGAAAATGTGATGAGCCTGAGGCTCTTTTGAAGAAGTGTCTGTCTGGGTCACATATTTTAGAACTCGTAATTTGTATTTACAAAGCCTTGGGGACATGTCCTATATGCAACCTGCTATGTCGAAATTTTATAAAAATAACAAGTTTAGAAAGAAAATTTTATATCGGGTTTCAAGAAGCAACACTCGCCTTAAGGCCTACGTAATTCTCTAGTCAAGCAAGTATCACCGAGTTCTGGGTCATTTAAGACATCGCCTCATAGTAAGGGTAGGGGTGTGTCAATGGTCACAAATGTGCAACCTTAATCTTCCTCCCAAATTCGGTCCCCTCTCTTTTTCCTCGCACCTCCGTCTTCCTCGGGGCCCTCCTTAGCCTTCCGTCTCACGTGTTCACCGGGATCAGCCTTGCCTAGGACTCTTCTCGATCACGTGGTGCGAGGCGCCGCCTTAGCATAGAGTCAGAACTCTCAACATCCCTTCAAATTCTATGTCGAAGCTCCTTGTGCTAGCGCCCCATGTTCCTGAGAGCCGTTGCAGCCTGCAAAGAGAGAACATTTGAAGGAAATCATAACATCAAAACAAACAATCAAACATCAAAGGTTTAGCCATACTAATTCGGCAGTCTCATCAAAGTCATGGTTGTGCATTTACATCCCTTCCTCGGCCACGCGCTAGTAGGACCTCTTATCCAGGTTGACAAGGAAGAAGATGGAGTATTCTTCCCCATGGGCCACAACCAGTACGCAAAAGCTATGAGGGTAAAGATCGTGCATGTGTGCGACGATCCCCCTCAGCTGAAGGCCTCCAAACAGCTTAATGAGTGCCCGAAAGTAGCTCTGACCGTGAGTCGCTCATCCTCCGTAGGTCAGCTCCACCTATCGCCCGATGTACGAATCCAAGCACCAACATATCGTGGACCTCCGTGCACCATCAACCACTTAAACGTCTGGCCCCCGTCTACTTCAAGTGGCCACCTACTGGCCATCATGTGGAAGCCTCGATAGACGTATCATCAACGAGGGGAAATTCTCCAGCTAGAATCTCATCCTCCAATGCTGCATAAGAGGCATCTTGGGCAACACCGCTTGCCTGGAATCTCGTCGGCCGCCTTCGCCTACCCGGATTTCTTCTTCTTCTTTGTCACCACTTAGGGGGAGGGCTTAGGGTCGTGCACGACCAAAGGTAGATAATCTGGCAAGACAAGACAAGGGACTCTGGAACTGCCTCCGCTTGGGTAAAGCCTCTTGGAAGCGACTTCAGAAGGTCTGCAAAAACAAAATGCTCGCCATTGACGACCTCGCTAGGTAAAGGACAAGGAAGAACAAGCACTATGTAAGGGAAAGGACTAGCGCCCAAATCCTGTAGGTTCTTTGCAGATAAAAGGAGCTCATGATGACGCTCCCTCTATGTGATCTCCAGCAACCGGCAGATGCCATCTAGCCCCGCCTTCTCCACCCAGTTGACCAACCGTTCTCGTTGCGCATATCTACAAATCATCAAGAAGATAGGTATGTCAATACACCCACAACATAAGGAAGTGAAAGATGTACCAAAACAGGAACGGAGACAAACCCGAGAACGTAAGGGATCGGTTCAAATTGAAAGGAAGCCTTAGATAGCCGTGTGGATTTCCTATACCACTCGGCCTTTAACTGTGACTTCCACCCCGCCTCCTCGTCTTGGGGGGGAGTTTAGGGAGCCCGATTATGAATTATACCGAGGATCAGGCCAATATGGACAAGCGGCCCCGCCCCAAGCTGGCAGTAAATAAAGCATATCTCCATTAGCGAGATATCCACCTGGTAAAGAGAGTTTAGCACACTACAACCCATTAAAATCTGAAAAGCATTTGAATATACGAGTGTAGGAGGTTGTTAGTGATGTGCCCCAGGGCAATAGTGTAATTGTTATTACTTTCATATTTCAATAATAAAGAGACATTTTCATTATCATCTTACATTTCTAATTTGGTGATTTACTCCATGAATAGTTGATTCCACTTATGGTCATCAAGTGTGTAACTTGATAATAGAACCCTGGACTCTAAATGGAATACTATTCTAAATTGTCCCTCGTCGTTCATTATTGGTAGAGCAATAGTGAATTAAGACTAGTATGGAGTTTGACTGATGATCATGTTCTACTTATCATGCATATATGATATTAAGTCAGCTCATAAGTACATGTTGGTGAACATTGTACTAGATCAACTCATCATGGGAATACTACATGGATTATAAGTCATAAGTACTTCTCATCATAATAATGTCTTCTTTTTATCCCTCGACCTAACACCACCGTAGGTCCCTACATGAGGAGCTTTATGTTTTGACACAGTTCAACATCATTTGTAATAGGGTGGTAATACATACTGAAGTTAGACATAGAATAAATCATGTAGAGGGACATGAGTGGATGAAAGGGATTTCTCTCTCATTTTAGAGAGATATCCGTGAGCCCCTCGACATATGAGGACTCAGAATTGCATGAGTCATGCTCAAAATGAATTAATAAGTATTAATGTCATTTGTATTATCAGTTTACATGGAGGTCGAGAAATTGCATGATTGAACTTACAAGGGAGACATAGACCATGCCTCAGGTTCAATTAGATATCATGAGACCAAGGAACTAGCGATATTTATTATGGATTAGGGTTATGCTCTGCCATTGACATCCACATAATTTGGGTGGTCATAATGCCTTACTAGAGGCCACTTATGATCTGTGGGCTCAAAATGGGCTTTTGAACCCACTACCAACATTATGTGGATCAACAGGGTCGCACACATAGAATGGGCCGAAAACTAACCCTTTAGCCTAAAATTGGTGTTTAAACCCAAGGGATCCCTATGCGGAGGGATTCACTCGTTTTCACAATTGTGAGAGGCGGATAGGGGTTTTTGTGAGACTCAACCCAGTGCTAGCACAATCGTTTCTCCTTGTCAAGAAGGCTCGCTCGTGTGATAGTCAGTAGAGGGTGGAGAGACCACGCGCCTTCTGGGGTCGACAAGGAGGTTTTGACTACTACCACGACGCCATTTGCATGCGATCTTCCAGTGATAATAAGGTATTCTTCTATCCCTGAATCATCTGATCGGATTATATAGATCCCTGGTCGGGTTAGAAAAAGGCGAAACTTTTAATTTTTCCGTTGTGTATGTATGCTTAATCGCCAATAGAAACCCAACAGAGGTCCCCAGGTAAAGTGCATGAACCGGTTCACCAGCGATGGAATGGGGAGGCGAAGCCCAGCAACAAACTGCTCTGCCTTCCCAAAAGTTGAGGTAGTCGTGCCTCTAACGTGTGTGACGCCCCAAAACCTGAGGGTCCGTTGACCAACAACCTGCAAAAAACTCATCGATATCGAGGACCCAATACCGTACTGTTATATCCCATTTACTAGGATCTATAATTTAACAAAAAATCGGACATAATCTCCTTTATAAAGGGAGCTCTATCCAAAATCCAACCTATACAAAACATAGTAACATGGCCCATCCGAGGCATAATATAATACAATGACCTCACCGAGTCCACTTGTGAGTAAAAATGACCACACATGATCCATTTATCCACGTTCATTTGAAACATACAAAATTATATTTAAAACAATTCATAAGCGTTTAATTACAACACTCTTTACAAATATTGCACATTAGAACAAATATTGTTCCAAAATATTTTACAAATGGTAATAGCGTGCCACATGCTGCCTTCTTCACAATCGCGGCCAAATGAGCGCTTCGTCCACTCGTCCCTGGTCTCGCACTAAATTGCTTCCTATATAGATGAGCCACGCTTAGTAGAGTAGACTTCCTACAAAGGCTAATCCCAACTTAAGTGCATATGCAATGGTCATGTTCCACAATCCACATTCCAAACAAGATTATGCAATCCTAGGTTGGAATTCTATATGCCATGAGATGTGATGAGACTCAACCATGTATCATGCCCCAAGTCCTTACCGACTCCTATCACATAATGCCAAAGCCTATGCGTGATAAAATCCATCATTTCTGGATTACATCCAATTATCATTTTACAAAACAAATTCATTTGTTTCAAACCAAAAGATTTTTGGATGTTACACCTCAATGATCATTTATATTCAAAACCATGTGTCTTTTTTTAGGTAACGAATTTTCGAGGTCTCACCGTAGGCTTCGCAAGCCTTCCTACACTTTCATAGGCTTCCACCATTAGACACATGTATAACCAAAAATATCAGGGCTTTCACTCGATGGGGTATCTATCCCTGCTTGTTATTACCCAACACATATTTACATTTTCATTTATACAACCATGCGACCCTATTGGACGTTGTCCCACCGTACCGAGTCCACCATCAAACACTAAACACAGTGTTGATCCATACCATGCACTCATACCCATTTCATACGATGTCCCCATGCATATGCAATGTGATATGATATTTCATGCCTATACTATGTCACATATATGATGAATGCTATATGGACAATTCTACTCATCCAAATCACCCATGCATCATGGAAAATTATATCAATCAGCATAAAATTTCCAAACAATCACACATTTCATGTCAATATATTTGCACACACATATATCAACATTAACAAGTCATCACCAATCAAGCAATGACATACTTTATCCTCTAAGCCAAATTGTGACATAACATGTCCACAACAGGCCTACAAAACAAGCCATGCAATGGCCTTATCTATACACAAACTCATCACATATCAATACATTAGGACACATATTAACTCCTAATCAATTACCACCAAGCATGTCATTCAAATTCAAGCAATGACAACTCTGATCCTCAAGACCAGTCAGGTACAGATGCCCAACAAAACATTTTCCACGTGAATAAGCCATATTAGACCACAAGATAATCTCGAACTCTAATTCAGAAACTAGTAATCTCTAATGTTCTTAAAATCTTGACACACAAACCATTAAATGCACTTAAGTTATAGTGTTTTGGGAAATTGACCACAACTTGAGTTGTAGAGGTCCAATTTGGGTTATTTCAAAAGCCCACATCAAGTTTACAGATACAGCTATAATTTTCATGTAAAACACTAGTCCAAATTCCCTTTTTTTCCCAATTGGAAATCAATCCCAAAACTGGACAATGTATGGGGTCAAAACAGGGCAGCTTATGGTAGTCTTGGAAAATGGATCATAACTTAAGCTATAGAGATCCAATTTGGGTGATTCAAAAGCTTACATCAAGTTTACAGATGCAGCTATAACTTCCATGCAGAACACTAATCCAAATTCCCCCTTTTTCCCAATCGAAAATCAGTTCCATAACTTGGACATTTCTTAGGGCCAAAATAGGGCTGCATTCCCACAGCCCAAAATTTTAGCCAAATAGCCCCTAAGGAGCTATAAAACCTTATTTTTCAACCCAAACAGCCCCTAAGGAGCCCTAAAACCTGATTTTTCAAACAAAACAACCCCTAAGGAGTTGTAAAAAAAAAAATTTCAGTCCAAACAGCCCCTAATGAGCTATAAAAACTAATTTTTTTTAACCTAAATAGTCCTTAGGGAAAAAAAACACAACCAAACAGCCTTTAGAGCGAAAAATAAACCAAAGTAAGAAGAATCTCTACCTCTTGGAGCGTAGTAGCACGAGTAGGAAGCCTCCATAGCCCGAAATCCTTGATTTCCCAAAATCTCATCCCTTGGATCTTGGGTGAAATCCTTCGTTTTTGGTACCCACATGTAGCTATCGTCGAGTAGATGAACTTTCATTCTTGGCCCGATGAATTCCGACCAATCAATCTCCGTAGATCGTAGAGAGAAGTTTGAGCTCTCTCCCTCTCTCTCTGACGTTTTCTCTCTAGCAAGAAAATCAGTTCTCCCCTCTTCAATCTGATTTTTTTTCTACTTAACTTAAGTCTTAAAGACTTGGCCCACATCACGCCACGTGTCTGCGACTGGTTCGGATCTGTTTCTGTCTCAAAACAATTTATTTTATCCTGGTTCAAGTGCAATTTATTTCAAATGAACTTTACTTAATTTATTATCCACTTTCGAGATTTTTGTTTTCTCAAAAATCTCGTTTTTAGAATCCACCAGGCACCTGACGCCCCGAAAATCATGAAAATCTGACTGTCTCGGAATTTAATGAAATTCGTCTATGTAACTAGATTTTGCGAGAAAAATCCAACTGTGAGGTCTATTTTGTCATCTGAGATCTAGAAAATTTTCAATTTTGCAACTTGTACATTAGCAGCAATTTACCGTTTTGCCCTTTTTTTCGGAAAAATTCAAATTTTCTTAGGTTGTACATTCTTCCTCCCTTAAAAGAATTTTGTCCCCGAAATTCACACGTACATACACGTACAATCACATGCACATGCAACAGTCATTTTGTATCAATGACTAAAAACATACCTTCTTCCTCGAACAAAAAGAGGGATAATTGGCACGAATAGTGTCTTCGTGCTCCCATGTCGCCTCTTCCACTCCTCGATGCTGCCACAACACCTTGACTAGCCTCACATTCTTGCCTCGTAAAACTTGATCCCGGCTATCTATGATACGTGTCGGTCCCTCCTTAAAGGTCCCATCAGCATCAACAACAAGCTCGCCTCAATCCACTACATGAGTCTAATCTGGAGTGTACTTCCAGAGCATGGAGACATGGAACACCGCATGAATACCCTATAAACTTGGCGGTAAAGCCAACCGATACACAACTGTACCCACCATCTCGAGTATCTATAAGGGCCCGATATACCTCGGCGATAGCTTTCCCCGCTTGCCGAACCTGACCACTCCTCTCTTAAGCATTACCTTCAAGAAGATATGATCACCCACCTCAAACTCTAGAGGTCTCCGCCGCCTATCAGCATAGCCCTTCATCTGGATCTGAGCCGTGAGAAGATGCTTTCGTATCAAGTCCACCTTCTCAGAGGTGTCTCTAATCAAGTCCGAACCCGTAAAGGGTCTCTCCCCCACCTCCATCCAACAAACCTGAGATCGATATGGCCTCCCATATAGTGCTTCATAAGGACAATGTGGCCTCCCATATAATGCTTCATAGGGAGGCCAAATTCCACTAAGAGTAAATGTTCTTCCCAGCTACCCTTAAGATCCAGGACGCATGCCCGTAGCATGTCCTCTAAAGTCTGGATGGTCCTCTCTAACTGACCGTTCTTCTGAGGATGAAAAACAGTGTTCATCATCAACTGTGTTCTCATGGCTCGTTGGAAACTCTCCCAAAAATGAGCCATAAACCTAGGATCCCGATCTGATACTATAAAGACTGACACTCTATGTAACCGAACAATCTCTCGTATATACAACCTGTAGAATTCCTCCAACGTAAAGGTCATCCGCATCGCTAAAAAGTGTGCTGACTTGATAAGCCGATCCACTATCACCCACACCACATCATGTCCTCACGATGTCCGTGGCAAGAGGGTCATAAAATCCATCATGAGATGCTCCCACTTCCACTCAGCTATCTCCAAGGGTTGGAGTAACCCCGTTGGCCTCTAGTGCTCAGCCTTTACCTACTGACATGTGAGACATCGACGAACGAAGTCCCGAACGTGTTTCTTCATCCCGCTCCAGTAATACTGGTGACGAAGATCATGATACATCTTCATGCCACCTTAGTGCACAGCAAAATAGGAGTAATGGAATTCCTTGAGGATCTCCTCTCTCAAATCTTCTAACTAGGGAACCACAACCCTTCCCTTATACCTAAGACTACCATCCGTGTGAATGGCCTAGCCTTCGTCACATGTACCCGACTATATCCGGTCCCTGATAGACAATATCTCTGTGTCCTATCCCTAGGACTCGATCACTCTGCTCAGTAGGGAAGGTGTAGCCACTAAACTCCCCAAGGTACCTTGAGCCTAATCACTATACTATAGCCCGAACTGTCCCACAATCTCGAGCATCTGCCACTCTTGGGAAGCCACACTAGCCAACACTCCCCGTGATTTCCAGCTGAGCGCATCAACCACCACATTTGCCTTACCAGGGTGGTAATGCAAAGTGAAATCGTAATCCTCTAGATACTCCATCCACCTGTGTTGCCTCATGTTGAGGTCTCGCTGTGTAAAAATGTACTTCAAACTCTTGTGGTCAAAAAACACCTCAAACTACTCACCGTATAGATAGTGGCGCCAAATCTTTAAGGCAAAGACAATGGCTGCCAACTCCATATCATGTGTGGGGTAACTTTGTTCGTGACTTTTTAACTGCTAAGAACCATAAGCCACAACCCTCCCGGATTGCATCAAAACACATCCCAGTCCATCTTTAGAGACATCACAATACACCGTGTACCTCTGTCCCCTTTCTGGGACTATTAGAATAGGAGCTAAAGTAAGCCTCCTTTTTCATTTCCTGGAATGCCCTCTCACACAAGTCATTCCACTCAAACCTAACCTCCTTCTAGTTAATCTCACATGTGTAGCCGCCGTGAGAAGTCCTCAATGAATCTCCCAGAATACCCTCGCTAATCCTAAGAAACGTACATCTCGAAGATCGACTTCGATCTCTCCTAATCTGGCAACCGCCCCCCAACCTCTCCCGGGTCGATGAATACACCCAAAGCCGACACGACGTGTCCCAAGAATTTCACCTCGGTAAGTCAAAGTCCGCACTTGCTAAATTTGGCATACAGTTAATGGTCTCTTAAAATATGGAGAACAATCCTCAAGTGACCCTCATGCTCCTCCTCAGACTTGGAGTATATCAAGATGTCGTCAACAAAGACCACAACGAACCTATCTAAGTAGGGCTGGAATACCCTATGCATAAGATCCATGAATGTCGTTGAAGCATTCGTCAATCCAAATGGCATCATTGTAAACTCAAAATGCTCATATCGCATCCTGAACGCTGTCTTAGGATGTCTCGCCCAAACTCTTAAACTCGATGATAATAAAAAGCAAAGATCTATCTCGGCAGACCCAGCCTCTCGCTGGATTCCAACAAATCATCAATCTCAAGAAAGGGTACATATTCTCGATAAGAACTCCTATTTAACTACCAAGCAATAATCTATACACAATTGAAGAGTTCTCTATCCTTTTCTTGGCAACAAACTGAGCTCCCACAAGCGAAGTGCTCATCTAATAAAACCACCGTCCAACAATTCCGCACCGGACCTCGAGTTCCTATAACCTGCCAGCTCCATTCTATGAAAGTGAGTCATAGAAATAGGCGATGTACCAAGGTGTAACTCAATGGTGAAGTCTATAACCTTATGCGGAGGTAATCCTGTTAATTAATCTGAAAAAACGTCCTCGTACTCACAAACCACCCGAGGTAGACTTAAGTCCTGTCTCACCTCGTCCTCTAGGGTAAGGCTTGCCAGCCAACCCATCAACTGCCCGTGCCACATAGAGTCATACACGACCTGGGGTAAAGTGTAACACCCCAAATTATACCCTGACAATTTTATAACATGTTTAGGGTATAATAAAAGTAAATGTATATTTTTCCAGAATAAAATAATGCTAAAAATAAAATAAGCAAAATCCGGAATTAATTCAAAAGTCAAGGGTAAATTGGTAAATTTTCAATTAAGGACCCAAATGACATAAGAATAAAAGATTGTATGCCAAAGTAGAATTTGAATAAGTGGAATTGCAAATAAAATGAAGATGAAGGACCCATACTGCAAAATGGGAAAAGAATTAAAATGAGATAAGGCCAAATACGCCTTATCTTAAAGCCAAAAATATCTGGTCTTCGGGGATAGGGAAAACTGATAAGGAGAAGAGGTTATACAGGCTAAGAAGAAGAAATACATTATGAGAAGAGAAGGAAGAAGGAAGGAAAAGAAGAGCAAAGGTGTATGGATTGCTATGATTTTCTATTGAACTTGTGCCAGAACTTTTTGTATAGATTGTATGGATTTCTGCATGAAGTTTCAGAGGGGATACTTTGCCAGGGGTTTGAATACTTTTTGTGTGCACTTTGTTTCTGAAATTTGTTGTTTGGGTTTATTTTGTTGTAACACTTAAATTATGCCCAAAATGGGCTTTTATAACATGTTTGGGGTGGGAAAAATAAAAGTGTGCCATATTTTTTCTAATAAACAGCATATAAACAAATAAGCAAGAAACCGGAATTAATACAAAGTCAAGGGTAAATTAATAATTTACCAATTCATGACCCAAGGGTCATAATTTAATAAGTTCATATGCCAAAGTAGGAATATGCATAAGTTAAATTCAGAATAATAGAGAAGATGAGAGGCTATTGTAAAAATATCATAATTAGAGAGTTGGAGAACCAAAGAGTAATAAAAGAAAGATATTAGAATGAAATAAGGAAGAAAATTGTGGAAGAGACAAGTGGCTTGACGGAAAGTGTGACGCCTCAAATCCCGGAGTGTCTCGTTGACCACCGTTAACCTGCAGAATACCTGTGTCTCATGTCATGAGACTCATACATGAGTAAAATGGCCACTTGGGCCCATACATCAATACTCACCAAAAATACATCAACTATATTACCATAGTTCAAGAGTTAATTCATCACTCTTAATAAAAACATATATATTAAATTTAAATTCTAATACATGTTATACAAAAGTATCTACTAAAGCCACATGTCTGCTTTCTCTCAAAGGCGGCCTCAGTGAGCGTCAGTCCCTCCCGAACGCCTCCTCAGACCAAAATAATGATCCCTCAATAGGGTGAGCAATGCTCAGTAGTGATAATCTACATGGGTTACTCCCCACATAAGTGCACATGTAATGGCAACCAAACACACTCAATCAAATACATGATCCTACTTGAATATCTACATGCTCAATCCCATGTCTCAAGTCCTCACCGACTCCCTCACACATGCCTAAGCCAAATGTGAGAGGTAAAAAATACGCTTTCAAAACAAAAGGTTTTTGTTCTCGAAAAACTTACTAATGAGTTTCAAGAAATCTATCGACAACCCTCCGAGGCGACTATTGGGTAAGTCTCTCGAAATACCATGGGTCCACCTCCGAGATGAACTGTTGGACAACTCTCCAAGGCAATTCTTCGGAAAATCTTCTAGTTGAAATTCCTTTCACAACCATTTTACTTTTTATTTTCTTTCATGTCATGCACTCACACCTATCGTTCTAGGGTGCCCCGGTGCATACGGAATGCATTATGCCATTTCCAAAAAATTCATGCTAATATATTTTACATGCATATATTAACAAAAATTTATTCACATACATCATGTTATTCAATTCATAACAATAACATCAAAATTAGGTCACATGAGCTAATAAACAATTCAAGCAATTCATTTTGAATCACCCAAACAACACACAAATCACGTGAACAGTAAAACCCTAGGCTCGACACCATTCACAGCCACAATAGGGATTTTCTTCACTCGGTTAAAATATTTCGAGATTCCAAAACACTCCGCCATCCGTGCCTCAACAACCCTATCCATTAAACGGGCGTTAGCTAAAGAATAAAACCAAGCAGGAGAAGACCCCCTACCTCTTGAGTTGAAATGAAACTCCACAAACCTGTCCACGCAGAGTCTCTCAGAGGGGATCAATTTCAGCTCGCCCGACGAGAACCGACGGTCCGAAAGCCGGAAAATATAGAGAGAAGTTGATCTTTCTCTCACTAAAACTAGTTTCTCCCCCTCACTGCTCGTTTCCAGCAGCCCAATGGAGAAGAAGATGGTCTTTTGTTTTTATTTTAATCTTTTAATTCTTTTCACTTAATTCCCTTTGCGTCCTTTAGTTTGATTTTAAAAGCTTTTTGACACATGGCTTAATCTAAGTCATTCTATCTCCATCCTCTCACTAATCATGCAACATGTGTCACATGGGTACATGTAGGTGACTTTTGTCACATCACATGTCTCTCACAAGTCGTTATACCTACACCCCACACCTGGGTTGTCTCGAAAAATGTGAAATTCCAACTGTCTCGGAATTCGACGTGGTAGCTAGATTTCGCGAGACGATTCCAACGGTGAAGTCCGTTTCATCATCCGAGATCTAGAAAAATTTCGGATTTTGACCGAAATTACCATTTACCCTTTTTCAGAAAATTAGAATTTTCTGGGTTTTACAGAAGAGGGGAGAAGTTCTTCTCCTCAATCATATCAAGGATGCTCCAAAAGAGAGAAAAAGTGAAATAAAAATGGGATAAGATCAAATAAGGAGAAGACCAAAATAAATATCTCATTTTGGTCTTAGATAAAGGGTGAGCAAAAACGGATAAGAGAGAAGACAAGAGAAAGGAAGAAGAAGAAGAAGAAAAAGAGAAAAGAAAAGAAGAAAGAAGGAAAGGAAAAAGAAGATCACAGGTATGGATGCATTTAATCGTGGTATGGATTCTAGTATGGAACAAAGATGGTATTTATCTAGTTTTGGCACAGTAAAGTATAGATACATGGTTTAGAACCTCATTTTGTGTGTATGGTTTGGGTTTGGAAACTCCCAAACTCATTTCTTGTTAGGGTTGAGTTGAGAAGAGCTCTAAGGCTCCTATATATGTGTTTTGGGAAGGGTCTGGTTGCAACTTGAATGAAGAAAATTTTTGTATTTTTGATCATATGCATTAGCCGGACCTTAGAACTGATTTTTAGGTAAGAAATAAAGGGAATTTGGTAGTGAGTCCTTCTGGTAAATTGTAGCCACATCAATGAACTTGATGTTAGGCTTTTTAATTTCTCAATTTGGACTTCTATAGCCTAAGTTATGACCCTTTTTCCCTAGATAAGGCGCCGGCTAATACAACACAAGGCACCCCTGGCCGCTGACTAAATTTCGACTAATGTGACCTCAGCCAGTGACTAGCTGGGCCAAGGCACCTCATCCAGCTGCACCTCGGGCCAAGACAGTCGCCCTCACCACTTTTGGTTGGGCCTGAAATTTCAAATTTCTACCGAGCTTAACGTAACTTTCAACTCAAGGTCATAACTTCTTCGTCCGAACTCCGTTTCAAGTTTCCTTAGACTCTATGGAAAGCCCATTGAGTCAAGAATCCATTCATGTGCTTGTAGAGGATATTAGGTGAGCTCATCCATGTCAGATCATCTCGGCCAGGTCAGGTCAGCTCGGCTGGGTTTGACTACGTGTGACCTCCAACTTTAGAAGGTCATAACTTTTCCGCCCTCGAACTCTGCTTTGGTGTTTTGCATCATGGAAAGCCCATTGAGTCAAGAATCCATCCATATATAGCTTGATAAAATTGGAACTCATATTGCCTGGCAAATCATGAAAATAGTAGGCCCTACAAGTAACCATATAGTTATTCATATTATGAACTCCTATTGGAGTGAACTCATAAATAGCCTATAAGTTATTGCATGGTAATCATAGTTATTCATGATATAATGAAATATGAAAAATGCAAAGATAATTTAATAAATGATTGTATATATATATCACATATGATTACCGAATGACAATAATTATTCGAATATGAGATATATACGAACATAAATACATAGATTGTTTGTTTAGAACCCGGTAGGGATAGACGGGGCATGCTCTATTAAGGAAAACAAGTCTCGCAGCGATATAAGCATGCTGGGCTTGGTCTGTTGTCATTACATGCCTTCTGCCCTTATAGATGGTCATCGTCTTCGCACAATGATAACAGCGCTCGACTTTATAGATGGTCATTGTCTCGCACAACGATACCGCCGGTCTTTATGTGACCACTGCTTCAGACAGTTGAGTACAGCCACTTCGGCCCTTATACTTCCTATATCCACTTCTAAGGTTTATGCAGACATGAAACATTAAAGAAAATGACAAGTATATGCAAATGAAATGAATAGAATATATGACATGATATGAGAAGCATAGCACTGATATGCGATGATAGTATATAGTTACAAGAACAAGAAGTAAAGTATAAGATGACATGAAAAGTATATGTAAATGTTATATGTGTTATAAGTATATGCATATGTATAGAAGTGTGGTGACCCTTAGTAGAGGTCATCCGTATGTATTAATTCCCACTAAACGTAAAGCTTAGCACGGGTGTTTTCATCCGTGTAGGTACAGAAGAGAAAACCCGAGGACAGAACAATCCACATCAGCAGTCAAAGGCCACGATCACTGTGCTCCACTAGAAGACCTTTCGGGCTCATTTTGCATATGTAATTTATTTTATTTCAGAACGCTGAACACTTCCATATATGGAGCTATATATATTTTGTAATCCAATGCTGCTGCATTTATAATACAAGTTAAATGTTAACATTATATGAATGATCAAGCTTAAAGTTTAAAAAAAAAAAAAAAAATGACACTCACTGACACCAAATGAGTCAAGGCCACAGCTGTGGTCCTCAAATTATAAAATTCTCAGATGTAAAATGTCAGTTTTAGTGTAAGATGTTGTCCCGTTTTTTTAACCCATGTTTTTGCTGGTGGCTTACAACTCTGGTCAATGTCGCTCTTATCTAAATTGAGTGATTCAAATTTTTGGATAAACTAGACTTCTAGAAGAACAAATCTCCTTGAAATAAGTGTATGCAAATTTGGACCTCATGGTATCCAGAAAATTCGTCAAAGTGAAGCTTTGTTTCGGGTCAATTCTAGTTCAATTTTGATACAGTTTTAGATTTCGGAGCAGTTTTGGTATTTAGGCCATAAGTTAAGATTCACTCATCCAAATTGAGTGATTCAAATTAATAGGTAAACTAGATTTCTAGGAGAACAAATATTCCTGAAATAAGTCTATCTAAATTTAGACCTCATTGAACCTAGAAAATTCGACAAAGTAAGGGAACAATTTGGTCCTTGAAATCTGTCTCAAAACAAATCTCTTGAACTGGAGTAATTCCGATTGTTTAAATCATAACTTAAGTTATACTAGTCCAAATGAGATGATTCAAATTTTTGTACAAACTAGACATCTGGGAGAATAACTTTCATGAAGAAAAAGCATGACAAATCAGGTTCCTTTAATATTCCTAAAATTTTCAAATTTAAGATATACACACCCATATTATGTTCCCCGAAACTCGTCCAGAGCAGCTTTAATGTTTAGATCATATCTCCCAAATTAAAAGTCCCAATGACATGATTTTTGAACCTTAAGAAACTTAAGACATAGGGGTATATTGAGTTAGAAGATCACATTCTCTAACAACCTTGCCATAGTGGTCAAAAAAAAAAAATTGTAGTCAAAAATTGACTTAGGAGTCGCTTCGAATCTGTTCAAAGATAATTTGTTATGAAATTGAATTAGAGCAAAGCTATATAAACGTATTTCATATATTTAAATAATGCATCATAGTATTATGATCATGATAACATGTGTTATGAAAGCTAAAAAGAGAATAATACACGATAATTTTGTTATATGAAAAGTACATTTGAATGTTTATAAGAGATTATTTATAATAATATCTCAAGTATATGATATTATGAGATATCTTTTCTTAATACTCCGAAAGATTGTTAAGAAAATAATAAAAACAACTGTCCCGCTATGACCAGTTGTCGGATAGAGATAGACATGCCTATAAAGGGATAGCTGGCCAGCTGTCGCAGCCTCACAATGATGTGACATCGAGGCCCCACTGGGTCGATGACAAACCTGGCCGATCATTATACGTCCCGTTTAATATATTAGAATAGAGATCACTGTCAAAGATAAAGGATAAGACTGGCACATATAGTTCTTTCCCATATCCATTTATAAAGTTTATGCAAGCATGAAACATAAAAGCAAATGAAAAGTATACGCAAATGAGATGTATTTGATATATGACATGATATGAGAAGCATAGCACTACTATGTGATGATAGTATATGGTTACAAGGACAATAAATAAAGTGTAAGATGACACGAAAAGTATATGAAATATGATAAAAAATGAAACATGTTATGAAAAAATAGATATGAGAAATAGATAAGTATATGTAAATGTTATATTTACTACAAGTATATGCATGTATCTATATAAAGGGGAGATGATCCCTTATTAGGGTCATCCACGAGTATATTCCCACTAAGCTATAAGCTTAGCACTCCAGTGTTTCATCCATGTAGTGCATGTAAGAGAGGAACCTATGGTATGCGACAATCCACATCAAGAATCAAAGTCAACACATCATCAGGTACTCCACCGAAAGACCATTTGGCCTAATGTATATGTGGTATTTTTGTTTCTTTTGTGGGCAATGTAAATATTGTAAATGTTGAACACTTCCATATATGAGCTTTCAGATACATTTTGTAATCGCTACATAATATATTAAAAAGTTAAATGTTTAACATTATATGAACGTAAATGCTTAAAGTTTATAAGTTTATAGTAAAGGAAAAAATGACACCGCTTGACACCATGCCGAAAGTTGGGGCGAATACATAAAGTATATCGCTTATCCCCTGAAACATAACACAACACTGTCTCGTGGGAAGGTCAACTCCTCCTACGATCACAATCAATGATCACCCGATGTGCTATCAACCAGTCCATCCCAAGGATGACATCAAACTCCAACATGTCCATGACCCTAAGGTCCATAGTGAGTAGAATCCCTAAGATCTCTAAGTCATAATCCCGACATATTTGATCAACACTCTCCCTAGTTCCTAGGGGAGAACTCACATGCAACAACTCTCCCAAGGTTTCAACCTCTAAGCCCAAATCTTTCACTTATCTCAAGACCACATCCCTGATTCTCTGTATGTCGTCTGACATCCCTCCTCTCAATGGCCATAGTCAGTTTCGACACCATCGAGTACATGTCTTATAGGAGGAGTCCCATTAATTTTACTTCTGATGACACTCTGCACTTATCCTCAAACTTTTCTTCACTTCACTATATTTGTGGTCATAGTCATCAGCAAAACAGGTTAATTCTGTGAACTTAGCCACGTATTCAAGCACTGTCATCGTTCCCTATTTCAATTCTAGGAACTCCCGAGCTTTTGCATGTCGAGCAAATGCCAAGAAATATTTTCCCATGAAGATCTCATGAAACTCTTCCCATGTCTTTGCCGCCAAGTTCCTTGAAGCTTTGACCTAATCCCACCATACTTAGGATTCACCCTCTAGCTATAATGCAACTAGCCTTATCCGCATGGCGTCAAAGGTGATCTCCATAAACTTTTTTTTTTTTAGATCTCTCTCCTTGTCTAACTAGTAGTGCATGTGCCAACCACTAATAGACCTCAACATCCCGAACTATCCCGTTCGTTCTTTTTCCGAACTCCTAAGGTTATATTTTCTAACCCCAATGTTCCTCTTTTTCCATATACATTTTACCATGTATATAATTCACACAATACATATGGTCTAAACCAATGCCCATCAAGTCTTAGGTAATCAAGATATCTATGCCCGATACTGCTTATGAAGCCGGGTACCTCGCATCTATCACACCAAGTAATCATAAACCTAGGCACTGTACCATAATTGAATGTCTTAGACCCATGCCCACCAAGCCCTAGGTGTTCTGTAACGTCCCAAAAATAGCCTTTTCGTTTTATTATTTTACTTTATAGCATTTTTTGCTATTATAAATATTTTTTATTCGATATTTTACTGGTGTTAAGTGATAAAAATAGAGGTTTTTAAAGTGAGAATTCATATAGTGGATTAGTGCACCCCAAATTAAAGTCTAGTAGTTTAATGATATGTTTAGGGTATAACATAAGTTAAAATAAAACCGGAATTAATACAAGAGTCAAGGTTAAATTGGTAAAATGTCAAAATGAGGACCCAAAGGTATAAATGATGAAGAGTATATGCCAAAGTAGAAAGGTGATAAGTTGTTATGCAAATGAAATATAAATGAAGGGCTTTAATGCAAAATGAAAAAGAAAGCTAAAGGAAGGCCAAAACATACGCCTTATATTACTAAGATGAGAATAAGACCAAATTTGGTCTAGTGAAATGAGATCATTTCTCATTTGGGCAAAAGGGGAGCTAGGGCTACGGTTGAGAGAGGTGGAGAAACCATCTTTGGACTCTACTTGTTCTTGAAGAGAAAGGAAAAAGGAAAGTTAGAGGAGTGTTCAAAAAGATTAAGGTATGGATACTTGTCTAAGTTTGGGTATGGATTCACCCGTTTGCTTGCTTGTTAGGAACCCTCCTAACTTCCTCTTTTAATTGTGTTTGGATTGGTAAAATCATAATTTAGTACATATATGTTTGAATTAGAGTTCAAGTAGCCTTTTTCTTTGATTAGGATTGGTTTTGAGGAATTTTTGTATAAAGGAAATGTTAGGGTTTTAGGGAAGATGCTATCAAAATTTTTCCAATCTCATGTTTTTGTTTTGGCCATTACTCATCCAAATTTAGTGATTCAAATTTCTGGATAAACTAGACTTCTAGGAGAACAAATTTCCTTGAAATAAGTCTATTCAAATTTGGACCCCATTGGACCCAAAAATTTCATTCAAAGTGAAGCTCTGTTTTCGTGCAAATTCTGGTTCTGTTTTGGTACAGTTTTGGTGTTTTGGTACATTTTTTGTATTTAGGCCATAAGTTGAGTTTCACTATCCAAATTGAGTGATTCAAATTTCTGGATAAACCAGACTTCTAGGGGAACAAATTTCCTTGAATAAGTTTATTCAAATTTGGACCCCATTGAACCCAAAAATTCGTCAAAGTGAAGTTCTGTTTTTAGGCAAATTCTAGTTCTGTTTTGAAAATAAAGTAGTTCCGGTTGTTTAGGACATATCTTAAGTTTCAGTACTCCGAATTGGATGATTCCAATTTCTAAATAAAATAGATTTATAGAGGAACAATGAACTTAAAGGAAGTTGGGTAAAATATGGCCCGCCCATTTGTTCCTAGAAAAGTTTACAAGTGAAGGTATATTGGGTAGAAATCAACCCTAACTAAAAACATTAGTATGCATGATTGATATTTCTTTGTTTGTTCTCTGATTGTGACATATTTGTGATGAATTAGGGGCTAGTGATGATAAAACATGACCTAAGATAAGAATTCCAAGGATAGGAGACCAGAATCGAAAACCTTTTTGGTTTGTTCTTCATACTTCTCTTATTGTTTCAAGTTTTGTGTTTGTTTGTCAAACAAATCTGGAATGTTTGTTATGAAATCTGCGTTTTTGGTTTGAACAAGTTAAATCTGAAATGTTTGACAAACATCTGCATATGTGTTTCTATTTGAACCATAAATAAAATTTGTTTTAAGTGTTGGTTAATTGATTTATAAATGAACAATGTAGTGGCAAACATGACGGGATTCACGTATGTACAAGCAAATCTGTTGAGAATATTAATTGTATTGTGGAAATGTGAAATGGTATTGTAAATGACTAATTATTAATGCCCTTAAGAGAATGTTAATCGTCATGTTTGAGTTAGAGATAGATTGGTATACCAATAAGGGTCAATGTAGCAAGATTTTCATGAACGAAATGATTATAGTGGTACACCGATCCAGAGCGCCCAAAGAAGATACAAAGACGGTAGCTGCATACACAAATGCAAAATGTAAAATAACTAATCCGTGAGTCTAACTAGACAAGACTTGAAGTTATTAAATGTTTTATACCGACCTGCAACCCAACAGGACCTTGCCGATGATTCCGTTATCCTATGCACCGAAAGTTTCGGTTAGATTCATTAAAGGGCAAAATGATTAATAATTGTGTGGATTGTGTGAATTGAGTTGTGACAAGAATAATAAAACACGGGAGCATGAAAGATGAGAATTATTGTATTTCTATATTTGAGACAAATGAAAGTATGTTAAACTATTATAAAATGGTATATTTATAAATATTGCATGGATCACATGAGTAGTTGATTGGTCTAAAATTCATCTATTTTTAATCCATGTTTCTCGTCATGTTATTAACAATTTTAGATCTATTTTTATGCCAAATTATGGAATATTCACCAACTTTATGTTTTGTAAGTGTTATTTGAAAAAAAAGAGAAAACAAACGTAAGTTACAAAAAATGGTGGAAAATGCAAGAATATGGAGTCATGACATAATTTTTGTATGTTGTGACACAACATTCAAGCAGGCTAAAGGAACTATGTCGTAGTCAGCAACTAAATGTCGCAACAAAGCTCAGACATAACTCAATGGCAAAATAGAAATTTATGTCGCGACAAAGAGTTTTTCTGTCACGACATTATTGAAGAAGATTAGCGAAGAAACTGGCATGATACTCTGATCATTTTACAACGATTAAATCAAGAGCAGCTAGTTTGTCGCGACACTATAATTTCGTTTAACATAAAAAGTCATACAGATGAACTCTATCGCGACAAAAGACAATACTGTCGTGATAGAAATTACTCAGAGTACAACACAAGTCAACTGAGACAAGTCTTTTTATATTGCGACAAAGTTTTCAGCATCAAGCCAACTCAAGAAAGAATTGCTATCGCAACAAATAAAATTATATCACGACAAACAAAACATGAAGGAGGTGAATTCCCTGTCGCAACAAGAAGCTGAAAAGCAACACAAGAAGAATGGCTGGCTGTTGAAATTTTGTCGCGACATAATTAAGTGAGTTGAAAGCAAAACCTGTGTCGTGATAAAGAAGTTTCCTGTCACGACAATAAAATCTATGGAATGATAAAATTGCCACTGGCTAAAGAAAAATTAGATCATGACAAAAAATTGGAAGAACCGAGAACGGCCAAGGTAATTGTGTTTCGAATAAATAATTCTATGTCATGCACACACACCAACAAGCTAGAGGGAATTAGAGAGAAGAAAAGTCTGTCGCGACTCAAGAAATTTCCCGTCGCATTAAATTGCTAAGGACTCAAAGAAATCTCGTCGCGATAGTTGATTGTGTTGAAAGTAAATGTTTATTGCGACAAGAAAAATTATGTCACGATAAACTCTAGAAGGACAAGGACAGGGCAGTCGTCAGAATAGGGTTTTGTGTCAGAATACAAGGTATCATTCATGTCGCTGACAAGAACAAGATCATTGACAAATTTATGTCGCAACATTATCAAAGTATGTCGCAACACGATCCAAGAGCAAGCCTAGAGAACAGGTCGCAACAAAAAACAAGAAGCTACGACAGAGGCAACGACAAAGACTGAAAGCTCTGTCACGATAGATCTTTCTATGTCGCGACAAAGAGACCAATTTTGGCCATAATTTTGGGGATCCACAACACAATTAATGAAGTGAGGCCCAATATTGGAAAGCCTATAAATACATGCTTCTAGGGTAGCCTAACCTGTGACTTCGTGAAGTTGGAAGACTCTCAGATATTTTTATTTTTTTTTTTCCTTTTATTTTCCATTTTAGTAGATTTTGTTTAGTGTAGTTTTATTTTTTTCGTTTTCCTTTAATTTTCTGGATTTGGGTATTGTACTGAATCGTAGCTTCGATCTAGTATTTCTTTATAAATTTATCTTTTCCATTACTGTTTGATTTAAATGGATGATGGAAGTTTCTTGAGTTCATTTATTTCAGTATGTTCATGATTTCAGTGAATTTTCTTGATCAGTTAGTCACTGATATGAGTGAACTAGTTTTGAAAAGTTGAGCTCACTAGAAATGGGTCATTGATTATATTCATTTTTCAGCATAAGGTGGAAGAAAGCTTTAATTAGAATTCTTGAATTTATTTGATTGGTATTGATTAGAAATTTACTTGTTCGTAGTAGTAGTACCGTGTACCCAATGCAAGGTACTCTATCTCGCTCTGATTACCAGGAGGCCCTCTGAGTGACACAGAAATGGAGAATCCTAAGAGTGTAGAGCAATTCCTTGTGGGTATGGTAGACTAATACTAGGGAACTAATGAACTTTGAAGGATTACTCGAATAGATCACCAGCTTACTTATAATTTGAGGATGGTTAACTGCGATCCGTTTAATCACCAAGAGGTCTCTCCTTCTCGCCGAATTGATTTTGATCCCGTTAGTAAAGATCAATCAAGGGGAGATGGAAATCTTTCATCATAAGTGTAGGATGAGGTGTCAATCAAATTTCTGAGAAGGCTTATAATATCCCGTTTCCATGGGGCAAGAATTCTTACCCTAAGATCTGAGTATGAAGTACTGAAAAGGAAAAATTCTTACATCTTAGAAAGAGGATTACATATCACAAGTAACTGATTAGAATCATGTCTCATAAATGAATATGAACCTTTAATCAATGAAAAGTATGGTTGAGGGAGAAATCCAAACTAAACTACCTAGCATCTTTGACAAACTCGGTTTTCCAATTTATAGTTGAGCTATGAATTTAAAAGATGTAGAAAATGATTATTACTAATTGATCCATGTCCAGTTTTGTCTTACTCAGTAAATCCTCAACCCCAATTTTATTAAACTTTATTTTTTTTTTATATATTAAGGATTTCAGTCTAGGACTACATTTTTAGTCCTCTTATCATCATAACAGTGGAATTCAAATAGTAATGATCTTGAGTAGTTGGGGTAATTGGTCTTTTAATTTATCATCTTTCCTCGTGGGAACGATATCTGGACTTTAAATATCCACTTTTATTACTTGTACGACTTATGCACTTGCAGTTATCAAGACCAAATACACAAATTTTAAATGAGTCATTTTACAAGAAAGAACAATTCCATCTTTTCATACATATGAAAAATGGTCTTAACAAGTTTTTGGCGTCTTGCCAAGGATTTGATAACATTCCTTGGACAATAGTGGCATGAATTTGTATACATAGTCTAGTCTGAACAAGTTTTTGGCATTGTTGCCATGGACTGAAAAGTTCTTGGGTGGCAGTACCAGAAGATTGGCATACACTGATCACATCATACAGTTTGGTCTTAACAATAGTATGTTGCAAGGTTGTTTGAAAAAAATATGTTGAATGTTTTTTAGATAATTAAGTGATGCATATAGCAAAAGTTAATTGTTATGCATATAGATGTGATATAATTGTTTGAAATGATAATAAAAATGCAAAGAACCACTAAGCATGAAAATGCTTAGAGCGTTGGCTTTCCATGCGCAGGTATCGAGTAGATAGTGGCGTGGACTCTAAGACCGCATGTACCCCGTATCATTGCCAAACGGTAGTATAAGTAAATACTCCGTCACATGCATACACTTCATCCCATGATATCATGTAACTTTGTATTGAAATCAAAAGATGTAAAGATCTTCATAAGAAGATTATATTTTTAATTTTTTTTTATCATGGAATGTACTTTACATTGTGGATTTTCAAATATAAGAGGTGAACTCTAACAAATATTTGTAAATCATTTGGAAAGGGCATGGAACAATGCTTTGTATAAATATTGCATTAAAGTCAAGCATGAGTCTCTTGAAAAGATATAATGCATACTTTATATTAATGAATGTGAATAAGTAGTATATCATATTCACATATATAAATATGATTAAATGTATATTAAATATCCCTTGGTTTCATTTAAAATGAGTATAAGAATGTGTTTACGATAAATGGATTTAGTAGTTTGCATCCCGGGTCCTGGTCCACCAGCGGTCGAGTCGCAAATGTGGGGGCTCAACATGTTTGTATACCTAGGCTCTAATACCAAGATGTGACGCTGGTATCAGATGCACCATAAATGTCCTAGCCTAGGCCCATGCCCCTTAAGCCCTAAGTATTTGTATACCTAAGCTCCGATACCAAGCTGTGACGTTGGTATCAAATGTGACGCATGCCCATCAAGCCCTAGGTAATCTCATACCTATGCTTTGATACTAAGTTGTGACGCCCTAAAACTCGGGGGTCCGTTGACCAACTGTCAACCTACGGAAAACTCGTGGATATCGGGTGACCAGATACCGCACTATTATGTCCCATTTATCGGGATCCATAATTTAACAAAAAATCGGACATAGTCTCCTTTGTACAGGGAGCTCTATCCAAAATCCAACATGTACAAAACATAGTAACATGGCCCATCCGAGGCCCAATATAATACAATGACCTCACCAAGTCCACTTATAAGTAAAAATGACCACACATGGTCCATTTATCCATGTTCATTTAAAACATACAAAATTATATTTAAAACAATTCATAAGAGTTTAATTACAACACTCTTACAAATATTACACATTAGAACAAGATTGTTCCAAAATATTTTACTAAATGGTAACAAGGCCACATGTCGACCTTCTTCACAATTGCAGCCTCAAATGAGCGTCGTCCACCAGTGTCTGTCCTACACCTGAAATGTTTCCCATATAAGGTGAGCCACGCTCAGTAAAGTAAACTTCCTACAAGGGCTACTCCCCACCTAAGTGTACATGCAATGGTCATGTTCCACAATTCACACATTCCAAACAAGATTATGTAATCCTAGGTTGGATTTCTACACGCCATGAGATGAGATGAGATGAGACTCAACCATGTACCATGCCCCGATTCCTTACCGACTCCCATCACACCTAAGCCCTTATCGACTCCTTTCACATAAGGCTAAAGCCCATACGTGATAAAATCCATCATTTCTGGATTACATCCAATGATCATTTTACAAAACAAATTCATTTGTTTTCAAACCAAAATCTTTTTGGATGTTACACCTCAATGATCATTTATATTCAAAACCATGTATTTTTTTGTGGGTAGCGAATTTTCGGGGTCTCACCGCAGGCTTCGTAAGCCTTCCTACACTTTCATGGGCTTTCATCGTTGGATACATATGTATAACAAAAAACATCAGGGATTTCACCCCAGGGGGTATCTATCCCCGCTTGCTATTACCCGACACATATTTTCATTTTCATTTATACAACCGTGAGACCCTGTTGGACATTGTCCCACCGTACCAATTCCACCATCAAACACCAAACGCAGCTTGGCCGATCCATACCGACTTCACACCCATTTCATGCGTATGTCCCTATGCATATGCAATGTGCAATGCCATTTCATGCCTATACCTGAGCGTCACATATTTGATGAATGCGAGACGAACAATCTACTACGCATATCACCTTGATGCGATCACGGAAAATTATATCTATCGCCAGCATAAAATTTCCAAACGATCACACATTTCATGTCAATATATTTGCACACACATATATCAACATTAACAAGTCATCACCAATCAAGCAATGACATACTTTATCCTCTAAGCCAAATTGTGACATAACATGTTCACAAATAGCCTATAAACAATTCATGCAATGGCCTTATCCATACACAAACTCATCAAATGTCAATACATGAGAACACACATATTGACCTCCAATCAATTACCACCAAGCATGTCATTCAAACTCAAGCAATGACAACTTGATCCTCAAGACTTGTTGTGGCATAGAGATGCCCACAAAACATTCCACACGACAAGCCATAATAGACCATAGGATAGTTCTGAACTCAATTCAGAAACTAGTCCCCTAAAAGTCCCAAAATCTGGACACAAACCATTAATCAGCCTAAGCTATAGTAGTCCAGGGAAATGGACCATAACTTGAGATGTAGATGTCCATTTTATGTGATTTAAAAGCCTACATCAAGTTTACAGATGCAGTTATAATTTTCATGAAGAACACTAGTCCAAATTCTCTCTTTTTCCCATCCGGAAATCAATCCCAAAAACTGAACAATGTATGGGGTCAAAACATGGCAGGCTATGGCAGTCTCGGAAAATGGACCATAACTTAAGTTTTAGCCGTCCAATTTAGGTGATTCAAAAGCCTACATCAACTTTACAGATGTACCTATAACTTTCATGAAGAACACTAGTCCAAATTTCCCCTTTTTCCCAACCTAAAATCCGGACGTTTCATAAGGCCAAAACAGGGCAGCATTCCCACAACCCAAAAATTCAACTAAACAGCCCCTAAGGAGCCATAAAACCTTATTTTTCAACCCAAACAGCCCCTAAGGAGCCCTAAAACCTAATTTTTCAAACCAAACAGTCTCTAAGGAGCCGTAAAACTTATTTTTTTCAATCCAAACAGCCCTTAAGGAGCTATAAAAACTTTTTTTTTTAACCCAAACAGCCCTTAGGCCAAAAAACAAAACCAAACAGCCCTTAGAGCGGAAAATAAACCAAAATATGAAGAATTTCTACCACTTGGAGTGTAGTAGCATGGGTAGGAAGCCTTCCTAACCCGAAATCCTTGATTTCCAGAAATCTCGTTCCTTAGATATTCAGTGAAATCCTTCGTTTTTTTGTACCCATGCGTAGCACTCGTCAAGTAGATGAACTTTTGTTCTTGGCCCGACGAATTCCGACCAACCAATATCTCCCTCGTAGAGAGAAGTTGGAGCTTTCTCCCTTTCCCTCTCTAACGTTTTCTCTCCAACAGGAAAATCAGTTCTCCCCCCTCCAATCTGATTTTTTTCTACTTAACTTAAGTCTTAAAGATTTGGCCCATATCGCACCACATGTCCACAACTGGTCCAGGTTCGTTTATGTCCCGAAACAATTTATTTCATCATGATTAAAGTTCAATTTATTTTAAATGAACTTTACTTCTTTTTTTTTTCCACTTTCGAGATTTTTTTTTTTTCTCAAAAATCCTGTTTTTGAGGTTCACCAATTACCCGACGCCCAGAAAATCATGAGAATCTGACTATCTCAAAATTTAATGAAATTCGTCTTGATAACTAGATTTCGCAAGACGAATTTAATCCATGAGGTCCTCGCTTTCACATCCGAAATCTGTTAGTTTTGTAATCTCAGGCATTACCCGTAATTTCCTACTGTTGCCGCGAAAAATTCAAATTTTCCCTGTGTTTTACATAACGCCTCCAAACTACTCGACAGAATTTGCTGTATAACCCTTTCGCTTCTCGCAAACATGGCAGCAACTAGACTGCTTTTAGTAGGCGTTTCCTGAGGGGTACCCCTCCTTCGCCTAACTTGACTAGTCGAAACCTCTTCGTGACCTCTTACCATTCTACAGGTAGATAAAAAAGGGGAGTAGAAGAAGGGGTTAACTTGAGGTCCATAAAGCAAAAATAAAACAGGAAGAAAGGAAAGAACCCTCGAAAGAAAAAAGAAATCTCCCCTAGGGATTTGACAACCCAACAAGGATAAAACCTAAAGAAAGTAAACCAAAGACCTTCACGAAAACTAATAGAACACCTCCAACCACGGAGACACTCAAGCAAACCAACGTCGCGGAAAAGGTTTGAGTTGCAAACACTCACCGAAAAATCAAAAGTCGTCGAAGCTTCAAGAGTCTCTGATGGCTCCTTTGGAAGGGAAATTTGTAGAAGTGTAGAGGAGGATGAAGTACAGAATCAAAAGAAAAGGAAAACCTTTTAAGAAAACGTAAAAGAAATCACTATTGAGACCACTATCCCTATTTATAGGGGAAGGGGGTCGACAGACGCATTAAATGCGCTGTCATAATGAGATGCATAGGATGCACATCGGGAGGCATACATCTCCGATGTCCTTCCGCAAGTTCAAGCAGCTGAATAGTCTTTTCTTACTCCTCATATAAGAAACAAAGAGCTTTCTCTTTCAAAGGAAGAAAGTCAGTCTATAAAAAGCTCAAATGCTTTGTCCCTTTTATGTTCTAAAGTTCTAAATTTTTCTAAACCCTCTTCTTTTTTCTCCCCTCTTTTTTTTTTCTTTTTTTCCTTTTCTTCCCCTGCTGTCTAAATGCCTTTTTTTTTTTTCTGCTCCCTTCAAAAGCTTTTTTTTCCCTTAAGCCCCTCCTTCCTTTTTCTGTCTATCGCAGCTGAAGAATGCTGCTCATAAATAACAGAATCATGGCAATGATAGATCATGGAATCATGAAACATACTGCAGAGCAGAAGCATCTCATAGAAACTCAAATGAATGTCCCATAAACAGAAATCCATACTAATCACACATAACAACAGCCTCTTGATAGAGAGAGAACCACCTAGAAAGAAATGATAGAGTTTGAACGTATCACAGGTTATGAGGTCAGTCATGAATTGAACCGCTCAATGTCTTCTCCTCTGAACAAGCAGTTTAATACTTGTGGTGAAGTGTGCCACATGCCGGTGGAATGCTTATATAATGTAATGATCTTTCATCAATATGCCAAATCATTTATTTGTCCCTTACATCAACAATCTTTAATTCCATTCAATAATTTTTGTTACATGTCCGTCTGGCAAACTGAATTAGCATCAAGCAAACCCCCGTCTTTTTAAACTTTCTGATTTGTCCATATGTTGCTGTATCATCGGTCGACACAATATAGATCATGAAAAGATCGGAAAGCCCAATCACAGAGTTGCAATCGACTCTATCTTTTTTTGCGCTAATGTTGTGAGTGAGTGAGTAAGGCGGTTTCGTCTTGGTATCGACCATCAACATGGCAAAAGTTGTATCCGTAAGAAAGCACCTGTTTGATGTTTCCCCCAAATTAAAACAACAACGAAAGCACAGTGGACGGGCTATCACCGGCCAAGACAATGAGATGACACATCATGTTTTGTCCCGACCTCACCACTCCTCGTTACATCGAGACGTAACATCCAAAAGCTACTTTCACTGCTTGGTGGACAAAAGACACACAAATGAAAAGAGCCAGTTGTGAAATGCCATGTATCCAAATGCAAAAGCTGAACACATTCCGAAATTTTAGCTTGAAATTGGATAACCCCAAGTTTGCACGTACCCACATTTCTAAATTTCAAAAACAAAAATTTCCTCCTTTTAAAGAAAAGGTAATGGCATTAAGAAGTTCATGTGTTAAGAAATATGATATTCATAATAAACACAAATTTTATAAATTTGAATTTTCAAAAAATTTGTTGGTTGTTTAACATGGTATGAAAGCTTAATTTTATTTATTTAAAAGTCTATGAAAAATTCTATTTGATTTATTTAACTCTTTATATGTTAATACATGTTCTTACAAAAAAATATTCAAATTAAACTTAAATCCTATATTTAAAAATTTATCCAATTAACATTTCAATTCTTACTTGGTTGGGAGCAAGACACATATTTGCTTCTCTGGTCTCCTTCATTTATATATAAAAAACTGGACATTCCTGATATAAAGGACGAGTTGATGAAAAAAGTGGATATAAAATAATAAGAACTCCCCTCACTTTTCATTGGCCTGGGTTATGCTAGAAAAATCTGTGATAGCTTACGCGTAAAGAGGGGAGAGGGCACAAATCTGCAACCGGTGTCGTTTTCTGGAAGATACACATGGAAAGGAAAAAAGGCAAAGGACATGAGTGGAGAAAACCAGGCTATAAAGCATTAGACTCCCCCTCTCTTTTTATTTGTTTTGGTTATACATGATTCTTGCCTTAAAAGCACCTTCACTGTTTAAGTGAGCGGAACGTGAATCTTATCAGCGCCCCCACTTATTCTTATTGGAAAGGAGAAGCCCAAAGAAAAACAAAAAAGAAAGGGCTGGTAGCGTAGATCGACCCTTTGCATATAATAGATGATAAATAGTTGTAAATTGAATTGTATGGCGCACCATAATCCATGGCCTAATGATTAGAAGACGCCATACTAGTTGTTTATAATCTTACGGTGTTTAATGTTTTAGTTCATTCCATTTTGCTTTTTCTAGTCTTAACTCCAAAAGCAAAGTTGATGGACCTAAAGTGCGCTTAATTTATTTAATGAAATAAGGTTTTTGATGCAAAACCCTCTCTTCTGGTTTTTCCTTTCATTATTGGGTAGCTTTTAAGTGTGAAGTAGTGTAAAATGAAGATCGCTTGTATAAGATAGGAAAGTTAAGATGAAGAGAAAATACCAAAGATGAGTTAGTGTTTGTTGGGTTTTTCATCTTGAAGATGGGAGACTAAAAGGTGTATAAATGTTTTTTTAATAAATGGATTAAAAGTTAATAAATTTGATAATACGACTAAAATACACATAACTTAATTCTGTAATATATTGATTATCATAATATGATTATTATTTTTATCTAATTGAATAAGTTTTATTTGTCTAAATAGTCACAAATAAATAAAACATTATAATAAGATAATAAAAAAAACGTGGTTAAAAAGTAAAGACATAAAACTAAATGCTACAATAAAACAATAAAATCATGAAATAAAATAAAATCAGATTTATGTGAAATAATAGTTTTATAAGAAATAGGTCGATAGTGAAAAGTATAGAGCGATGATTTCAAGGCGAGAATGAAACCCCTTTTGCTAAAGAAAAATGAATTGTTATATGATAAAATTGAGAGAAAAATAAGGCTATAGGTTTTTGAAAAATTCTGGGCTTAGGTATACAAATGTTATTATCTGATTGATGATGTGTTTTTTTTTTCATCAGCGAAAAATGACAGGAAATTGTGAAGTGCTACCGTAACCTAGAGGGTGATGGAATTTTTATCATGCCCAATATGTGAGAACACCTGGAAAGTACCAGGACAATCCCTTTCATGTTCTCTATATAAAACCCTATATATGCCATTTCCAACGACTCATTAAGACTCCCAACCAATCCAAAAGGGAGCACCATGTCATATCCAACAGTAGGTTCCACCAACATTGTCACCACCGTCGACTGCCAAAAGCAAGTTCGTTCATGGAGGCTTCTCCGCTCTCTCATGGAGCTCCTCATTCCAACCTGCAACTGCGTTTCTCTCGAACAACATCGAATCGAAGAAGAAAACTATCTCCACAGCTACTTCTATTCCCAACCCACCTTCATTTCCTCCACCGTCGTCACCGGCACCATTTTCGGGTACCGCCGGGGAAAAGTCAGCTTCTGTATCCAGACAAACTCCAACTCCGCCACCCCAATTCTCCTCCTTGAACTGGCAGTTCCCACCGCCATCCTTGCCAAGGAAATGCAGGGCGGGATTCTACGAATCACTCTCGAATCCTTAGCCACCAAAAATGGCCTGGAAAATTCTTACACTCTCTTGTCCGTACCGGTCTGGACCATGTGCTGTAACGGCAGGAAAGTCGGGTTTGCCGTTAAAAGGACACCCTCCAAGGCTGATATGAACGTGCTAGGGCTGATGGGATCCGTTATTGTCGGCGCCGGAATTATAACCGCCAAGGAACTGAACTGTGAGGATGAACTGATGTATCTCCGAGCAAATTTTGAGAGAGTTCGCAGTTCATCGAATTCTGAGTCATTCCATTTGATAGATCCCGACGGGAATATCGGTCAGGAGCTTGGTATTTTCTTTCTTCGCTCAAGGTGATCACCTCGGTCAGACTCTACCCGAAAGTAATGGCTGCAACTGTTACACCCTTTGGGTTTTTTTATGTTGCGCTAGCTTAGTTTCTGTGGAGAGCTATGAGTTTGGCTTCATTACTTTTTTTGCCTCCTATTCTTTTCTTTTTTTTCTTGGGCTTTCTAGTTTGTATGCTTGAGGGTGTGTGTTGAAGGCATCGTTATAGCCGATTTTGGAGGGAAAGATTCAGCCTATATAACCAACCTTGTTTTTCCTTCCCTTGCCTTTGAATGAGCCTACATCGGCCAATTGGTCATTTCCTGCATGTGTCTCTGTCTGGCTTGTGGATTATTGGCTTTATGTATTTGAATAAAAATTTTTTTCTTTACATTTATTCATTTTGTGTACATTGGATCCTTCCCTTTCCTATGCCATCTTATCTCTTAACTAATTGGCCTCATTGACATTTGAATAAAGTATTTTTAAATCCCCTTCTTATCATTTTGTTAGAATTAGGTAATTCGAATCTTTTGTTTGATGTAATCGAACAAATTTCATGGTGCAATATTACAATTATTTTTACTGTGGTAACAAAGGGATTGGGTTTGAGTCCTCATGATATGTACTTACTGAGATTTTATATTCCTATAATTATATGTTGTGGTTCTTACAACAAATTGTGATAAAATCAAACAAGAAAAACGAGAAATAAATTAATACACATAGATTTGCATGAGAAAAAAGAATACACAAATTTATATGATTCGATAATATAACTACTATATCCATAAAAACAATGGTTGAAAGTTGAAACTCACTCTTAATAGGTTATATTTACAATAACTCTGAATCGGTTACTACAACAATATAGTATGTATTTTTGGGTTTGTCTCTAATTTTATATTTGATCTTGGAATGATGAATTTTTTTCTACTCTATTTAATGATTTTTCCTACAAGTAAATGTATATGATCTCTTTCCACTTTTTAATGTTTTTTCTTATTATCTACCCGTTTTCATTAAACAATATCTAATGTAGAGATGGTGACAGGACGTTCACAAATGGCTATTCGGTTGGGTGGGTGGGTCTGTCGTGACCACTACTAAATTAGCTAACTTTTTATATGCGGGAAATGGAATTGAAGATGTATGAATATTTTATAAAGTACTAAGTCATTAGAAAAGGCTTTAAACTATTAATTAAGCAACCTGGAGAAGGTGGTATCTAACAAATAGGTTGACAAGGGTTCCCAACCCTGAATTCAGGTGGTTTTGACTTGCTGTTGTGTACCGGTTAGACCGTAGGCCTGTACCTACCTAATCCTATGACATTTTCCTTTTTTTAATGCATGTATATTTTTGTCTCTTTGTTGTTTTGGTAGAAAACATCCAAATATCTATCGTAGGAAATGTACGGCATGTTTTACTTTTGCTTCTCACTTTCCCAGATGAATAAATTTTTTAAAAATAAATAAATATATGGAAAATTTTTGACATTTATATATATACGCCTATCAATAAAGAGAAATAGGCCTATAATACATTCAAACCTTAATGCCAATGATGTTTCAGCAGACAACAACTAATCATTCACTCTTACGCATGAGTGGGCGTCGGCCTAGTGTCGCATGAGCTGGTGTTGGATTCCTAATGTCGTTTATCATAAAAATGAAGAGCAGGCCAAGGCGTATGTTACCCACCTACCTTATGAATAATGTATGATGTTTGTAATTTCTTTTCACTCTTATCCCAATTTTGTCGTCTAATTGTTTTTGTTTCTTTTCTTAGTATTTATTCCTAGACTCTTCAGCAGTCCTTTCCAAACAAGGCGCTTCGCTTCTTATTTTGCAAATTTTAATCTATATTTTTGCTTCGGAGCACTTTTGTGATCATGAGACTGCAATAAAAAATTTTAATTTAGGCTATAGTTTCAAACTTGGGGTGTGACAACGGGCTTACAGTTATGTGATATACAACTGGTGTGTCTTGAAGGCATAACTCAAATAGTAAAAATATGAGATGAGGTTATAAAATATTTTATATTCGAATTTTTGTAAGAATAAATTATTATCATGACGCTTTTTCTAACCTGAATCGGGCTTGAGCAGAGGCCGCCAGCCGAATTCGGGCCGCCGGGCGGTCGGATCGAGGATCTACATCGTCTGGTTCTCGACCGAGGACTCTTATCTCCGATGGTCTACAGGCCGTGCGTCGTCGGGCCTGGGGAAGGGATGCTACTGATCGGCAGGTTTTGGATGTTGCACTCTCCTGCAAGAAGAACCGGAAGGAAGAAGTGGCTGCCGGCGGCGCTCGCCTCGCGCCCCGACGCCAAGCCGATTCTTTCTCGAGAGGAAAAAGAGAGAATACTTTGATCGTCTAGCATTGACGCATCCTTTCTGCAGAGCGCTTTGTATTTATAATGGATATTCATCCATCGGACGATGACGAGGAGTCCTTCCTTATCGGGGGTATGTTTCATATAGTTAGCCTTAGACTTAGTGATGGATTAGTCAAAAGAGTTTGGTCTTAATAATCCTCCTTTATTGGAGAATGTCCAACCCGATGGTCTTCTATCGCTTTTTCTTTTCCTTTATAATAGACTTGATCGGGAGTGATATCTTGCATCATTTTATCTTCCATATTTATGATATTTGGACCGGGGTCGGCATGGGTCTTCCCCGTTTTCGAATCCACGCTTCGCCCAATGAGTCGGGCCTCGCTTCTGGTCGCCGGAGGACACGGCGGGGCACGGACCCCATCGCTTCTCTCTGACCTGGCTGGACAAACGCGACCCATTTCTATATCCTTATCAAGCTAGCTCCCCCCAAATTTCTCGTGTGTACGATTCATGCGGGCAAGGGTCAGGATTAGTCCCGCGATCTAAGCAGTTATTTCCGTACCGTCTCTACATGTGGTTTAATTAACTCCGTCCGCCGCCATACGTTAATGATGGCTCTTCGAGTTTCGTGGCTTGTTTTCTATATTCCCTTGTTTTCCCTCGCTTTCTCGTCGACCTTCTAGTTCTCGACTTCCTTTAGCCCTCATAACTCTCCCTCGGCCTTTATATATTTCTCGCGCTCTTGCATTTCGCTCGGATTTCGCTTCATCTGCTCAAAGGCTGGGTCCCGTGTCTTTTCTTTCCGGGCTCACAGATCCGTCCTGTCGTGTTTCTTTCGATTGATACGACGAGGCCCTAGGGTTCAGTTGTCTGGATTTCGTTTTGGTTATGCCATGGGTCCCAAACGTTTTCATCAACGATGATTCCTCTGGCTGATGTCGGCCCCGGGGCAGCTTGGGTGTTCCATTATTGACAAAGGTCAGGGCCTCACCGTCCGTAGGCGCTCCCTTCCCTTAGGTGCGGAAAAAGGAAGATAAACTCTCGATCAAACATCCTAGGGGTTCTGACTATCTCAAGATTCACTACTGTGCGATATTCTCACAGGAAAGTGGGCCCCAAAGCAGTTGCTGGCCCTTTATATGAGTCTACTTTGCTGAACGATACCGCCTTCCCGGTGTTCGATATATGGTCTCCGATTTTGACTCGTTACATTACCTCCGTGTCTCTGAATGGCATGTTTTTTCGAGGTCGCCGATAATCCGCCTCCGCTTCCATCGGCAGACCCCTTTCATCAAATGTGTTCTTCAAGATTTCATATCCGCCTTCCTTAACCCGGCTTCCCAATGAAGGGGCATTTTTAGTGGTTTGTCGGGTTGTCTTTTTAGAGACAGGGGCTCTCATGTCCCTAGCAAGGCTTCGCTTCCCCGTATCTTTTTAATCCGAGGCTGGCTACCGCGAGGGTTTATTTATTTCCCAGTCCTGGGCCCCTGGTGATTTTTATCTTTCCTTTCCTTTCCCTTACCTGGACATGGAAAATCCGATATTTCTTTGTTAGTGGCTCCAACTGGGAGTACAATTCTTTAGACAGGGAAGACACCCTAGGCGTACCCAGAACGTGGGGTGCCCCTGATAACCTTCGTGAGTATCATCCTTACTCGTGGTTTAATTGATTAAAGTCGACTGATATCCTCACCTTAAGTTTCCTTATATTTTCGATGCTCGTCTCGGGGTTTAGTGACGAAGATACCGCGTTGCTCTTGCTCGACTGAGTGTTCCCGCTTCGGCTCCTACGCTAACTACTAAGGCCTGATGTCCCTACCATCCGAAGGTCCGAAGTCCATAAAATCTTCCGTTTTAGGCTCATCTCCCCACTGGTGTTTTCTTTCTGCCCATTGCGGTCAGTCTTACTGAGGGTAGATTTTAGCTCATCCGAGGGATATCTCGAAAACCCTTGAGTGCGTAAGAGGAGGAAAGTGTATTCCCCAAGAGGGACTACAAACAAACTGCAACAAAGTTCGAGATTAGAAGCTGACCTTCAAGTCCCTCATTCAGCGTCTGCTCTCTGGCCTTCATCCCCATCGCCGAGGTTCCCGGTTCTTCTCGCTCACTTCCCTCTTCCGAGCCCATCGCAGAGGCGGGAATCTCAACGAGGCTTCCATGACCAACCATGCGCTTTGCCCATAACCATCTCGAAATGCTCCACAGATCCCGTCAAGCCACATCTCCGAGAAGGTGATAGGAGTCGTAGAGAAGAAAACAAAAATCAAAAGGTCGATGAAATCAAGGATTCATTGCCTATCGCGAACTTTCTACTAAGTAAGCATTTCATCCATCCTCAAAGATTCCGATGTTGAGAGATCAAAGGTCATTTCACAGATAAGGCCTCAGCCTTGTCTTTTCTGTGTGGGACTTACTTCCTGCGTAGTTTTATAATTATGCCAATCCCTTCCTCACGCTCAAGTGGTCGACCTCACTGCGGTTTGTCCCCGCAGTCGCCACTCATCTGCTGGTCAGCGAAAAAGCCCAACCGAATGAGAAGGCGTAAGGATCGCCTCGACTTCAAGGCGAAAGTTGACTACTTTAACTTCCGAGCTGACGAAACGCGCAGGGGCTGTGCAAAATTTTATGTCCGAGAAATAGAAAGACTTACTGTGACTGGCACACCCTCATCGCCCGTGATCTGGCCGAAAAATGTGGAAGGCGAGGTCCGAGCACCGGGCGATTGCCGAGGAGAGCCCGAAAGTCTCGGACGAAGCCAGCTCTACGATGATCTTGAGACGAGGAGCCGCGATCTACCCAGATGAGCTTCGATTGGTTAGGAGGAACTGTTGCTTCCTCGGACGAACAACGGGATCTGCAAGTGGAGTTGCGCGTGATCACCGGCAGCTGACTCAATGGAGAAACAAACAGATCGCTTCGTCACGAGATTTTCGAGGGCAAGGTGTCACTGAGATCGCCCGACGCGGAGTCCTTCAAGTCGTGGACTTGTCGTGATCGCTAAGCCAAGAGTGCCGCGGATTACGCGACCGAACTTCATCCGCGCGACGACGGTTGTTCGAGGGACGCAGGTCAATACCAATCGCGGACCGGGTCAGCTCAATGGGCTTCCGTGGTCACGCGCAGAAAAGCCGTCGTGTGTACCCCGACCGATTTTAATTTTGATCTCCCCCGAGCGATGGGGAGGCAGAGGGAATCTTCCAAGATAAATGAACCCTGCAGCCTAGCACTCATGTCGAGGCCCCTTCGCTCTTCTTCGTTCGATACTTCAGATCCTGCTCACTCACGATTTGCTTTTCTTTTCTTTTGCTACCCCGAGGCCTACTATCTATGTCTCGAATTCTCTTAATGGATACTTGCTCCCCTCGGGAATTTTGATTTTACTTATTTATCTATTCGCTTCTTTCTTCAATCGAGGATCGTAGAGGAAATTTAGTCCGCCTTGTCTCTACACTTTCGCGAAACCCCGCTCGCTCTGCCCGATGGTGCGTATGAAACTTCGTTGGTTCGGGTCTCGCGGGCCCTCGCTTCGTTTGGCGGTATTGACCCGCCCTTCGCTCACGTGCCCCGCTGAGTGTATCATTTAGGGCTTGCCAGGCGTGGTTGATTAAGGCTTGATTACACGACGAGGAGTGTCTCAAGAGTTCGCCATCAGGATAGTAGGAGGAGCCTCGCCTCTGCTCAAGTACACTAAGGGCCTGCTCGATAAGTAGAGGGAGCTCGCCCGCCCGTATCGCGGAGAGCTTGTCAATGAGACTTCAGAGGAGGAGCCCGCCTGGTTGGGAGCATGCTGAAGGGCCTCGGCCCCGATAAGTGTGAGGAGCCTGCCTAAATGCGGTTGAAGGGAGAGTTTCGCTAACGAGACTTCACAGGTGGCGAGGAGCCCGTCTCGTGCGATACAGCTGGAAGGGCTCGCCCCGACAAGTGCAGGAGCTCGCTTACTGCGGCCGGGCGGAGAGCTCACAATGAGGCTTGCAGGAGTGAGCCCGCCTCGCTGGGAGCACAGCGGAAGGGCTCGCCCCCGATAAGTAGCAGGGAGCCTCGCCAAATTTCGGCCGGGCGGGAGAGCCTGGCCAATGAGACTCAGGAGGAGGGAGCCCGGCTCCTGGTTTCGGGAGCACAAAGTGAAGCGGCCTGCCCCGAGCAAATGTGAGGGAGCCCGTCCGCCCGTGTTGAAGGGAGAGCTCGGCCAATGAGACTTCACAGTAGTGGAGGAGCCCGCTCCGTGTGAGTACAAAGGAAGGGCCTGCCCCGAGCAACAGAGGGAGCTCAGCCGGGCCTCGTGCCGAAGGGAGAGCTCGCCAATGACTCACAGGTGGAGGAGCCCACCTCACTGGGAGCACAGCCAAGGGCTCGCCCGATATGGAGAGGGAGCCTCGCTTACTGCGGCTGAAGGGAGAGCTCGTCAATGAGACTTGTAGGGAGGAGCCCGTCTGTGTGGAGTATGTGCTGAAGGGCCTGGTCCCGATAAATGCAGGGAGCCTGCCACTCGTGGTTGCGGAGAGCCTGGCCATCGAGACTTGCAGGGAAGAGCCCGTCCGTGTGAGTACAAGGAAGGGCCTGGCCCCGATAAGTAGGGAGCCTGGCCCATTCCGAGTCGAGGGACGAGTATGATGTGTGGTGAAGGAGCCCGGGCTCCGTCGAGTGCGCAGGGCCTCGCCAATGCAACCGCCAGCCGAAACGTCCATGCCGAGCGACGGGACGAGCCAATGAGTAATACGCAGAGCCTGCTCATGTTGTGTGATGGGAAGAGCCTGCTAAAGTGAGCAAATGCGGGCTCGGGCGCCGAGGCCAGTGGCGAAGGGGAAGCCCGAGCTGGCCCCCGACTCCCGAGGCGGCGTGGCCTGTGTGCAGTGAGCCTGGCTGAGCGAGCGCTGCGGGCTCGGCGCGCCGCCGAGGCCGAGGGCGACACGAGCCCGAGCCGGTCTCGACCCGAGGGCAAAGGTGGGCCTGTGGTGTAGCGAGGTGAGCTGCCGGGAGTGAGTGTTGGCTCGGGCGCCGAGGCCGGTGGCGATGTGTACTCGAGCCGGTCCGACCCGAGGCGGGGCGTGGGCTCAGGCGGAGTAGGTGAGCTCGCGGGAGTGAGCAGCTGCGGGGCTCGCGCCGAGGCCGAGTGGCGAAAGCAGCCCGAAATGTCCCGGGATCCCGAGGCGGTGGGCCTCAGGCTGGAGAGGTGAGCTCTGCTGAGTGAGCAGCCGTGGTCTGAAACAGGCCGAGTGGCTGTAGCCCCGAGCCTGTCCCCGACCCGATACGGGCGTGGCTCCGCGCGGGAGTAGTGAGCTCAAGGAGCGAGCAATTTGTCTACGGCGCATGGACAGCAAAGACAGGAAGGACCGCTTCGTGTGAGGATCCATCTTGCGGAAAAGACGCTTCAGATGAAGAGGGCGCTTCATGAGGGGAAACCATTCGCGTATCCCTACGCCAGATCCCTTAGTTATCAAAAGGTGTGAACCGCATTTTAATGTCAACATTATGAATTCGAACTATTGTGTTTGCCTCGCCGCTCATAACAGGCTTCCGCTACTTCCCGCTTTGCCATTTTCAAGATTTCTTCCACAATCGGGCGATGAAGCTCATGCAATATTGACGTCGATGTTCTGGCTGTCTCTCGTCAGCTCTCTTCGACGCTCCGACATGCTTTTCCCGAATCCTCCCCGTGTGAGTCAGGTTTTCCCTAGCCCTTTACGGGAGTCATGCGGCCCCCACTCGGCTGTGAATGCGCCTAGAGTGGGGGATGGTGCCCCTCCTTTACACCTCACTCCTCATTCTTTCTCTTTCCCTCTCTTTCGCTATACCTCCTTTTCTTTTCTTCTTTTCCACGCCTCATCCGTCTTCTTCTTTCTCTCTCCTCTGCCCCCATCTTTTTCTCCTCTTCTCCTCCTTTCTTTGCCTCTTTTTTTTTTTTTTTTTTTTTTTTTTAGGTACGTTTGTGACTGAAAGTGCATGGAGGGAACCGCTTGTATCAGATGCTTTCTATGATGTAATCGAGGACACCATTGATTGTATCCAACCATGACTTGAAATAAAGATGCACTTTTATTTCTATGAAATTTCCATTGTGTATATATTTATTTTTTACATGCCCGACCTGTTTGAGACGTCGAAATAAACAACCAAGCAAGGCTCGCCCACTTGTCACCCAGAATCGTAGCGCCTCTCGCGAACCGAGGCCTACCGACAAAGCCTTAAGATGTTCCGCATTCCATGTATGTCAGAAAATTTTTCCTTCCTCTCGTCTGGGAGCTCATAATTGCTCCTGGCCCGACGTAATCGCAGATACAAATATAAGGGCCCTCCCAATCGGGGGCCTAACTTCCCGTGTGCTGGATTTTTCCTCAAGCGGGTAGCTTTTCAAGACCAAACCCACGAGAACTCCGAATCCCGACTCTTGTTGTAGTGCCTAGCGGTCTTTCTTTGGTATTCCTCTGTACGCTGTTGAACTTGCTCACGCTTCTCGTCCAGGAGCTCTAAGTTCAGACGCAGGGCCTCATCGTTTTGTTCTTCCGAGGCTAGCTCGATTCCTCGGGCACTTTACTAACTCGATAGGGCTACTCGTCAGGCCAAAAGCTAGGGCAAATGGAGTTTCTCAAGGCCGAATGTGTCAGTCCGACAGCCCATAGTATCAGTGGAGGTATTCCAAACTATAACTCCCCCTTCCTTCAACTCTTCCAACTTGGTTTTCAAGGTCGCCTCGAGGGTTCGATGGTAACTCCGCTGTCCATTCGACCGTGGGTGAGTCGGCTAAGAATAGTAATTTTTAATTCCGAGCTCCCAAGACAAAGTCCCCCGAATTCATGGCCGAACTCCAAGCTTCCGTTATCCGAGATCAAGGCCTCAGACACCAACCCGCATATGATCGTCGCCATACGGTCACAGATCTTCGCTTCTCGTGATTGTGGCTAAGGGCTCACCACCCACTCGTGAAATAGTCTACCGCCACGATTATAAATTTACATCGTCTTCGCCTACGGGCAAGGGCCCTAATATGTCCAACCCCCACTCGCCGGAAGTGGCCAAGGGCTGGTGATCGATGCTCGAGGCTCACTGAGGCGTGATATTTTAGCGCACCCCGCGCATTCTCGGGATCTTTGACCGTAGTTAAGGCATCTTGAGCATTGTGGGCCAATAAGATCCCCGCTCAAAATTTTCCGACCAACGCTCGAGCCCCGATATGGTTCCCGCATATGCCTCATGCACTTCTCTCTTCTCTTAGCACATATTCGTGTCTTCTCCGGCGATACATTTTAGGAAGGGTGTGAAGAATCCTCGCTTGCAGAGGCTCCCTTGTGATTGGTGTAAACCGGAGGATTCTACTTATCTTAGCCGCTCTCGGGGTCACTGCAAGGTTCCGTCATTAATAATCCCAAATGTGGTCCATCCGGCCTTGGTACTGACGCCGTCAGTGGCGACTATTATGCCGTAAGGGTCAATCTGAGGGCTCGCGAGGCATTCGAGGGCGGCCGATCCCCACGCCTTCTCGCAAGGCCAAGCCGCCAGCTTTGCCAAAGCGCTTCTGCCACGGAATTCGCCTCGGGACGACCGGATCCTGAATCGATACAAACTTTTTAAATAAATCGCGGACTCATAAGATACAGAATCATTTTCTCACTTTTTGGGCCTCTCGTATGTGTTCCTTCAACTGTCTCGACCACCGCCGAGTCGCGAGACTCCTAACCGATCGACCTCTAATGAATGAGCGAGGCTGGAGGCTCGCTTATTACGACCAGACTACCGTCGGGCTGAGGCGTAACCCAAACCCAGCGCATACTCAATGTCTATACCTTCTGAGGTCGATTAAGCCCGTCCGTCTCGCGGCATTTGAGGCTCCATCCACGTAGAGCTCTATACGAGGTCGCCCGATCGTGGGCTCAAGAAGCCCCACCGCGAACTCCATGACGAACTCCAGCTAGAATCGTCTCCTTTATGGCTGTTTTTGGTTCAGACCGAATGTCGACCACTACCTCTATGGCCCATTTCATCAACCTCCCGGAGACCTCCGGCTTATGTAACACCTGCTTCATGGGGTATTCTATCGGACTTTTATGGTGAGCCTCGAAATATGGGACGAAGTCTCCGAGCCGCAAATACCAGCCTAATATTAATTTTTCCATTTTGTGATACCTCTCCTCGCCTCCTCGTGGCCTGAATGCTAGTGAGTAGATCGGTGTCAGACTGCCTTCCCTAACGAGTAATCGCGCTAGTTGAAAACTGACACTCGCCAAATACAATGTAAGGATTTCTCCTACCGGCTTACTAGAATGGGCAGGAAGCAGCCTGGCGTATGTTTTCAAGGCTACAAACGCTTCTTCACATTTCTCGTCCCATCAAAGGCTTTTTTCAAGACTCAAGAAAGGTCGCATCATTACTTGCCTCGACACGAATCGACTTGTCGCCGGGATCCTCCCGTTAGTCAGCCGCTGTAATTCCTTTGTCCCGACGGCGATGGCATGTCCAAGAATGCTTTATCTTATCCGGTTTGCTTCACCCCTCGTGGTTGACTATGAAGCCCAGAATTTTCCCTACGACACGTCAAGGCGTATTTCACGGATTCACTTCATGTTATAATCCCTTAGGATCCGGAATGTCCTGAGGTGAGCGATGTGGAGGCTCTACCAGAATGATTTACCAAAGATGTCGCCTATGTATACTCCATCATTGACGACCGCTTTGAAACATCCCACCACTCAACTCCGAGGGTCGCTCGCATTCTTAAGCCCAAACTAAGATTACCCGGAGCAACAAAGCAGGGCCTCTCGTGGCTGCGGATGAATGACGCCTTCTCCCCGTCACTGTATCCATGCTGATCCGATTATAACCGGAGAACGATCCATGAAGCTAAGGAGCTCACGGCCCGTCAGATCTACACAAGGCCGATCCCCGGGTGGGGAAGCCGTCCTCGGGCATGCTTTCTTGTTTATATCGTGAAATCATCACAGCCATTTGCCATTTGCTTCTCTTGACGAGAACAACATTGGCCGCCCATTCGGTATTCTAATTCTCCTCGATCGCCGCCGAGGAGCTTGCCGACCTCTTCGCTGACGGCTCATTCTCCTGCGAAACTTCTGCGCTTTTGCTTGACCGGCTTGTGAGACGGGTTGGTGTTCAACTTATGAGTGATGACTGCGGGGTCGATGCCACTCATGTCGGCCTGCTTCCATGCGAAGATGTCCCTGTTCTGTCTTAGGAACTGCGTGAGGGGGCCTTTGAGGCCTTCGCACTCGCTATTGAGCCGGGAGTATGTGCAAGATGTCTCGGTCGCCATCCAACGTTACGCTCCAACTCTTCCGAGGGCTCGGCCGAAAGTGAATACTTCATCACGCATATCAAGCTCACCCATGCTCACATTGTCGACCGTTTTCCTCGCTTCATAGAGGCGTATAGCATTCTCGTACACTCGGGCCGATCTCCTCGAACCGTCCTAACGCCGCTTATCATTGGAATTCTACCACAGTGGTATGCCGAGGATGGCTTTATCGCTGAGAGGGTCTGCTCCGAAGAACATGTTATAAATAATGAGCGCCCATTATGAGAAACCTCATTGCCGCTGCTGCTTAAGGCTGTGGGTTCCCCAAGGTTAGCACTAGTTGATCGATCCCAACGCAACACCTTTTCTCTCCCGAGAACCCCGAGACGAAAGTGTTGATGTGTTCTAGCTTTTCTCTTCCACCCCATTTTGTCGAAGGTCGATGCAAAATACTGCCTACGAGCTCCCATTGTCTACTAGGACCCGATGGACCTGTATTTGCCACAATTGCGCTGATACTGCGGGTCACGCTGGGTAGCCGACACCCTTCCAAGTCCTGGAATCGTAGAATGTGATAAAGGGTGTCGACTCGCGGGGTATTTTAGATAATCGAATCGCACCTCCCCAAGTCTACCATCTTATATCAAGGTGAAGTAGCCTTCCGAGCCGTCCAGATTCTTCCTCCTCCGAAGAAATCCTCCCCGATCACGGATTTCCCTGGTCATTGGACGTGGCCTGGCCCGACGAGGTGGTGGCGAGCCTGGCCTCGATTCCCCGTCTCCTTGGTCCGTCTGAGCTCGTTCCCCGAGATATGAAACACCAGAGATATCCGTACAATGTGACGATAATTTATCTCTCTTCTCAATCAGATATTAAATAGTCCTCGCGGCGATGCCCATAGGTCCCTGTGGAACTCGGCAGTGATTCGAGCGGTCTCGGGTAAATGGATTGATTTCATCCGTGGCCGCCACCTTAGAATTGCTCGTTTCAGACTTCATGCGTGAATCCTATGAGCATCGATGTCATTAAGGAGTGAAGGCCGAGGCGACAGCCGTCGCTCTTCGGGGCCGCGGCGTGCCCAGCAGCCCCTAAGATTTCTGCCTTTAGATCGCCCCGCCCGCCCCGAGAATTTCTCCGTCGCCTGCTCGGGGCCCGGCCCCCGCCGCTTCCTGTCTTTGCTAGCCAAGAACTTTCTTTTTGGATGTATGGGCCTCTTCTCCGCTTATGCATTTTTTCACCAAGGAACCTCTACTTATGTTAGCTTAAGGATTCTTTCGAGATGTAGAACATCGTGTCTTCGATCGTGATCCCAACCCCGTATGAAGGCTTCACAAATAACTTTTCGCCGTAGTACATCTATCTTCAAGGACTCCTGCATTAAACCGTTGTACATATGACTTTAAATTCTCCCGTGCTTCCCGCCGATGCCTCAATGTGATGGCAAATTTCTACTCGTATGTCCTAGCCCCGGCGAAGTGGGAGAATTTAACGCGATTGATAATTCTTCCACCAGGAAATCGCTGAAGAGGGATTCCACTGGAACCAGCCATAGCCGGGCCTCAAGGTGGTGGCGACGTCCCGCACCGAATCCAGGGTCCGATACCCATGCAACCCATCCGATTCTCAGAGGCATTGAGATGATCTACCCGATCTCTTGACGCCATCGAACGACTCCACTGGTGCATCCCACTCGGGCCGAGCAGTCAGCACCGGGTGTGTGAAAGGTGATTCGCTTGTCGCACTGCTGCATCCATGAAAACCGGGTGCGCCCTAACTACCTCCTTTACATTACTTAGCTCTTGTTGAGGTCCCCTAATCTCGCTCCCATGTCCCGCTTCTCGTGTGTCCGGTGGGGATGTCGTGGTCTCCGCTGCTTCGCCACGCCCTTCCTGGGCCGCCGGTCGTCTTCACCGGGGCTAGTCATGGGTCGTGCTCAAGGTTTGACTAGATTCCGCCCGCCTGGATTTCGGAAGCATAGTCGCGGTCGCCCTCGCGCGAGGAACGCTGCGGACCTTCCGTAGTCCTGCCGCCTCTTCTCGGGGTAATCAGATTTTGTCCCGTGAGTCACTCTATCTCTTCTACCAAGCGCCAAGGTTAACGAGGCGAGCGCTTCCACTTCGCTTTCAGGTTACCGACCGCTTTACTTGGTCCTCGCTATCATTGCCTCAGATCTCCCCGCGGGTTCGCATCCCGCAGGATTTCAGCGCGTTTGCCCCCGCCAGGTTCCTAGTCGATACCATCAAGAATCGAGAAATCGCTTATGTTTGTGTAAGAATAGTCGTTCCTTAATGCATGCGCCAACGATGATGCTTTTTCAACCTGAATCGGGCCGGAGCATGTAGGGGTCGCCGAAATGGGACTGGCCGGCCGCGGGTCGGATCGAGGATTCGCTGATCGCCCGGGTTCTCGATCTGGAGGACTCTATCTCCGATGGTCCGCAGCCGCGGCGCCGTCACTGGGAAGGGATGCTAATGGGACTAAGGTGGGTTCCTGGATGTGTCAAGACTCCCTCCCGCAAGAAGAACCGTGAAGGAAGAAGGGCTCTACGGGCTGGTCGCCCCGCGGCCGCTCCGATGCCTAAGTCAGATTCTTTTCTGAGAGGAAAAAGAGAGAATACTTTGATCGGGCCTAGTATCGACGCATCTTCTGGTGGATTTACTTTGTATTTATACGGATATTCATCCATCGACGATGACGAGGGAGTCCTTCCCATCGGGGTATGTTTCATATAGTTAGCCTTAATTTAGCGATGGATTGTACCAAGAGTTTATTCGAATAATCCTTCCTCTTTATCAGAGAATGTCCAACTCACGGCTCCTATTGCTTTTTCTTTCCTTTATAATAGGGACTTGATCGAGGATATCTTTTAGGGAATATTTTATCTTCTCGTTATCGAGGATAATGGGCCGACCGCCGAGCATGGGTCTTCCCTCTGCTCTTTCGAATCCATGTTTTTGCTCAATGAGTCGGGCCTCCGTCACGGAGGACACTGGCGGGGCACCCGACCACGTTTCTGACTGGCGATTGAAACGCTTGACCCATTTCTATATCCTTATCAATTATAATGATCTAGCGAAGTGAATAAAAATTAAAAAAATAAAAATAAAAATAAAAATAAAGGACTTAAGCTAAACCACTGGCAAGGTTGGTTTCCTTGTACAGAGGATAATCATCAGAATTTAAATTTTTCACATTTTCAATGGTGGACAAAGAGTCACCCTGGCCCATGCTTCATCTTCACAAACTGTAATCGCAACGATTCTCGTGATTCAATATTTAACTTTTTACATGATCTCTTAAAGGCAATAGTAGCACTTTCTAGCAAATATTTTGTCCCAAACTCTAAAAAGAGCCGGAGAGATTATAGTGTTTGATAATGGTTTTTCAATTGAAATTGGACTGGAGCTTGGCGGGATTGCTGGGCCGATTCGCTGACTCTGGATGTCGGGCTCCTCTGTAAAAATAAGAAACAAAAATGATTGACGGGGATCTTCCGTTGCCTCTCCGATGCCTAAGTGATCAGTTCTTTTGGGTGGAAGAGAAAATCAACTGTTTAGGGAATGAATTTTTGTGCGTACCTTTCACCGATGGGGTGGCTTGATATTTGTAATGGATGATCATGATAACTTTCCTAGTTAGATGATGATACGGATATTTCTCCCATTGGGTGGGGGATTTTTTTTCCTTATTATTAACCGATTAATAAGGGATAATTGATAACTTTACTAGTTGGATGACGATACCATATTTCTCCCATTGGGTGAAGGATTTTCATTCCTTATCGTTAACCAATTAATAAGGGATAATTGATGAACGATTATTAGGAAATATCCTACTTCTCACCGTGGAGATTTAATTAGGGGAAGTTTCTTGTACTTTCCTTTAATACGGTTCTTCGATGTTTACGCCACCCGCTTCAAACTAGGGTGAACTGTGTCCCCTACCGGGTCCTCTCATGTTCGGGGCATATGTGGTGGGCCGAGCTCTTTTATGTCTTTTATTATGCCTGCTTCTTTATCCCCTCTCAAACTTAAATTCATCAAGGCCCGAACCCACGCACGCAGCAGCTTTGACATAAATAAAGATTCTCTATTGTAATTCTTCTATTATTCTTCTATTAGGTAAATAACTTAATTATAGAAAACTATTATATTCCTTTTCCTAGTTTAGAGATATTTCATAGGGCAAATAACTTAATTATAGGAATAGCTTGATTGTAGGATTCTACTATCTCTATAAATATGTATATGTAAAGATATGCACTATTATGAATAAAAATATTATTCTCTATTTTACAAGTTAACAGAGCCACGAAACCCTAAATCATTCTTTCTTGAATCCTTAAACCATGAGCAAGTCAAATTCTGAAAAATTTGTCACCAAATCTACCCCTATCATTATTCAACACGAAGGTTCATCATTCAATTCAGGAATTGTATTGAATGAAACCAACTATGATATGTGGTCTCAAATGTTAGAGATGCAAATTCATCGAGAATGAGAAATCCTCTTCATTAGTGGCACATCGTCGCACTCCAAGGAGAAAAGATGAATGTGACGCCCAACTCAAGACACCTGGGTCGGCGAGGGTGTCATTTTTTTTTTTCCACAAATAAAACAGGTGCATCCCAAGGGGAAACACTGGGTCGGATAAATCCTTTATCCAAAAGCTCTTGCAATCGACTCTTTAACTCTTTCAGCTCCTTTGAAGCCATCTCAGACAATGCCCTGCATGTGGACTGCTCCCCTCGGTACACTTTATGGCTAAGTCCACCTCCTCTCGAGTAGAATTCCTCGTAACTCTTCAGTGGAATACATATGAAATCTCTTTACTAATCGGGATCTTTTCACATCAACTTGACCCTTAGAGTCAAGTATCGCTGTACCCGGACCCACAGGGCATCCCACTATAATCTCTAACTTTTTGAATGGCTGAGATCATTGATAATTATGACTGATTCATTTGCACTTACACCTATCACAAACTTATCAAGATTTTAATAATATAGCAGTAAAGGCTAATGATATCCCAGAGAGTATCCCAACTCACGACTCTATAGATACATCATATACCAGAGTGGCACGGACGACCCATCCCTGAGCACCAGATCCCACCCCCAGGTCGAGATGGGGTCACCACGTCCCTACCTCCCCAGCTCGCGAGTCCAAAGTGGTGCCACGCATCTTCCTCCGCTCACTTCCTATTGACTCTATTATCTCCCCCGACTCGGGATACCGCGGCTATCAAGCTCAATGCTTCCACACCGGAAACACCCTCCTGTAAATAACCTGCAAACACTCGAATGCTGTCTATGGCAATGAGTGCACTCCGAAATTTCTCCCTATCCAACTGAAGCACCTCTACCCGCACTAGATACTGTTGTACCTCCCTATCTTCTACTTCTGTAGCAATCCGTACCTAATTTACTTGAACATCCTGCAATTTTACCAAAAGAGGGAGGAGGTCTTTGAGAACTTCTTCTTTGAGAATTTTCTTGTTAATGATTTCTAGTCTCTCCACTTTCATTGCACTGGGACTAACCGATAAAAGTCTTCACATGTCGAGGAGAAGTCACAAAGCCAAGTACCTCTTGATGGAATCATGTAGTCCATCTTCAAATCATTTACATCGAAATGCGTGTCTCTGAGGACTCCGTCGTGCATATTTGCCGAGATGGCTAAACTCTTTCATACTTGTAATTACAAATCAAGGTTCTCAAGGAATTACAATAAATTTTCAAGTACTAAGTCAAGTTCAATACAGCATTCCATCCACAAACTGATGGATAGTCAGAGAGGTTGATTCAAGTACTTGAAGATATGCTTCGAGGTCAGGTCATGAATTTTCGAAGTCGGGATAGGTATATTCCATTGATGAAATTTTCCACAATAATAGCTTTCCGCGCGGACGCCCAAATCCAGTGGTGTCCGTCGACCACCCACAACTGGTTTAGGTCTATACCGCCTCGTATTACGACACACATGAGTAAAATGGCCACTTGGGCCTACATGTAATACTCATCCAAATACATTCAACCAATTATATTACATGGTTCAAGAGTTACTACATCACTATTACTTCAAACATATATTAAAATCTACAATTCTAATACATGTTATACCAAACATCAAGTCTACAACCCTGGGCTTTCTTCAAATCAAATTCTAAACTCGAGTCGCTCGAACGCTCCTCGCACCTTAAAAATAATATTCCTCGACAGGTGAGTCATCGTCAAGAATGGAATTACCCTAAATGGGTTACGCCCACCTATGCATATGTAATGCTCCAATGTAAACACACTCAAGTAAATACGTGATCCTACTTGAATGTCTAAATGCCCATTCCCATGTCTCGAGTCCTCACCTACTCCCTCACACACTCGCCTGCTCCACGATGAGAAAAAATACCATTTTAAAACAAAACTCGTTGTTCTCGAAAAATACACTACCGAGTTTCGTGAAAATATGGGACTACCTTCGAGGCTTAATGTGTCGGAGAACCTTCCGAAACAAATATGATCCCTATCCAAAATGATATGTTTGACCGCCTCCCAACCCCATTCTCCTGAAAATCATCTGCGGAAATTCCTTCGCAATCATGTTCGCTTTTCTCGTAAAATCTGTCATGCACTCACACCTAATTTCTAGGTTACTCCGTGCATATGAAACATTAAGCCATTTCAACCATTTTTATACCAATATATCAAATATGCATATGTTCTCAAATTTACAATCACAATTCACATGTAATTCAACGATATCAACTATCACCCAAATTAAATTACTTAAGCTAAACACAATCTCTATCTCCAATTGTTTATACACACAATTATATTCCATATAATTGTGACATCATGTTAACACCCCGTTTATGCATTAACCTACTAATTCCCATACAATCTGAAGCCAACCGGACTGGATTTTAAATAATCCCAAAACATAACAAGGCCGTCCGCGGGCAGCCCACCACTAAACGTCTGGCCTCTTGGTGGAACCGACCTATACCCATTTCCGGTCTCCTACTCACCAAAACACAATTTATTGCATAAATTATGAAACAAACACCCAAAACATTCCCTACACAGTCACGGACTGTCCAAATGGGTTCCAAAAATTTCCATACTTCGGTTCCAAGATTTTGGACCAATCAAACGGCCACTCACGGCCTCAAATCAACTCAACCATCAACAAAACACTTAAACGAGAGGTAAAGCAAGTAGGATAAAACCCCTACCTCACGGAGTTTGTTGAAACTCCTTAAAACGATGCCCACGCGTAGTCCTCTCCGCGTAGAGCAACTTTCCTTTTTGCTCCGAAGAAATCCGACGGTCCGATCGTCCAGGATCTTAGAGAGAAGTTACTCTCTCTCTCTCTCTAAAAATCACAAAACCTAACTTTCTGCATCTCCATTCCAGCCCCTCACGTTTTGGTCTTCAAATTAAATGGAGAAGAAGACCATTTGAGTTTTTGTCTCATTCTCATTTACAATTTCCAAAATTCTCATTTTATCCCTTTTTGTTACTATTAGACACATGGCTTAATCTAAGCCATCCATTTCGTCCTCTCTCTACTCATACAACATGTGTCACAAGAGTACATGTTATAGGTGACTTTTATCACATCAAATGTCGTTTCACGACACCCGATACTCCTAAGTGTATCAGGTGGAACGCTAGAATTCGAATGTTCCTGAATTTGACGAAATTCGACGTGTTAGCTAGATTTCGCGAGACAATTCCAACGGTGAAGTTCGTTTCATCATCCGAGATCTAGAAAAATTTTGAATTTTTACTGAAATTACAATTTTGCCTTGAGAAAATTGGATTTTCTCGGGGTTTTACATTTCAGTCAAGCATTGGTATGGCACCATACGAGGCTTTGTAATACGAAATGAGAACTCCCGTGTGTCAATGTAGTTAAATGAGTATAAAGTGATTGGTCCGTATATAGTGAAAGATACTAAGAGAAAGTGTGTTATTCAAGAAAGGTTAGCAGTTATGATCGAAAATCTTGCGCCGATTGAAGATGAGAGACATTGCATATGAAGCGGAGACAAAGTCTTCTCGAAAAGTATCACGTGGAGGAAAATTCATGGTTTGGCAAAAGGAAAAATTTGAGTCCAAGGTTCATAGGGTCATATGAGTTTTGAAACCAATCGCCCTTATGGCTTATCGCTTGGCAATTTCTCCGAGTTAGCCAAATTACATGATGGCCCATGTGTCTATGCTTAGAGATTGACTGATGTTGACATACCATCACAGGATGTGCAAGTACAAGCAGATTTGTCATATTATGAAGAGCCGAAAGCTATTCTAACTCGAGATGTGAAACAGTTGCGGAATAAGCAAGTGTCGTTTCAGAAAGTGCTCGATTCTAACAATTAGCAGGAAGAAGCCATGGGAGCCGAAGCAACTATGAAAGCTCAAAGATCCTCAAGCGCAGAAACTCTTCACTACGTGTAAAATTCTCAGGACAAAATTTCTTAAGTGGGAGAATTGTAATAATCTTAAAATACACCCTAGTCATTTTTTTTTAAACATAATTAGGGTATATTATAAGAACATTTTGAAATTTTTCATAATTATTATTTTGCTAAGCAAGAGAAAATTTTGAAAACCCGGAATTTGTACAAGATACAAGGGTATATTAGTAATTTTTCAAAAAGGATATGAAAGGCATAATATGATAAGAGGATATGCCATTATAGAAATAAGAAAAAATTGGGTCGTAAATGTATTATATATAAGGACCTAATTGTAAATAAAGAAAAAATGAAAATATCAAAAATGAGATAAGATCATTTGGTCTCTATTGCCAGAGACCAAAACAAGACAAAAAAAGAGGAAGAGAGAAAAAGAAGAGAAGCAGTTAAGGAAGAGTAGAGCAAATGTATGGATTTCTATGGGTTTTATGGATTATTTTGGATACTAGATAGATTTCTATGGATTTGTATGAAAAAAATCAAACCATAAACTCATTTTTGATGAATTTGGGTCTAAAAGAACCCTACTTTATATTGGCTGCGCTTTTTAGATTGGTTTCATGGATTGTAATTTCAATCTGGCGAATATTCAGATAAGGAAATATCGTGGCTTTTGTGTGTGAGACACAAAATTCTCTAAACCCATATTGCTTTCACCATAACTCGTCATCACTCATCCGACCGGGAGCGATTCAAATTTCGAAGAAATTAGACTTATAGGGAGAACATATCTTCGAAATAGGTATATCCAAATTCAACCCTAGGCTCATAAATTTATCCAAAGCGGGAGCAAAGACACTATGGGCATGCAAACAACCCGGTGGGACACAATTGTCATTTCTCTCATTGTTGGCTCCAACTTTTTACGGTCATAACTTTTTCTCTGGCCCTGAACTCCGGTTGTGTTCTTCAATTTCAAGCAAAGCCCATTAAGTCAAGATTCCAACCATATTCCTGTGGAGGACATTAGGTGAAAATAACCCTGCTGAAATCTAGGTTTTTCCAGAGCTGTTGGTCGGATAAGGCTGGCAGGCTAGGATTGGCTACTCATGTGGGACCTTCAACTTTGGACTGTCATAACTTCTTCGTCTGAACTTCGTTTTGGGTGTTCTTGGACTCTATGGAAAGCCCATTGAGTTAAGAATCTAGCCATATGAATGATAAAACTTTGGAACTCATATTAGGTCCGTAAATCATGAAAACAAGAAAGTAATCGCCGGTAACCATAGTTATTCATGCATATAACGAGATATGAAAAATGAAAATATACGAATAAATTATTATACATATCGCATATGATTACCGGATGACAATAATTATTTGGGAATATGAGATATGTACTGAACATAAAATACACATGGATTGTCTACTTAGAACCTGGTAGAGGGATAGATGGGTATGCCGATTAGAAAAACAAGTCTGTAGTATAATATCACTGGTCTGGTTGGGGCTTCACATAGCGCCATCTGCTCTTATAGATGGCCATTGTCTGAAGACAATGATAATAAATACATTCGGGCCCTTATAGACCACGTTTGCATGCTGAGTACAATGCCTTTCGTCTTATAGTTTTTATCCACTTCTAAGGTTTATGTGTAGTATGAAAAACATAAAACAAATGACTTGAATATGACATACAAAACATATGATATGATAAGAGAAGTTACAAGGTCATATGCGAACACAAGTATATCAGACAAGAACATGAAGCAAATGATAAGAATTAAAACATGGTATGATAAGAAGAAATATGTATAAGCATGTTTTAAATGATATGATAGTAAGCATGATGTATGCAATGTATAGGAAGGTGATGACCCCTTTATTAGAGGTCATTCATAGGGACACTCTACTTGGGTTATAAGCCTGGCAATGGGTGAGCCATCCACAGTACGTGGGAGGCTAAACGCAGAAGTCCCACACTCCACATCAATAACCAAGGCCAACACACTACTAGGTGCCCACTAAAGACCTTTTGGTCTATTTTTGTTTATGTTTTGTTTTTGTAAACATGTAAATATTGTAAATTTTGAACACTTCCATATATGGAGCTCAGAGTATATTTTATAACTACGCTTACAAGATATACATGTTAAGTGTTTAACATTATATGATCGAACAAGCTTAAAGGCTATAAGCTATTTTAAAAAAAATTGATGATTACCTGCCGACACCGGGTGCCAGGCTGGGGGCGCTGTATACTATAAAAAGTGGTATTCAGATAATCAGAAGGCTCAAAGATTGTTGTTGATGTCTATGTCCCTGAAGATTATGAAGCGATACATTCGCTTACCTACCACACGAGATATTTGGAAAGCTCTGTCTAAAGCCTTTTATGATGGAGTGGATGAATTACGTTTTACCTTGAACCAGAGGGCTTTCCGCTAAATCGTAAGACCCTAAATTCTAATTTTTAAAACTAAGAAAAATCGTAATTTCTACTACAAAATTGAAATTTCGATTAAAAATCTCAAAATTTATCCTCTGATCTCGTGATGATGAAACTGGGACACTATTGAATCGTCTCACCAAATCAATGAAGACGTAAAAATTCTGCAGGCACTCGGTGCATGGGCCAGCTGGCGACGCTTTTCGAGGCATCACAGCTTCAAAGCCGTGAGAACGATTTTCGATGCGACGAAAGTCATATATAACACGTACTCATGTGCCATAAGTGGCATGAGGAGAGAAATGATGACAATGGAAGGTCGAGATAGTGCCGAATAATGTCAAACTGGAAAAGAGGGACATAACCCGCATTAATGGGAATTGTTTATGGAAAAGACAAAACACTCAATAGTGTTATCTTCCCCAAAGTTAAAAGCCAAAAAATGTGAGAGCAGGAGGATTGCAGTTGAGTTTTTGGTGTTTAGAGCGAGAGAGGTCACTTCTCTAGAATATCTGCAATCCGACCGCCCAGCCTTCTCGGACGGTGAAGAGTTGCTCTACGCTGGCGCCACGCTGCGGCAGACGTGATTTGCGAGTTTAGACAACTCCGTGAGGCAGGGATTCTCCTTACTCGGTTTTACTCTTCGCTTAAGAGCTATGTTGATGCTCGATTGATCGAGGCCGTGAGTGTCGACACTCCATCCCAAAACTCGGGGACCGAAATGTGAGAATTTTTTTAAGCCCTCTCTATGCAAATCGTGGGGGTTGGGGGTCATTTCGGGGCATCCTTGGTGGGATGTTCTATGCTATAAATGATGCTTGATGGTAAATGAGGTCTTAAATGGTCATGGAAATCTCGTTCAAAGTGAATCGACGATCAGGGATTTTCCCGAATAAGATCGAGTGGTTCTACTATTCTTTATGAATATAAATTTCGAGATTAGTGTCTACAAAATAAATTTTGTGAATTAACGTGTTTCGTCGAGTAATTCAAGTAGAATTGCTCGTGTTTGATCATTAGCCTAATGGGATAATTTGATGTGATAAATGAGAAATTACATAATACGATCATGGTGATTTAATTCTTATGTGAATATATGCATGTTTATATAATTGCATGTGTTATATCAGAATGGAATTGGCACTGACATTCCATACGACTAGGACACCCTAGGATCGTAGGGAGGAGTGCATGAGATGAGTCTACAGAAATGGTTTCTATGTTAAGTTCAAAACTAAACGACGGAAAGCAGTCCACATACTAAAAACATCAATCGTCTGAGACTCGCCTAACTGATATACACGAGGGTAGTCCATAACACATCAATCGTCGGATACGACCCAATTGACATATATATACATCTGAGGGTCATTCACAAACAAATAAACATAATAATTCCTGTCGAGGCTTTCAGGGCGAGTGTGAGGAGTCTGCGGAGGACTCCTGCACGGTGACGACCGGGCCAGACATTCAAGCAGGATCACGCATTTGCTTCTGGATGCGTGTTTATTTGAGCATCGTGACATGCACTTAGGGTGGAGAGTAGCCCACTTAGCATGGATTCCACTACTCAGCATTACCTTTACCCCCGTCGAGGATATTATTTACAGCATGGTGAGCGTGCTGGGATCATTGGTCCCAGAGACAGAGGTTTTGTGCTAGAAAGCCTGACGGTGGGCTTTGTTATGACATTTTGTATTACATATATTAGAATTATTTTAATTTTAATATATGTTGTATAAGAGTAAAATTTGAACTCTTGAACTATGGTTGGATATAGTTGGATATACATAGTTGGTATGTTTATGAGTATGGTTTTATGGGCCCAAGTGGTCGTTTTACTCATGTTATTGTTATATTGATCACGGACAGTTATAGACGCAGGCTAGATTCGCATAAATTTCCGCACAGCCGAGCCTCGCCCCGACATAGTGCCTGCTACCCTGACATTCACGAGCATTCGCCGGTCGACTGCAAATAACCCGACTCGGATCTGTGGGCGTCACACAAACAAAATGGTAGACCATTCTCTATATATTATCGAGAACTGACTTAAATCTTCAGTGAGTTAGATCATCGTGATAAGGTGGTCATGGTGGATGAGACAGATATTGCATCCTATAAAAAATTTCTTAAGCGACAAAGGGTGCATATCTTCTCGTTAGATTAGAGGGTGATTTCTAGCAAGTGCGCAGCTGGAAATCTCGAGGAAGGATCCTATCCTCGACCAAGAGTGTTAGCGCCTCTAGTTCGTCGAAGATGTTCGACACGTGGTGATGAACGGAACCCGGGAAATTGCGAAGCTTCACCATGGTGACTCCTCGAACTCGGTCTAATCAAAACCGGGTCCCTCCCAACACCAAAGAAGACCAAAAAGGCCCATCCATCCTAAGACTCCGCTAACGGTGGTGACAAATCATCATACAAATGCACTCACCGTGATTGGAACCGGGTCATACAAACAAATGATGCTATGAACTCAGGACATCCCAATGGTGGACTACAGCCGTGATTCCCAAGGCACTCCAAGAAGGCCTCATCGGCCGTAATCACAACAAAGACAAGAGGATGATAGCGGAAAAGTCTCGTGATTGGGCAAAGAAGCAGCAGTAATGGTGGTAAGGTTTTAAATATTTCCCACACCTCGTTTAATAGTGCATGGATAATCGATTTTAGTGCTACTTCGATCATATGACATTTGATTCTCGAACAAGTTTCACTCTCTAAATCTTCCCTCACAAATTCTCGCTTTCACTCGCTAATGGTACCTCAATTCCGACATTATTTAAAAAGGATCCTTGTCCCTCACTAACACCTTGAATTTAGACTATGTTTTGTTCTCTCTTTGAATTATAATCTTTTGTCAGTTTCTCAAATAACCGCTACCTCATTTTGTGTTGTCATTTTTTGACCTGATTGTGTATTTAAGGACATCCGGACAAGGCAAACGATTGGTTATGGTGTAAGCCGAGGAAATTCAGACATTCGACTTGATGTCTAAAAGTTCGATGAGTCGCTACGTTTTAAAGATCGGGGGTCTCCGAAAAAAAAAAAGGAAAATCCGAGATATGGTTATGGCATCAATGTAATGGGCCATGCTTCTTCACATGAAGAAATTATTTCCTAGTTTTATTCGCAGAACCATGTCTCTTAGTTTCAAATGTGATACTCAGGAACTCGCAAAAATCCATCGCGGCTTCGTTTCCATTGATCCCTGACTAAAAGTCCAGCCTTTTATGATCACATTCTCGATATTCGGGGCCCATCTAAATTTGCTACTTTCGATGGATCGCATCGTTTGTTACTTTATTAATGATCGTACTGTGATGACTGGCTCGTTTTGATGAAGTCCAAAAGTGAAGTAAACTTGTTATTTCAAAATTTTCATAAAATGGTTTTGTAGTCGCACAATGCATGTCTGTGTTCTCCTAAAGGATAATGGAGGGAATATTTGAGTTTTGAATTAAGCCGGATTTGGAAGCCCATGGAACCATTCATCAAACTACTTCCGATACACCCCAATGTAATGCGGCGGTTTAAAAAATCGCTACTTGTCGAGGTCGTCTCGTGCTTCATTAATAAGCACATATGCCTTTATCCTATCGGGGACACGCACTTAGCCTCTCGCAAAGATATTTCCGATCAACCGAAAGAACACCTTCCAACACTATTGATTTTCGGGGACACCATCCTGTGTTCTCATTAGCTAATTGTTCATCCCGCCAATCCAAACTTACCTCCTCATGTCTTTGGTTGTGTAGCATTTGTACATCTTCATAAGCGTCAGCGCAACAAGTTGACACCTTGAGCATTGTGATGTGTCTTTTTAAGGTATGCTGCTTATCAAAAGGGGTATCGATGCTATCACCCTCCAAGCAAACGAATGTTTGTTACAACGGATGTAGTTTTTCATGAAGACTCGATGTATTTTTCCTCTGAGCCTGAACTTCAAGGGGAGCACCTGGAAGAAGTTCAAGCTCTAGACTATGATTTTCTTATCTTTATAGAAGGGGAACTCTTTGAACCTGGTAACAATATGAATGGGAATGAAAAGGAACGCCCTAAACTTGGTAATGAGAATGCTGGTGAATTAGATTTGAGTGGTATAAATTTGGACCACAATGGTGATGAACGTGATGAAGACCTAGACAATGAAGTTATGGATCAACCTCTATCCTCGAATCTTCTGACCATGGGCAACTCGACACCAAACCAATCGCCTGCTGAGGATGGTCCTGCTATAGTGTCTGAACCACCAAGAAAACAACTACCACCGTCAAACCAAAGGTATTCCCAAACCCACATATGAACCCGAACTTTCTAGTAAAGTTAAATATCCCATGAGTCATTATGTGTCTAACCATCGCTTGTCTAAATCAAATAAGTCATTTGTAAATCAATTCATTCCATCAGATCTATTCCTAATAAAGGTGTAGGAAGCCTTAGCCGACCAAGGTGGAAAGCCATGGTGAAATGACGAGATGAAATCCTCGCAAAATAATGAAACTCGAACTTGCTTCGATCGTCCTCCATGGAAGAAACCATTGACGTCGATGGGTTTATACCAGAAGCACAAAGTATGGTATAATCGAACGTTAAAGCTACAGACTAGTAAAGAAAAGGGTACACTCCAAACCTACGGAATCGATTATACAAATACATTTGCACTGTGAAGCTAAAATCAACATACCGAGTCTTATTTGCTCTAGTCATGAATCAGATTGGCCATTGCAACAATTTGATGTGAAAAACGCCTTTCTGCATGGCTAGTTGTCCGAAGAAGTGTACATGAATTTACCACTGTGCATGATACTAGAAGTGCATTGTCCGAAAGTGTGCAAATTAAAGAAATCGTTGTATGGGCTAAAACAACTTCCCGAGAGTACTGGCAAGGTTCATAAAGTCCATGAGGTCTGGCTACCATCGAGTAACTGCACCACACTTTATTCGAAAAACAACATGGTAAGATCACGCCTCTTATCAGGTATGTCGATGACATGGTGGTTACGTGGAAATGACCCTGGTAATGAAAGGAAGACTCCTACAGTTACTTGTCAAGCGACCCGAAATGAAAAACCTTTGGCCACTAAATATTTTTCTTGGGATCAAAGTGTCTCTCGATTTGATAAAGGGATTTTCTTGTCTCAAAGAAAATATGCTTTAGATTTGTTAGTGCAAATCGTATGTCGAAGATGTCAACCAAATTCGATACACCCGTAGAAGGCTGATCAAGCAGGTTGAGACTAACTGTGCCCGTTGATAGCAGATATGCCCGCTTGAAGATTGATGTACTTAGCTCACACTAGGCCAGATCTTGCCTATGCATTGAGTATTGTTAGCCAGTTTATGCATAATCCTAGAGAACAACATATGAATGCAGTTATGCGCATTTTAAGGTATCTGAAGTCCGCTCCTAGAAAGAGCAATTTGTTCACTAAAAATGTAGATTGTCAAAGTGTGAATGCATATAGTGATGTTGACTGGGCTGGAGCAATAGATTACAGACGATCTACTTCGGGATATTTCACCTTTGTATGTGGTAATCTCATTACATGGAGAAGCAAGAAGCGAATGTCATGCACGTCTGCCGTGAGGCTAAATTTTCGGGGGTATGACACTGAATATGTGAAGCATCGCGCTTAGCATTTATCGACTGGATTTAGCTATCCGCCTAGGCAATCGATTCTACTTTATTGTAACAATAAAGCAACATATGAGTATTACTTCATACTCCTGCATAACACATGATCGTACAAAGCATCTGGAGGTAGACAGATTCTTCATTAAGGAGAAATGGATGGTTAAAATTGTCGAAATATTTCAAGATTCAAGCCAAGATCAATTCTAATGATATCCTCACCAAAGTTGTTTCCTGCCTGTTGTTCTCAAAATGGCAAGTCAGGGTACGCTGCGACATCTACGCAATTCAACTGGAGTGAGTGCTACATATGATAATTAATAATAATAAAGATTCTCTATCAGAATTCTTTCATATTACTATTCTTCTGCAAAGAATAACTTAATTTTTGTGAAACTATTATATTATTTCCTAATTTAGAGATATTTCTCTGTTAGACAAATAACTTAATTATAGGAATAGCTTGATTGAAGGATCTCTACTATCTCTATAAATATATATATGTAAAGATACTGAATTATTATGAATAAAAAATATTCTTCTCTATTTTACAAGTGAGACTACAATAAAAATTTTAAATTTAGGCTATAGTTTCAAACTTGGGGTGTGACAACGGGCTTACAATTATGTGATGTACAACAATTGGTATGTTCTTAAGACATAACTCAAGTAGTAAAAATATGAGGTGGGATTATAAAAGATCTCATATTCGAAATTTTATGTTAATACATTATAAATGATATAAAATCAATAAAATAAAGTTGAAAAAAAAGAGGACTTAAGCTAAACCACCGCCAAGGTTGGTTTCCTTGTATAGAGGATAATCATCAGATTTTAAAATTTTCACATTTTCTATGGTGGACAAAGAGTCACCCTGGTCCATGCTTCATCTTCACAAACTGTAATCGCAACGATTCTCGTGATTCAATATTTAACTTTTTACATGATCTCTTAAAAGCAATAGTAGCACTTTCTAGCAAATATTTTGTCCCAAACTCTAAAAAGAGCTGGACAAATTATAGTGTTAAAATAATTTATTAATTATAGACCAAGTATAATCATATTATAATTTTAATTGTGTAATTATGTATGTAAATTATGAGTTGTTTATGAGATGATTTAATATTAACTAGTTATGGGTACATGATTTTATCTTCTCTTTTGTTTTGATAAGCTTATTAAATCAAAGCTTAATTATTTTCTTATACTATATATATATATATATATATATATATATATATATATATATATATATATATATATATAAAAGTAAATAGTTAATATATAATTTACAAAAAGGTTAAAAATGATGTTTTTGAAAAAGAAAAATTAATCTTCAATCATAACTTTTCTTTGATCTCTTATTTTATAGAGTTGTGAGATAAATGGAAGACTTCACACCTCATAATCATGTCAAATATATTTTTCTACCTTAATACGACCGACATACGCTTTTTTATTCAATAAAAGTTTGGTATTATTTTCAGAATATATTTATTATGATTTTTTATTACTGATCAATTATTTTTAAGCTCAATAAATACTCTTAATTTTTTAAAATAATCTAACAATTGATATAAGTGTCATTTTAATTGACATTGAAGTTGTCAAATTTTATTTTTCCATATTTCTGGATTTTTTTTTTCATACGCTTGTCTTGATTTTGTTTCTACATCCTTTCTCAAGTTCAACCATTGATTGATGAGAAAGCTGTGAAGTTCTAGTTCAGTTCAGAACTTTTTATTTTTTATTTTTTTTTTGAGGCATTCATTACCTTCGGAAATGGGATTCGGTAAAGCAATTAGAGCTCAAGGCATGGGCGTGGCTGCAAAAGTGGCTTAAAGAGGAAAAAAAAGGAATTTGGGTAAGAATGACTACTTACTCATTTCCTTATATTGTCAGAATCAAAGTTGTACCATAATGATTTTATGTTTTTTTTTTATTATTATAAAAAAAACTATATTTATATAATGCTAATGACGGCACCAGTGATAGTTTGATTCCGTGAGATATCATGGAATTTTTTTTGGTTTTTAAATTTCATTGCCATTAATGGCAATATAGAGAAGTGATATTTTAATGAAATAAATTCGTTATTATTGTTTATTTATTTGATCATAGATGAAAAAAGTTGTGTTTTCATTTCTGCACTCTCTTGGCAAATTTAGAGGATAAATTATTGTTTTTTAATAATTATTCATTTGTTCTTTGATAGTGAAAGGTTTTTGAAAAATAAATATAATGAAATTTTCATCGATTTTATTTTTTATGTTTTTTTTAGATTATTTATGAGGATATTTTTTGAAGTCAAATTTTATATTTTTACCTCATTTTTGTTCATGGGGATTTTGTGAAGGGTTTTGAAGTACAAATTAAAAGGATTAGTGTGGGGGCTTTTGTGGTCCGTGAACCGGTTGAGGTTCAAATCCAAAAATTGTCTTGAACCCGGTTTGGGAGTTAGTAATTTGAGTCTTGAGAGAAGAGACAGGTTTGATCTGCTATTCTTCACAAACTGCACCTAACGGTCATTTGAAAGGTTGTTAGTGGGAAGGAAAGACGGAGACAGTACGGGCAAAGCCAGCAAAATTCAACGAGACATGAAACAAATAATTTCTTATCTATCTAAAATCCTTGCTTCCTACCTCTCTTTCAAACCCCTAAACTCCATGAATACACTCTGTGGTTCATTTCCTCTCTTCTCCCGGTCTCATATTATTTCTCAATCATTACTGTTGTTATTATGGCGATTTCCAGCTTCTTCAAAAAATTTAATGGAAATCACAATCAAAACTCCTCATCTTCCAATCCAATTAGCGAGCATCTTGTAAGCAGACCTGATGATCATAAACATGGATTCGCCAGTTTGGTTTCAATTTTTTTGCAGCGATTTATGTCCGGAAGTAAGTCTCAAATTCTCCCTTTTTTCAGGAAACATTTTCGTCTTGATTTTTGCAGTTGTGCTTGATGTGGGCCTTTCCTTTTTCTTGGAAATGTGTAGATAAAATAGACGGAGGATCACGGACAGAGGAAGAAGAGAAGGTCTACTCTTGGTTATATGCATTGGCCAAGTCGGACAAGGACTTGGTGTTTGAGTATGTTCGATCGACTGAAAGGGGTTAGTGCATAAGATCTTTTTCGTGTTGTTCCGTACTTTGGGAATGTAGTTGGTTTGGTTTCAGAAATTTCGTTGACTATCTTAACTTTAATTGAAGTGTGAGTACGTGTTTGATGAAATGTCTAGGAGAAGACAGACAGATTATTCTTTGGTTGATCTTGAGTATCAATATAAATAAGTGAGATAAGAGCTCTATCTCCAAATTTCCCACTTTTTCATTGATAGAGTAGAAAGCTGGGGAAAATAGATTCTTCCATTCTTTCTTCCATGGACAAAAAAAGAAAACTATATAATCTTTCTTTTTTTACCTTTCATTCCTATCTATTCCTCCATTCTTTCTTTCCTTCTCTTTTCCTATCTATTTCTCTCTCAAACATTTTCTGGGAACTAAATATAGGTTATATTTGGGTTCTGAAAAGTACTAGGAAAATGGGAACAAATATTAAGATAAAATGATTTCTTCATATTTGGTTTACCATGAAAAATAAGAAAGAATATATAATATAATCAAAATTAGTTAGAAATATAAGTATCTTTAAATTATTTATTAAGAAAATGAAAAATAAGTGGTATGAGTATATAGGAATAAATAAAGCAATTTATGAACTTCATTTCTTTTCATTAACATTTTCTTGTCTTTTATTTTCCCCCTTCACATATTTTCTTGAATTTTTTGGAAACTAAAAATAACATGATAAATGTTAAGACTTTTTTGGGAAATATTTCTTAGAAGCAATTATGAAAAAAAGGAAAGATTTTTCAGAACACTTTTTTGAAAACCTTTCTTTAGTACTTTATAGACGAAAAGTATGTTTGGAAATTTAATATATATTTTTTATAAATATGTTTTAAAAATAAATTTTTTATCCACCGTGTTTTATTTGTAATAATTTTTATGATTATTTTTTAAAACAATTTTTTTTTTTACAACTAAGAACTTGGTTAGTAAATTGTACCAACTGGGACTCAAACCTGAGAAATTCTCCCCACCCTCGACGTCTCAGATTTTTAACCAAAGTTTCTACCAACCGAGCCTAGTGATGTACTTTAAAACAATACGCCGTGGAAACCAATCAAAGTTATTTTTGTGCTAACTTACTTCTTTCAAGATAGAAACCGTCATCTATTTTCTAGTTACCATATGTGTTTTATTTTTTTTCTTTTCTATTTTGGAGAACAAAAAATCGTATTTGAAAATAGTTTGCAAACAAGGCATAAAATTCTTTTGTTCCCAGTACTTTCTATAAGATCCGGAGTATCATTTTGAATGAATAATAGATTAACTATTACTATAGAAAGAGAAAAATAGGCTCAAATTCAATACTAGTCATACTATTTCTTTCACCCCTCGTGATAGGGAATGTCTAGTGGTGTATTTAATTCTTTAAATTAAGATGATTTTTTTTTTTCTTTCTAGTTAATTGGGGAAACCTTGCCAATTTATAAAATAAAATAAGTATTGAAATAAGTTCTAAATTTGGATGTAACCTTTCTGGTGTTTCATCCATTGAGATATTTTGTTGTGGTGTTGATATAGAACAATCGTTGAATGGTTACCTACAATTAAATAAGTGGACTTGGCTTTTAGGATTAAGGAGAGGGATAAAGAATAAAATTAGTGGAGTTTCACCACTAAGAATTGCAAGAGTTAAAAAAAAAAAACCCTAATATTATTTAAGCCAATCAATACTTCAATTTATATTAGTTAACCTTATTTATAAGTTTCACTAAGAAATCCAAACCCTACTAGGATGTCGGTAATCTATTATGACTCTTATTCTAATTTTCCTATAACCTAATTAGCTATTCTTAATTTTACTGCAATAACTATTAATCCAATGTAATTCCAACTAATATCAATCCCAATTTAATTCTCACTTATATTAATACCAATACCCAACCTTATCAAGTCCACTTGTCTTGGATAAAAAATTCAACTTTGATTTTAGTGATTTTCTACCATCAATTAAAATCCTGATAATTTCTTTCACCATTTTTTCTTCATCAATTGTTTACCATGGTAAGATAGGATCTCAAAATCTCTTGAACTTTTTGAACTTCATACTAAACATATACTGAACTTTGAAAATGTTTCTAATATTGTAAAACAAGTTGATATCATGCATAAGAGGAAGTTTATTACGTAATTATATAGGCCACAAGTAAGAAAATTCATCTAGGATATCCATACTTCTGCTGAATATTCCTTATCTTTTTCTGAAAGTCTTCAATTTCTTAAGCCATTAGAGCAAAAATGATTTTACTTTCGGTGTTCTCCTTTTCAAATTGATGAATTATAACCACTTTTTTCAGTTGTACCTCCTTTAGATTCCTAACTTGTAAATTTTTTTAATTAGATGAAGGATCTTCTTATGCTCATTATGTACAATAGTATATGTATTCTCGTAACAATCAAGTTGAATCCTTCTATCAAAAGTGAAGGTCTTCAAATAAAATATGACTCACTTTTACTGGAGAGACCTCACATCATACAAACTTTTCAAACTCCTCAACAAAATGAATGTAACCAAACCATGGAAACACACTGGAAAATAAAAGTGTCACTAACCTATGCTACTCAAGATGGTTTTGGATGTTTCTTTGTCTTATGGTTTAGCTTTGAACCTATGTTTAAGCTGCTACCTTATCAACTATTATGGTACATAACCTTCTTTGACAAGTTCCACATAAGGTTACGGACAATGATAGTACATCATCTATGTTCTTTCTAGTTTCACTTTTGGGTAGCTTACAAATGTTGCACTACAACTTTCTGGCCTTTTTTCATATCATTAGTAATTATATTCTCTGCTAAGTATGTCTCTATTACAGGTCTTTCCTTTATTTAGATAACTTCCCATTTTAGATTTTGATTCTTCAATACAAAAGTGTGAACCTTTGCTTAGGCAACAACAACAAATGACCATGCCCACCACGCTTAAAGAATAAAGAAGTCATGGCTACCTTTCTATCTTTAACATTCATTGAAGTTTTACCCTTATTAGCACCTTATTAGGTACATTCAAAGCCTATTTCTTGTTGTCCCCACCATTTACATGAGTGAGAGTTTTGAAGTTTGTTGTGCTTAAAGCTTTGCTTGTTTCCGGATATAAAATTGCTCCTAATTTGCGAACTTAGATGTTGAGAAACCTAAAACTTGAGCCTTTCTATTAGAAGCCAATAAGCACATTGATAGAGCTGTTAAGGCAACAAAAGGAAAGAAAAGAGATATTTTCTATTCACTATAAGCCAAAACAGTATGGGAGAGCATTTCGAGAGGCTCCCCTGCTCTCCTTACAATAATATTCCCCCCAAAAAAGTAATTCTCTTCCCCCTACAAAACCCTAACAAATATTGCCATCCAGCTGAATTAAAAGACTCACGTGCTAGCCACCCTCCTCCTTTAGTGGCTCTCATTCTTCTTTCACCTTGTATAAGTAAATTGGATTGGAGGTTTATCAATACCCCTAGGTGGAAGAAGCACCTTGTCCTCAAGGTGAAAATCAGGGAACTGGTGCTGAATTGGTTCCCAAGAGGCCTCATGATCAAGTAACCCTTTCCATTTAATGAGAACATCTAGTTCACAGGAATTGGAACGTGAACTAGTGCGGGTACTCAGGATTTTCTCAAGCTCGACTAACATCTCAAGGTCTTCACTTAGCTGCGGTGGTAACTAGAACCGGAACAACTGGTTTAAGAAGGGAGATGTGAAAGACTAGGTGGATTTGGTCATTATCTGGCAACTGGAGATGATAAGTCACATCCCCTATTTTTTCAATGATCTGAAAGGGCCCATAGAATCGTGGGGAGAGTTTCTCATTCAAACGGCAAGCCAAAGTTTTCTGACGATAAGGGCGTAATTTTAGGAATACTAGATCACCAACCTGGAAATAGAGTTCTCTTTGTTTACCATCAACTTGGGCTTTCATACGTTGTTGAGCTCGATGGAGGTGTTGACGGAGTTCTTCTAAGATAGCATCTCGATCCAAAAGTTGTTGATCTACCTCCAGAAAAATAGAAGAGCCCGCTTCATATATTAGGAGAGATGGGGGATCCTGCCCATAAACTATGTGAAAAGGTGTTGTTTTGGCAGCCGTATGGAAGGAAGTGTTATACCAATATTCTGCCCATGGTAAATATCAAGCCCAAGACTTTGGTTTTTGATGGGAAAAGCACCGTAAGTAGGCTTCCAAGCATCGATTCAAAACTTCCGTTTGCCCATCAAATTGAGGATGATAAGCCGTACTGAAACGAAGAGTTGTACCTTGTAGTCGAAAGAGTTCTCCCCTAAATTTACTAAGGAAGATTTTGTCTCGATCTGAAACAATAGTACAGGGTACTCCATGAAGACGCACAATTTCTTTAGCAAAAACTGTTGCTACAGTCACTACGGTATATGGGTGTTTCAGGCCAAGAAAATGTGCATATTTGCTTAGTCGGACCACTACAACCAATATAGTATCATAATTCTCAGATTTAGGCAAGCCTTCAATAAAATGAAGGGAAAGATCTTCCCATACATGGTGAGGAATCCGTTAAAAGGCTACAAAGATGTATGGTAGTGCGGAATGTTGGCCTGTTATACATCAAGCAAGCGGCCACATAAGCCTGAATAGGTCTCATGCCCACAATACACACTATTGTGCGACTCTCTTATGTTTCATGACACCCGAATGGCCTCCTGGTAGTTAATATAAATTCCATGGAGGATGGGAATCAAGGCTAAAGAGGATAAATGGCAGACAGTCTATTTTTATAAAAAAAGTTTGCCTTATCGCAAACTTGGAGTTGCAGGCTGGTTGAGACAAGGTCATGTTGAATTCAGAGACAGTTTGGGGTCCATGGCAATTCAAGAGACTCCTTCCAAACTGTAGCACCCTCAGTACAGATAGATAATAAAGCAGTTTGGGGGAAGGAAATTCGTATATGGGTATGATCGGCCACTCATGCCAGAAAGCTGGTTACTTAATATCAAAGTCGAAACCCAACAATTTGTAATACAACTATTTGATATCAAGGTTACTATTTTTGAACCAATAGAAAATTGACATTTGACAAGATCCGTGCGACAATGAATTTAGGCTCCATAAGATACGATGCCACTCTATATAGTCTGTGCAACTATCACAAGAACTGGTGCCTTCGTAGTAGATAAGGTTAAGTAAAGGTAAAAAGGCCTGACAGAACAGTAACATGCAATTTCTGATTCTTGAGTCCAAAAATATAGAAATCAATCCATTCCTGGTGTTCCAAAATGATCCTGTCTCATAAAGCCAGAAAAGAGTATTTTAAAGAAAACTCCTAAGGAAGAATGGAGCACCTCCTGTAGTGGAAAGGAGTTTCTACTCCCAGTCCCGCAGCGAAATTTAAAACCAGATTCCAGCCGGTCCCGCCCAAATTATCCTGTAATGTAAAGTATGTTCAGTTAATAGCCATGCTATGCCATGCACTGCCGCCAAATCACCGGTAGAACCTGAAAACAGAACCCAGAAATCCACGGAGCTCCTTTAGGGAACGAGGAGCTGGCCAGTTTAACATCACTTCCACTTTACCCTCATCAGCCAATACTCCTTGATTATAAATAATGTGGCCTAAGTATGCCAGCCGAGACTGTGCAAATCGACATTTCTTTTCATTTGCAAACAGTTGATGAGTCTCCAAAATTTGCAGGACAAGGCAGAGATGTGATTGATGCTCCCCCGTGGAATGACTTTACACTAGAATATCATCAAATAACACGGTCGCAAATTTCATGTAGTTAAACACTGCAAGAGAGGATCATCATATCGAACATGGTGCAAGGTTAATCCAAATGACATTAAATAAAAATTCATAATGTCCCTTGTGGGTAAAAGCAGTGTTTTTATGTAATGACCAATGAAAAGAAACTGATCCGCGGTAGCCTGAGTGGGAGATCCCACCAAGAGAAGGTAAGATGGCTGCACCAGCTGGTCATCCACACCATCGATCATAGGTATGGGGTAGTACCTGTTTGCAATCAGAAAATTCTGTTTAAAACCCGTAGCGTCTACGCAGAAACGCCATCCCCCTTCTTTCTTTCGAACTAATAACACCGGGCTGGAACAAGGGCTAGTGCTCGGTTGAATGATACCTGCAACCAACATCTCTTTGACCAAACGTTCAATTTCCCCTGTTTGAATTTAAGGGTAACGATAAGGCCTGACATTAATAAGGGATGTTCCTAGGTGCAGTGTCATGGCATGATCATGAGATCTTCACGATGGTAAACCTACCTGGACATTGCAAACCTTTTGGAATTCAGCCAACACTGCCTAGATGGAACTCGGGATCTTTGTCTCAGACCGCTACCTCCATAATGCAACTCAATTAGCACTAAAAACTCCTTCTTCACCTGCTTGTCGTCTTATTCTTCCATAAAGTCTTTGTGGGGAGAATTTTCATGAGGTGTGCTAAGTTGTGATAAACGCCTCAGAGTATCACGCCGATATCCCTCTCATTTGAAACCTCATAGTAACATTCTTCCACTTATTTCGCAATATTCCGGCAAGTGAATCCAAACCGATTTCATCCGTTAGCTAACATCACAGATCCCAAAAGCCTTTAACATCAAATGATCTCCTCTTTTCAACGCTTCGTTTCGTACCCATGAGTACCTCATATCCTGATGTACCTTCGAGGGGCAGGGCTAGGTCACACACCAATTTTGTGGAAATGAAATTGTGGGTCATGCCACAGTCAATTAGAGCTATTACTTCTCGTTGTCCGATCATTCCTCTTTCTTTCATGGTTTTTGGGGTAGACAGACCCACTGCAGAGTTGAGAGATAACTCTGTTGTTTCCTAGATTTATTCATCCAACATTTCATTGTTGTTCATTATTGGTGTTGCTTCTGACTCGGTGCTATCTTCCTAAACCACCAGAAGTTGTAACTCTCGATTCTTGCATCTATGGCCAGGGGGAACTCGGCCGTAACGAGTTGGCCAACCTTGCACCTTGAATGTATTCCAGCCCGGGAAGAGCCTCTGGTATGAGCAGTAAATGTCTTCGACCCCAGGACCGTGTTCAATGCTGGGGCAGAGGCCAGCCTATGAATCAGCGGTTTACGGCACGGGCTGTGCTTCGGGATAAAAACCCACGCGATAGACTGAAAAACCATGAGTTGTTATGGTGCTGGGCCGAAATGAGATATCGGGCTGCCCAGTGTGTAAGGGGGCCTGTTCTCCTCTTGTGGCCCATTTGGAAAACTAGGCTAAACCCAGCCCACTCTTAGTGAGCGAGGCCCCTAAGCTCCGCTCCTACTGTTTCGATGGCTCAGATTCCTCTTCTCCACTCTATGCGCAAACTTCATAACCTCCCGGAGCCCTTCTGGTTTCATCATTCTAACTTCAGCTCTGACCTTTGGTTTGAGCCCATTGATGAAGGTGCATTCCTGAACCTATTATGGTACTCCCTCTAACGTTGCCGCCACCGATTCAAAGAGGCAAAGATATTCTAGAACTGTCCCCTCTTGTTTTAGTGCTAGAAATTTTTCACATAGAGTCCCCTCTTGAGTTTGGCCAAAATGATCTAAGAGTCGAGCCTTAAACTCCATCCAGCTCTGCATAGGACGGTGACCCTCCTCCCACTGGAACCAAGCAAGGGCCTCTCCATCGAGGCTAATGGTAGCTGCCGCAAGTTTTTCCCTTGTGACATTCCATGGGCAGCGAAAAAACTCTCTGCTCTAAAGACCCATCCCACTGGGTTCCAACCTTCGAACACAGGCATCTCTAGACGACGGGTTAGGGTTTCTACTTTACTGTTATCTTTTGTGTTCCCCAAACGCGTGGTTTCATTCTCACGAATGGTCTCCTTTAGCTAGATCTACCTCCTCTCACGGTATAGCTTCCTAAGCTAACTCCCTGTCGAGAGCTCTCTAATGTTTCCAGTACCGTCCCAGATTTGGAACCTCCCAAAATGACACTCTCTCTCTTCTTCGTTCCGAGATCGTTATCCTTCTGGGATCTTCCCACCTCTATCCAATACCGAGATCTTCTCTAGCATAGAATCCACTTTTACCTCTAATGGACCCAGTCATTGGAGGTCAGCCTTTACGGCTACCATTTCACCGTGAACTCCGGCAAGTTGTTCTTCCACTGTCTCCACACGCCCTTCTATTTTCTTGCTCGCCATTTGCTCAGATCGACTGCTCTGACACTAGTGATAAAGCTCTTAAGGCAACAAAAGGAAAGAAAAGAGATATTTTCCATTCACTACAAGCCAAAATGGTATATGGAGTATACTTTGAGGCTCTGCTCCATAGCAATAATATTCCCCAAAAAAAAAAATAATTCTCTGCCCCCCACAAACCCCCAACAAATACTGCCATCCAACTGGATTAAAAGGCTCACATGCTAGCCACCCTCCTCCTTTCGTGGCTCTCATTCTTCTTTCACCTTGTATAAGTAAATTGGATTGGAGGTTTATCACACATGTTGTCCATGGTATAAGCGTGCGCAACCATCACCTAAAGCTGAATTTTCTTTTGAAGTCCTATTTTATATGGGCCGCTAGTTCGACCTCACTTTCCTACACTTCATTTCAAACGCTCGACTCATAAAATTCTTTCGTATATGATTTAACTAATTTAATACCTTGTTTGAGAGAAAACAATTTTGTGTATATGATTGTTTATAGTAAATTGGGAGAAAGTGTTCTTTTATCTTCAATTTCATCTTATCGCATGAGTCTATAGGTTGGTTTTTCCAAGCCTATAAACCCACACTCCAACGACAGTGCCGTCATAAACCAAAGCTGGTCTTTTCTCACTTTGTGCTTTACGTAAAATGTAAATCTTGGCTTAAAGTATGGCATCTGTGGAGCAAATATCCTGAGAGATGTCCTGGTCGTATAGAATTTCCCAAGAGTATTCGAGTATCGACGCATGCTCGACGACGATATCCGCTACGACCGGGAGACCCGACATATCGGGCGGACCGGATATATCGCTTAAATATCGTCTATGGCACACGCCGCAGCGCACGACCGTGGCAAAATAAATGAGAGAGGCTCCAACGTCCATGGTAATTCGGCGATGACTCAGGATGATACGCACGCCACACTTGAAATTCTCACCTAATCTGGGCAACGTTAAGGCGGATCGATCACATACGCACTCCGATATATTGAGCTAAATCATAAAAATATCCACCGATATATTCCATATATCCGAAATCTGGCACCGATATATCCGTTAAAACCGATATTTTCATCCTTGGGCATAATATACCAATCTAAGCAATCTTCTCTTGACATAGTCCAATTATGAAAAGTTGTTGGATTTAATTTTCCGTAAAATTCAACAATTTCAAGGTTTTTTTGTCACAGTATCATCTTGCTCAAAGATTTTTCCTTTTATTTGACTGCCATCACAAAATTTCCTTTTTCTTTATGCAACCTACAAGGTAACCGTCCAAACTGATGGCTTGCGGTCTCATATTCAATTAGATGTTTTTCTTGATTTTTTTCTTATAGCTTCATGATCTCATAAAGTTTGTTATTAGTTGTATTATATAGCATCTTCATGGGATTGTTTTGTGCCAAAAATTTCCTCTTAGCATGTTGTAGTGGCATCTTGGTTGTTATGCTCATCCTCATCATGTGTTCTTTCGCTTTGATTAGCTGATATAGTGGTCTTGAAGTATTAGCTTTATATCATGTAAAAACATGCATATCATGAATTCTTGACACTTGATTGTCAACGTTAAGACAAACAATTTGTGCTTAATTCTTTTCTTATCTGTCATTTTTTGGGGAGCACCTAATAGAACAGTTACCTACTAGAAGCATGTTTAAATGGGTTGCATATCAGTGAACAATTACTTTGGTTAAATGCAGGCAAGTAAAACACATGCAAAGATGCACACATCAGCATTGTGTATATTTTGGGAACATAAGAGTTTCTGAATGCAATTTTAACAATCCTTCTCTAATTCTGCAGTATAGTAACAGCTTTTGTCCTCGGATTTAGACTTATTGAGATTAGTTTTTTCACCTTTGCAATTACATTGGACATTAAACAGTCATGTCTAAATGAAACCAAAAGTAAGCCGTTTTTTTTTCCTCAGTTTGCTACCTTGCTTGCACTATATTGAATATGAAAATCTGAAGATATAGTTAGTGGAGCCTTAAAAAGGGTTACAAGTGTGTAGCATGTATTGTAAAGAAGATTGCTTTGTCTTGTGTACTTGTCAATCTATATTAACTAATGTTGGGTCCCCAAAAAGATGAATGAATATATATAATCAAGAAATGGAGTTATTTTTCTGATTGTACAGTAATTGGTTTACATTTCCATAGGCCATCTTGATTCTGTTGTGTGTATATAAACTATTTGTACAACTGATAATCTAGAATTCTATGTTTGAGATTGTGAAGCATGATCTTTATATTAAACCCAAAATCTACTAGCTTGAGCTTTTAGAGAGTTGGTTGTTTAACATGGTATCAGAGTTTGGTTTGACAGGAGTTCATGAGTTCGAGACCTCTCTTGGCAATTTGAATATTTGATCCCCATTTGTGTATTTGAAAGTCCATGGTGGAATCCATTTGGTTTGTTTGACTTCCCACATGTAAGGGCCGCACGTGAGGGGAAGGTGTAAGTCATGATATTCATATTAACAACCGCAAACTCAGTTTCTCAGAGCATTATTGTTTAACATGACATCATGGCATTGAATAAATAATTTGGATTTCTTCTCAATGGAATGCCCATTTAAGAAAAAACTAAATAAATAAAAGAAGAAATGCATATGATGTAAATACAAGATTCCTTTTTGGACTAAATGATTTTATCTCACATGACATGGAACATATTTTAAGTGCTGAAAGGATTTTATTGGTCATTAAAAGTTTCTCTAAACACACAAGACTTAATGAGTAAGAATTAGAAGATAAACACAACAATTGATTAAACAAAGTGTGTAAATAAGCTATTACAAACATGATATCTCTTTAGGGCTACCCTCTCTTAGGTCAAGGGTGAATGAGTTTCTTAACATCCATATGCTTGTCTGTTGACAAGAAAGAGAATTAATTCTGGTTTTCAAACTCAAAAAATAAAAATTATACAAAAAAACATTTTTGGTGGCATGTTCTGGAAAAACATTTTTTAATGGTTTATGAAAAGGAGTCATTGTTAGGAAAAAGTCAAAATGTTGTATCCTTAGTCAAAAACTATGGACACTTTGCAGTTGAATATAATAAAAAAGAACAAGTAGTTTTTGAACATACTCATCGTTTTCATTTCCCAAAATGAGAAAATTTGTCCAAAAACCATTTTTATTTTAATCATTTAAGAGGCACTGAACCTTCCTGGTTTACTGGGAATTGAATTGATTTCCTGTTTCTTCTTCATTCACATTTACCCAGCATGTCATTATGCTTTTCAATGATTTTAGTATCTTACTATTCAGTGACAAATTGACCCTTTCAGCGTCAACCTATGTAGTTGTTTCAATTATGATCTTACGTTACTCCCATTGCTTCATGCAGGCCTCAGCTTCACTGAAGCAGAGAGGAGACTGAAGGAAAATGGTCCAAATGTTCCTATTGAGGATCATTTCCCCTCCTGGTGGCATCTTCTGTGGACTGCTTTCTTTCATCCATTCAATATCATTCTGATTGTCTTGTCAGCACTCTCATACATAGCCAGTGACAATCCAAATGGGTGCATCATGCTTGTATTGGTTTTTTTAAGTGTTTCCCTCCGATTTTACCAGGTATATTTTGCTTTATTTGTTCTATCAAACTGGTATCACACTATTTCATTCATCCCGTAATGATTTTCCCGTGCCTTCCAGGAATACAGTAGTTCAAAAGCAGCCATGAAGCTTTCAGAATTAGTAAGATGTCCAATTAAAGTTCAAAGGTGTGCAGGTAGAGTTGTTCAGACTGAACTAATAGTTCAAGTTGATCAAAGAGATATAGTTCCTGGGGACATTATCATTTTTCAACCTGGTGATCTTTTTCCTGGTGATGTGCGGCTATTGACTTCAAAACACCTGGTTGTGAGGTATGGTACCTGGAACACTTACTCAATTTATAGCTCAGGTTTAGTGAGTTCTTTCATGCTATCTATTCCTTCCTCTACAGCCAATTATAGAACACATGACTTCCTGCTTCTTGAACAGCCAGTCCTCATTAACAGGGGAGTCTGGAGTAACTGAGAAAACAGCTGATATCAAAGAAGATCAGGGCACTCCTTTGCTAGATTTAAAGAATATTTGTTTTATGGTAGGTATATAGACATTTCCAGTCCTTCTGTTTGATAGAAGGGATGTAGCTTTTGCATTATATCAATAATATTTCAAGTAAACCCCATATAGAAAAGCGACCATATGTAATGCTAATGCTTTCTGAGGATCTGGGATAATATGAAGATTATTGTGAATGAGTTGAGAAAATTCACCATGCATAAAAAGAATATTTAAAAAAAAAACTGATAAAAAGAAATCCACTAAGCATGTCAGCAAAAAGAAGAATTAGCCATTCACAACTGACAATCATAATTGTAGGAATTTCACAAATTATTCTGAAGTTGTTTGTATCATTTGGGGATATCCATGATATGTGTGACATATATAAACACACGCATATTAGAGATATTTTATGCAGGAAGATGTACAGTTTAAAAATTAAGTTACTGGAAAAGCTCCTTCCCCTTCAGATTTTAAAACCATTTATAAATTATTTTTATGTTTTCAGTCTTCTTGAGGAACAGTTTTTCCTACTTTTAAACATCAAGATGGGCATCATCTTAGAATTTCTTTTAGATGATTACATTGTAAAATAAACATATGATTTCAGATCTTAGAAATATTTGTGTCACAAGTGTAATAGTTCTGGGACTCATCATGAATTTTGCCTTGAATCCGCTGAATCTAAAGTTACATTTGCAGAGTGTACCAGTCACAGGTAGAAGTACAGTCAAGATGTTCGAGAAAGGAGTTCAAATGGAGATTCCTGGTATAAAGTTGACATGTCATGCCTGAGTAAACAAACAGTTACAATGCAATCTGGGGAAAGACAAGAGACCTATAAGTGACTGAGCCCAGAAGACTTTTAATCCAAAGAAGTACTACACCCTAGATAAGCTTCCACCTAGAAGGAAATACTATAAGTTCCTTGCAAAGGAAGAAAGATACCCGAAGCGGTTCCTGGCATGCATGGGAGTGGCCGTTGCCAAAGTCGACGCCACGGTATGTGAACTGGGCGGTAAGTCCCAGTGGACCGGAAGGCATCACATGGCAACAGCATAGACCTGACCTCCAGCTTAGTGTTTAAGAATCACTGGGTAAAGGCACAGAAAGTCCTGATTCACTCACCTGGTGAATCCAAGTTTCTGAAATAAATGCAACAAGACAAACCCTGATTTAAACTCATTTAGATCCAACTGAATCCCCAGCTCTCTTTGCTAAAACCCTCCTGCAGAATTGGGCAGACACCCCACACACCAGATCCTCCTTCCTCCTCACAAGCTTTCAACTCCTTACTAAAACATTCAATGATCTTTTCTTTCAATATAGATGATCCATGCACTGACACCACTCTAACAGAAACCACAGCAAACAGCTTGTCAATGATCCCACAGCTGGTCACCCAGGTATATCCCCAGCGCCTGGCCCTCCCTTACAACATACACTAAGATCTAAACAGAGTGAACCTCCCTTTACAATGATTTAATTTTGCAATCTGAAGCTTTATGGTATGATAAATGATACATCTAGATCCTGGGCTCATCACATCAAAGTGTTTTTAGAAGGATGATCCCTGACTAGTGCGCTATAGCATCCATATTTGATCCGTAGTTATCTGAGACCCCGTAACCAAATATACATCAGAGGCAGAGATAGACAACCTTATTCCTTATTGACTGGCATTGACCCAGATAAGAATGCACAAACTTCCCTAGAAATGATCCAAGAGATCTGTAAAAAATATGGATAACACAGCGAGGTGAGGACTGGGTAGCAGTGATGGCACAAAGGAGGCCCAGTGTGCCTGAGGGTCCGGACCTATTTAACTTCTGATTTCTTTCTTTCTTCTTGATCCTTTCCATCTCTAGTCCCAGGTATCCTCAACACTAACTGAGTCTCCCACAAATACTGTTGAAAGTATCCATTTTCTCCACAAAGAGTACACTCCTTCAGATTTCCCATCATGTTGAACAGACGGCAGCTGTCCATCTGACACAGTCAAAGTCAACACAACAGGTCCGTTTCCTCCAAAGAATTACTACATTACTATAGATTCACAGTATGAAAAGCCACTGAAATGGCTGTATCCCTGTGGTGAAAGACTTCACCTGAGGTGGCTTTCACACATCTTAGCAGGCAGCTTCCAAAGTCAGCCCGTGCAGAAAGGCTGCAGGATGAGGCATCCTCCAAAGGCAATCCAGTAAAAATCATTATTACAGGGGTGGCAAAGAGACTAGGTGTCAAAGGTGAGGACATATACCGATACACACTTTTACAGAAGAATTACCAGTTTCAGCAAATTGCTTGTCCCCATTCAATACAAAGCCCCGCCAGATCCATCCTGAGACTGGGCTACAGCGGATTGCGTTGTGCCGCTTAGTACCAACCAGAAGAAGCAGGTGGATGCAGGAACCTCAGATAGATGGAGCTACATCTAGAGATTTAAGAGAGCAGGCACAAATTCAGAATGAGTTGTCAGTAGTATAAAGATCCCCACTGTCATCGAGTCACGATTCTAAATATTTGTCCTTTAAAACAAGTAGTTAAAGGCAAGATATGAGTACAATAGAACTAGATGATTTTCCATGCGAGAACCTCTTATCCACCAAATGATCCTGGGTGCAAACAAGCCTTCAGAGATCTATATTATATGGAGCATGGAAAGCAAAGTAAAGTAAAGCAGTGATCACCCATCCCCTGGCAAACACAGGTCAAGTCTGGGTTAGTCACACTGGGCATCGTGTGAATGCACAGTTTACTTCAGATTTTAATCTGATCCTGGTTTCCATGCATGACCCTGGTCTCAAATGGATCAGTTATACAAAGCTGTACTGCAGCCTGTCCCACCAACTAGAAAAACCCAGAGAGTAGCAGGCAAAGTCCCGTGGAACAGTTGAAACCATGTCAGTCAGGTCTTCTGGGGTGATGAAACAAAACGATCACTCAGATCACGCTCCATTAAATAAAGCTACAGTATGATCAGCCTCTCACTTGAGCCTTCCAAAGCAAAGTAAAAGACTCAGTGGGACAACATGGCTTGCTGGTGCTGAATCGAGTCAAAATTTGTTATTGGGAGCTGAGCTGGTCAGAGTGATCTGCAACACAAAGACAGCAGGCGGGTGTAAAATTTTACATCAAAGTCACGTTGAATGGAAGGTTCTTTCTGATTCTTAGTTAAGAAAAACTTCATGTCCTTTCGATATGAACCATTAATTCCACAGCCTCCATATGCAACCTAGTGGAACCCCAGGCAATCTAAACAGACACTGTCATCTGGGACAAAGGTAGTAAAGGATTAGTGTGAAGATCCCAGTTGGATTTTCCTTCCAAGAAAGGTCTACACTCACAATTCAGTACCTGTGTGAACGTAGAAATCAGTCAAACCCCACGTGCACTTAACCACCAGCGCAAGTGTTCAAGTTTCATGGTAGGACTCCACCTAGAGGCAAAGACCTTCCATCCAGTCACTAACACAGCTCATGCAAACCCAGACTGATACTATAAGATCTGACACAGAGGAAAACCCCTCTGATCCAAGAGTGGTTTGCCTCCCGGTCCAGTGGATCCGTTCCTTCCCAACATCACTGCTTCCCAACATTGTAACGTAAATCCCTTACACAACTTTAATCAAATGGGAAAGTCACGTATCTTGTCCCCACCCAAGTATTCTTCAGATATAGTTTTTGGCTGCAATTTTTTTATTAAAGGCCTTAGGCTCTTACTAAAGTATACATATAGAATTCAGAGAGATCTATACAAAAAAACAGTCAAATAGTAATGGGTCAACAATTATAAATATCCAACACAAGGTGGGTAAAGAGGTGAGATATGAAGAGTGAAGGATCCAAAAAACAGATCACTTTTTCCCAGTACAGGCCAGAGAGCAAATAACTAATGCCAAACCCTGATCTTCCATGAACAATCCAGGACCACAACAATCCTCCTTCCTTTAGGTGCTCCATTAATATCGATTATTTCACTCACTGGTAAACTGATAGAATATCTGTAAGATGGTTAAACAGCTGCACAAAGAAGGATGCAGACGGACACCTGTGTTCCTTCTTCAACTCAACCAAAGCAACTTTATTTATAAAGGTTTATGCACGGCATGCCGATGCGGTACAGGTGTGAGATAGCCAAAACCGCAATAACTGTGCGAACACCAACACCGGCGCCTCTTTGGGTGAATTCCGGTAGCCTTCAAAATATAGAGGTATAATGCCCATGGTTGTTAACCACTCATTAATGATGAAATCAATAGTTTCAGAAAGAAGGAGTCATGAAATGTATCAATCACCCATGTGAGGTCTTTAGAACAATAAAGTGCATGGGGATGGACTCCACCTTACCACCTGATATTATTCCTTATGTCCCCATTCAAATCCCAGTGTTTCTTACCATTTTTTTGAAATGTTTAAGGTAGCCCATATCCGTGCATGTGCCAAAGCTTATGCTGATCTAAACTTAGTTCTTTCTAGTGCACAGAGTAAGATGGACCCACCCAGAGGCACTGCCCACATGGATTCAATCCGGTCCCACTCCCAGATCCACATTTCAAAAGGCCAAACAAAGAATAAATGGGAACTTTACTCAGTCCTAAACAGAATACAGATCTCTCTTCCCTGCGGTCGTGCGCTGTGTGTCGATTCTAGTCCCAAAGTGACCTAAAGGAGCAACACAAAAACTGTATCAAAACTGTCATGTTTTGAAAGTAGAAAGAACATGTGGGAGCAGGTTTCATCCAACACAACCAGGAACTCATTCTGCATTCTGTGTGCCTGTAACTGAGCTTCCGGCCCCCGGTAAATAAACTGAGATATCCCCATACACCCAGCAAGTAATAAGAAAGAATTACAGTTCCAAAGAGGATTCGAAGTACGGTAATCCAATACCTGGGATTTTGTGGTGAACTTATGTCAGCCCGAAAGTCTGAGAAGGATCCAGGGTATCATAAATTCTTTATAAATCATTCATTTATATATATTTCTCCTAAAATAAATGACTCCCTCTGAACTGATTTCTTCCGACAGGCCTCATATACAGAAGAGAATTGTAAGAGCTGTCCAGGAAACTGATTGAGAAGGGTCTGTTGGCTGAAAAGCTTACAGAATTTCAGTAAGAGAGATGCTTCCCCACAGAGGCCCAGTGGGGTTATAGAATTTTAGAAGGATTTGCAGCAACAATCTTAGTAAAGGAGAAAGTAATCCTGTAAGAAACGATTTCAGCTGAAGGAAATAAGTTGCTGTGTAGCTCGCAAAGCCAGCACTGGGGACGGCACTCCAGACAGTCCAGCTCTGAAACCACCACCCAGTGCAGGTGCGCACACCCACTGAGATGAGGTCCACAAGATTTGCTTAGATCTCTGGTAAATCAAACTGTGGGTGAAATGAAAGCCACAGTAGTCACTGCGCATGGGCTGGTACATACACAAACAAACATATATGTGATGTCGACGCTCCAGGGAAAACGATGATGATTTCAGTAGAGCTTGTAAAGCTTGGTGGCATGGATAAGATTTGTTAGAGAGCCAGTAGAGGCAGGTAAGTCCAGAGAGCAGTGCAAAGAACTCAGCACTTCTATAAAAACAGAAAGAATAAGGGAAATGAGTTATGATCTGATAAAAATCAATGAACAACTGTTTGGAGCAAACTGACGGAGATTCAGCTTGGCAGGATTATTTTATTTAAGTGTTTTTTATTTCTGTAAAACACTAATGGAAATCAGCCATCTTTTGTGTTTCAATGTTGGAAGATCATTGATCTAATAGCATTATGTTCAGTGTTATGGAACCAGAAGTGTAATTTCAATTTCATATGTTATGCGGACAAACCATAATAACATACCATAAAAAAAATAAAAATGTTACGCAGACAAACCATAATAACAATATTATCCTCCCCAGCTGCAAGCCTAAAATACCATCCTAATCCTAATCCATGTTGGCCAAGGGAAGCATGTAACTGCCACTCAGAAGCAAAATGATGCTCCACGATAATCAAACACTGAGGGCAATGCAAATTGGCAAATCTGTAATGAGTAACTAGAAACTTAACCCTCCAACAATCGGTCTAGAATGTACCTGGAAGCTAAAAATTCTATCACATCCAATGTTTGTGAAATGTAACTCGCAGATGTAGGCCAGCCAGTTGAACCATCTCTACTAGCACTATGTTCCATCCCATTCTGGGAGCCAGGAGCTGCATGCAGGTCAATTATGCACCTTATATTATAGGCTCTGCACATTAGTTTTTTAGATACATATCAAAAGGATGCAAATTAGAAGTCCCAACACTGGTAACAGAAACAAGTTCAAAGCAAGACCTACTGTGCCCATGAGAACGCATTATCCAGAGCTTCCAAAGATCCCCCAATAAAAGGAGCCGGTGGATTAGGATCAAAAGCAATCCACCAACCAACAGGAATCCTCACAGTATTTATTCCGTGTCTATACAGAAAAATGAAATCTTCTATAGTGATAAAGCTCTTTCTATGTCTCTGCAGTTTTCAGAAGGCCAATACATATCAAATAAACAAGATGCTAAGATTCATAGAGAAGCCTGTCCAACAATCTAGCAAAAATTGCGCAACTTCTGAAAATCACAAATTGATATCCAAAATATTATGCTAGCCAGCTAAGATATATGGTTCATGCTTGACATATAGTTTAATAAACAAATCATGGTGACAATATTTACAAATGGGTTAAACTAAGAACATTGGAGGATGACAGTACTATATCACAAAGTAAAGCTCATATACCGACCATGTGTTGACACAAGTTCAGGAATGGACACAATGCTGACAAGCCAGGAGTTTTTTTGCTGAAAGTGGCCCAACAGAAAATCTTTCCGCAGAAATTTAAAAATGTTTTGCCAACATACAAGTAAAATTAGGAGGTGAAAGATACTTCATGTTGAGTTTGAGCTGTAGATATGATATTACATTTTAGCATCACCTCCTACCAATTGTTGATACTCAACCATGTTAGATATCATAATATTACATCATATTACATTACACAGTATAAAACAAGGGCAAAACATGCTCCGATCTCTAGATTCCTTAACACTATTTTGGGTTGTTTTATTCTTTGCCAAACCTGTTATATCCTCAAACCCATACCCATGACTTATGCAATATGAGTTTATCCAATTAAATCTGTTAAAATGGCATTGGCATCCAATTCAATTAGTCAAGTAGTTTGAGAAAATAAATAAATAAATAAATAAAAGACTTCAAACAGGAAAGTTGGAGCTACCTTAAGAACTTCCTTTGCTTTATCATGTCCATACCCATTTGCAAGCTGGTAATCTCCGTGTATGTTATTTGCTACAATTGTCATTTCAAATGTGGCTGCATTATCATCCCATCCTGGATTCCCTGGATAGTCTGCTGAGAGCTGATTAGCTAGTGTAGCCTAGACAAGTGGAGTATGAAGCTACCATGTTTTAGTATTAGAAAATAAAAACAGGGTACCTTGAAGAGATATTAACAAAATGTCATCTAGGAGGATCCTTGGTATGTTTGGTAATGGAATAGAGGATGGGTGAAAGGATTAACAAGCATTTATAATTAAACCAATATTAGATGGCTGCAAGCTAAAGAAAACCTCAAAAATCTTTTGATTGTAGCCACCTGAATTCTTTGTTGTGGGCACCTAAAAACTCCAATTAAGTTTTTTTCTATCAAAATTTCCTAAACTATCCTGAAATTCTAAAATAATCCTGAAATTATTACTGAATACTGAACTTCTAGCACAATTCTTAAATAATTCACAAAGGGGCTGCCAAAATCTGCTGGTCTAGCAGTGGGCAATCAGAGATATTGACATAGAACCACAGAGAAGCCAGAACAGTGGATGACTGAAAATGTTCAACCTAAATCTCAAAGAATGGTAGTAATGCCACACTACATGCATGATGAGTTTGCCATTACACCATTATTGTCCAGCCAACAAAATCGAGTAAATTAAATTCTAAAATAATAAAGTAAATGATTGAATATACCTGCAGATAATTCCCATTCTTTAGTTTGATGTGAACTTTATTGTCATAATTTCTTTCAACATAAAATGTTTCGTTTATTGATGGTGATCCTGCTACTGCAGAGACAGAGCTTCCCTCACCATCACATGTTAAAAACTGTTCTTGAGAAGTGCGAAACTGAAACTCTGAGTCAGAAACCCTCCATAACTGCAGGGCAATAATGGAATAATTAATTTCCATACATGACAGGAATTTGTAATATCAAACAACCAACCTTTAATTCGTAATAGTATGAAACCGTGTTTGGTGCACCAAATGAGATACCTGTATTTGTCTAATATATGCAAGTTGAACATAATACCTCATGTTTCCTTGCATTATTAGAGTAATGATCACCCACATGCCTCACATGACTCAACTACCTAATAAACTTTTCACACATAAATGAGACATAATATAATCAACATCCTCATGAATAATGCTTCAGAAAGAGTGCATCACGCCCTCTGGATCACTTCGATGTGTAAACTGTTGCTTGATCTTTTGACATCACTTCGATATTGTTGCTTTGAAAGAAGGCCACAATAATCTGAATATGGTCCACAACAGTAAAACTAAAGTTCTAACAATCTCAACCAATTTGTGCTTGTGTTTATCACCTCATGGCTTCACTCTTCAAGTCAAACTCAATCATATAATAAAAGGAGTGTTCTTCCAGTGTAGAGGCTAGATTTCAAGCACAAACTTTTAATCCTACACATTAAAAGTTCTAATTTACCACATGTCTTTGATTTCTGAACTTGCCTATCAATAGGTATATTTAGTTGCCAAAAGTAGTCACATAGATGTTCTCTTCTCTCGACAAGAATGCCATATATATAATGTTCAATCAACCATTGCTGCTGGAAGCCTAAAATTTCAATTTCACAATGCAGTAACAGGCTGGTAAAGAAATGTGTGAAGCTGAACTAATTCTGAGTAAGAATACATGTTGTTAACCAACTTCATTAGCAGTTAACTCATGCTGGAATGGATGCAATTCTTTACCTCCTAAAATTTGCAGCTACACCTACACCTTGCATTAAAGTGACTATAAAAAAAAATCATCATAAATTATTTGGTTAACAGAAAAAAAAAATTTAAACAAAAATATCCTATAGTATAATCAAATCTACTAATACGAAGAAACCATTTATTTGTGACATAAAATTGCTTATACAGTAACATTAAAAAAAAAATTAAGATAAGCACATAACAATGGGTAAGACATCTAACCCTGAAGGTTTCCCATGAAGAAGCAACATCTCTGTCTACTGTAACACCCATGCCTCCTCCATTCACTGCACATACATATTTCTGCAACATCAGTGACTTGAACTGAACCTCCGTTCCATCCTAAATTTCCATTGCCAGAAAAGGTTAGCCATATCGATCATCTCTGAATTGAAAAAGAATGCCAAGCGATGAAGCTGCACAATTTGAGTAAGCAAAGCTTACGAGCATGTCTCCATTTGGAATGCCATCAAACAAAGAAGGTTTGATCCAGCCTTCTATAACCAGCCACCCGCCCAGATTCACTCCTTTAACCTTTTCACCCCCTTGTACTAAGTCCACTAGAATCAAACAATAGAAAATATTTTATAATTAGCAAGCTGGCTTCTCTTTTCCCTCATTTTTTTCCCATCATCCAAACACACAGCATTTCAAGCAACAATCCAAAATCAAGAAAAAGGCCACGAGCAAAATAGAAATGCAGGTACCCATTCCGATCAAATAATAATAGGTTTTGGTTCTTGTCAGTCCCACACTCGAAATTCGAATACATTGCATTTCCAAGAAGCAAACAAAAAAAAAATTCAAGAAAAGGGAGTTATAGAGTTTACCCGAGTACACCTCGGAGAAAATAAGCCGACAACAAAGGAGAAATGCAAGTGGCCATTTGGAGAAGACGAGCTCCATGTAGAATGCGGGAGGCGGGAAAATCAAGAAGGCGAAAATGTAGAGTCCATCTGCAACGAAAGAACAACCCAAATAAAGGAACTGAGCTTGTTTCAAAACCCACTTGGGCGAATCTTAGTAATTCTTTCCTTATCACACAAATTATTCGAAACAGAAACAATTAAACAAGCATAAATATTAAGAGTTCCCAACTGAGATTATTACATCATTAATTAAATTGGGAAACCCAAGAGGAGAGTCGAGACAAGCTAAAACCCATTAAAATAAAAGCGGAAGAAAAGAACAATCTTATTTTTTATTCTAACAGTGCTTTTAAAAAAAAGGGTTGAAAAGTTTTCGCATGTACTGCATAGAGAATGTAGATTGAAAAGGGAAGGAAAGGGCGACTTTGAGTGAAGATTTGGGATGCTGGGTGTTGATTGGTTGTATCAAAAAAAGGTTAAGAAAGGTTAGAGAACGTGCCTTCGAGTAAAGAAATTGGGAAAGTATTCGAGAAGACATGGTTACAGTGAAACTCCACTACACCTTATCTTCATGTTCGATCTTCTTTCCTTCATCTTTCCCCCCCCCACCCACCACACCTTTCCTTGCTAAATTTGCTCAATAAAAAGTGTAACGCTCACATAAATAACTTTCTCTTCTTTTTCTAATTTTTTTCTTCTTCTGTTATTTTCTCTTTTATTTTCTTTTCTTTTCTTTTATACATTTAAGAAAAGTAAGGAGTGATACGATTGATCTCTTCAGCCCATTAGAGAAACCTTCCTTCCTATGTGAGGGAAAACCACTAAATTAATTTTCTATTTTGTGTTTTCCAAGTGCATTAACGCAATTCAAATAGTATGGCACTTTTGCCTTTGCATTTGAAATAGTGAAGCCAAAAAGTCTTCCAAGCTACTAATCATATGTTTCGTTCATTTTTTTCCAAAATCCGTTTTTTTCTTTTTTTTGTTATGAAAATACAGATAATACAAAAAATACTAAATTTAGAGAATAATAATAATTATTAGAGAACATCAAAATTGTGTTCTCTATATTTTTAAAAATTATTCTTAAAAATAATTTAAAAAAACAAGAACTAAACATGTCGTAATTAACTTACCCAAAAAAAATGGTTGAGAATTTTTATTAGGGCAGGAAACTGAATATGGGTCTTAAATGTAGCCCATACGAAAAGCCTGGCCCAAAAGAAAACTTTGCCCGACAACATGAGAGACAGAGCCCGACGATACGACTGTTTCTGAGACAAATCAATCCAGACTGGGCCTAGGCTTGATCTTCGGCCCACTTTGCAACAACGTCGTCAGGCACGTACAGACCGGGCCCAAATACGGTCCACCAACAATGACCGACATCATACACCTCAAAACGCCTGCAGTTTTAGAAAATGAAAACAATTCTATATAGAAGTATAATATATCGTGTATCAAATATAAATTTACTTCCACCATGTTTGGTTTCCCAAAAAATTTTGAAAATGTATATAAAGAGTGCACAGAAAAAAAATTAAATGAAAATAAATTATATAAGTTAATTTGCTATTTTGAGTTCATTCTATTTATTTTAACTTATCAATATAAAAATGAAATAATTTACAATTATATAAGTTTAAATTAATTTTAATTATATTTAATTTGCTTTAGATTTTTTAAAATGAGTAAAGTATTTAATTAACAATTCTTCTAATTTGGGTTTGCTTGAATCAAACTTCCAAAAACGAATATTACATATTGGTGAGAAATTATACTAGGAACATTACATAACATTGAAAGAGAATCCTTATAAATCTTTAGAACATATTGGTGGAATGGTTAGGGGTCTTTTATATATTAATCAATTTTCTGAAGTTATAGTCAAATGAATACAACTATGTTATATGATAGAGTTTTATTATTTTTATGATAATTTCTAACTTGTATAATGATTAGTCTAATGTGATATGGTTTAAATGAACCTTTCATATGTACATGAGCAATCTTAGAATACCTCATGGTTTAAAAAAAAAAAAAAAAAAGACTTGAAGACAATATAGTAGATATTTCATTTTAAATACTCTTTTAAGGTTCCAATCATGTAACTTCACAATATATTTTAGAATCAATATTTATGGCATTGATTAGAATATTTTATGGTTAGAGTGTTTGGCATTAAAAAGGTGTTATTTGAGGAGATAACTTTATTTAAATAAAAAAGTGAAAGGGAGTTTCACATTGTCAAGAGTTTTCGCAACAAAGACATGTTATATATATCTTTGTCGATATTTATAAAAAATAAAAATAAAAACATTTTTTTTTTTTGCTTTTTGCAAAATCTGCAAACGGCTAAAATTAGTCAAATCCAATGGACAATAATAGGAAGTCATCGGCACAGGGTTCTGCACAAGGGTGGGGACATGAGGGGTTATCGGTTGTCACATCGACGAACAATTGCCATCTAATTCACAACCCTCCTGCAACTTATGATTTTGGAACTAATTTCACGGTACCTGGTGCCCGCCCATAAGGGAAAAAAAACAAAAAATTTGATGAATTATTTTTATTTCTTACTTTAAATTAATTTTACTTATTTTAATTTATTTTTAACAATTTTAATGTTTTTCAAAAAACTTTTTATTTTGAAACTAAATATTATAAAACCATTTTTCATAGTGTTATCTTTCCTCTTGGATCATGCATGGAAATAATATTACGATCCTGGGGCCATCTTCTGTTGGGTATATTTATTTTTCTTGAAATTTTTTTTAATGTTTATTTTTACATAATTTATCCATATACCCGTGTTTTCTTTATGAAGTATACATCCGTTGTGGTTGTGTGACATATCAGTTACATCCTATATAAAAGTTAATATTATACTTTCTTCTCTTTTCATGTCTTGATTTTGAGTAGCAAATGGTATCCCTCATTTTGTACCTCTTATATTCAAGTGTCACACTGTCACTTAGGGACTAAGAAACCATCCAACGTTATACATTTATAACAGTGTACGAGTTCCTCTAAAAATATAGTACAAGGATGGATGTAATGCAAAAGAAAACGTTCCTTTTCTTTAATTTCGTTACTTTCAACCCTAGCATCATCTCGGAAATGTAGTTGGATATATATATGGTGGGGGGATGATGATGTATATTTCCCACCGGCGATTTACAATGAATGGCCTGAAATTGAAGTGATTGATGATGTGTCAGTGTTGTACGTACAAGAGATGAATGGGCGGGGAATGATTGAATGAATGAATGAATGAATTTTGGAGAAGATGCTTGTCCAAGCGAGTGAGACAAACCCACCCACGCACCCACCCATATGTGAAGTCTTGGTATGAGATGGGTAATCGGGTGTGTGACGTACGTACGTAACTCACCCCCACCCCCTATATATATATATATATATATATATATATTCCATGCAAAAAACATTCATCGATCACTCTTCTTATATTATGTATATACGTGAGACTGCTAACCATCACATTTACCTAGTAGTCTGGTCTTAGTAAAAATTGGCAATCTGATTCTTGTTTTGCATTCAGCCTGAAGCTGAAACCACATTCACTTTCAGTTTCCAGACATGATAAGATAAACAAGCTGTGATTGAATATATACTAATGACAAGGACTGATGATCACCCTTCTCTTTGACCTACATTACACTTTCTCTCCACAATGAAAATTCTCATAGGTACTGCGTGACTCCTGATCCTCCCATCCACCAACCCCCCCCTTCCCTCATGATTAAAAGACTTAAAAGTAAAGTAAAAAAAGGTCATCCCTAAATCTGGCAGAATTTGTATTCCTCACTACTTTTTTTCTTTTCCATTTACCTGTCCTATTCTAGTTATTTCAGTACCCATCCCCATATATATAGGCATGTGTTGTTATTAATTAATCGTTTCATAATCATGGGTGTCCAGGCTTATATGTGCATGTTAAACCACCAATTTTTCTATATGCTCAAGTTTGTAAGATCTTGATTTAAGATGAATATCATATTTCACATTCTCTTTCATATGCGACCCCAAATCAAACATATGGAGAATCAAATAAAACAAATGTAGTTCTTCATAAATTTTCAAATCAATAAATGAGGATCAAATATTTAAATCATAGAGAGAGGTTCAAACCTATGACCTCTTGCCACAATTCTAATACCATGTCAAACGATACAATGTCTCAAAAGCTCAAACTTATAAGATTTGTATTTGTAATATGAATATCATGTTTTACACCTTCTTTCTTATGTGGTCCTATACCAACTCAGATAATTACTCAAATTAACTAAATGGAATCCACATTACTTCTGACTTCTTCAAATAAACAAATGCGCACCATATTAAAGCCATGCCATTTTAAACCACTACTCTTAAAAGCTCAAACAGAGTACATTTACGCTTAATATAAATATCATGTTTCATTTGATTTTACATGAATATCAGTATGCTATAATGAGTATAATCTCACTAATATTAACAAGACGCTTATAGTTAACGAGACAGGCAAATCTTAATGACCCTATGAGGGGCTTGAATTTGGGTTCATTAATCATTTAATATTTCGTTGACCCTTAGGATTAAACTTTCGTCACCTTTTGTGTCGATTGTCACACCCTCATTATCTTGAACACACCTTCATACAGGAAAGATCCCTCCATGGGCACAAATGAGACCTTGAAGGTTCACTTGGTTAGTAATGGAAGAATCTGAGACTCGTGAAGCCTTAGCTATAAGAGTTTGCAGTAAAACTAGAAGATCCGCATGGTCTACACTCAGACACATGTGGAAGACTTGAAATGCTACGAGAGTCACCTTGAATATTCTATAGAAGTCTTGAAAGACCCTTGTATATAGACTTAGTGTAAAAGATTCTAGACGATCTTAGAGGAGTTCACATATAAGTGGAAGGCTATGGAGAGGTATGGAAGATGAGAAAGTTATCTAGAGTTTTCCATAGAATTATTGTATAGTACTTGTACATAGTAGAGTATCATAGAACTCTCATGATTGGTAAGTAACCAATCAAAGTTCTAGAGAATTTCTAAGGTGCCTATAAATAGGTGAAGGTTTCATTTGGCCAAGGCACCACCCAACCAAATCACAAGAGTTTCCCGTGCCATCAGAAAGAAGCCCATCAATAAAAAAAGCTCTTTCCTTCAAAGTGTTCTCTTGTTTCCTAAGCCTCCAAGTTGCGAGGTAAGGCTTAGTGTTAGAATATATCTCAAATCTCCTTATTAGTATTTAGTATTAATTGTTTTGTAAATAATAAGACTTTATATTGTCAGATTTATGACCCGACTGTTTACGCTATTTTCTAGCCTAGAAAGCCTATGCCATTAATTCTCATGAAAAAAAGAGGATATGTCATGTGAAAGTGTAGCGCCGCTATTAGGTTTATATTCTCTATTATATGCCGAACTTTATAATCTCTCTATCTAATTTAAAGCCGTTTTTCCCTCTACCCATGGTTTTTCCCCTCAAAAGTTTCTACGTAAATTTGATGTTTTTTATTTATTTCATATTTTTTTATTATGTCATTGATCATAACATTGATTTTTTTATCTTTATGTTCTTAAATTAATATTATCTTACATTAAAGTTTCCTTGATTCATAACGCTTAGCATAATAAGCTAATCAACGGGAATGTTAACTTAATAATATTCAAGGTGCAAGTTATCTAAATACCCAGGAGATTAAGAGGGAGACTAAGTCCATGACAAGGTGATGCGAAAAAGCTTTGATGAAGATCTTGAAAGGACTTGACGGAGTTTGCTTTGTAGGGCAAGCGAAGATGCATACATATATATATATATATATATATACCACTTCTCCGACTCTTTTCTGAATCTGAGCAACGAGATGGACAATTTGATGCACCTTTTTGGGGAAGTCTTGGGTCCCGATACACGTAATTCAATTGGCATGACGTACTCATACATAGTGGGATAAATGTCGGAATGTGATGACAACACCACCCCATTCTTTTGCATTCTCTTGATTCTAGCGTCCTATTTTCAGAATTCAAAGAAAAACCCCCATCACCATTAATTTTTTACAGTTATCGACAGGAATATTCTTTTTTTTCTCTCTCCCCAACATCGATTATTATTTATTACCTTGTAAACACATCCCAGCCATCCATAGTTTTCCTTGCCATACATGCAAATCCATCATATATATATAGTATATATGTATATATATATATATATATATATACTTATTATTTACACATAAATAAACGTACGTACAAATTGACAAAAGTATGTAAGAGACTGATTCCATGAGTTTACCAAAGTTTATATTGAAACACAGTCTGAAGCATGAGAACGGACGCGTAGCTTTCGATATCTGTATGTATACATGCAAGTGTACTTTTAAAATCGAAACAAACCACAACAAGCCCCTTTTTTTAAGTACAACATTTTCATTTATATATGAGATTCTTTCAAGTAGCGACAAGCCAATGGGAGAAAAAATAAAGAAATTTAAAGTAGGTACCCGGAATCAAAGGCCCGTGCAATTGCTAGTCTATCATATTTATAAAACCACATTCTATATGTTCTATTTTTATAATTATTTTTATAAATTGCTTAGAATATTTGGATCAATTTACACTCATCTTAATTAATTTTATAAGGCTCTAAAGTTAATAATATTATAAATCTCTGATAATCCTTAAAGGATGTGAACATGTGAGCTGAGAGGTGTCCAAGTCTCAGAGACCACACTACTCTTTAGACTAACTCAACCATCCCTCGCACTCGCTGCCTGCTGCTTTTTTTACTTAACGTCAATAGAATCCGAAATTAGATCGCTAATAACAAAGACTAATAAAGATTAAGATTAAAAATGGTTGCTTTTAACATTAGGTAGCTTAGTAGTGACAAGAACTTATTCCGATTATTTTCGTGCCTCACCTGCCTCGCCTCTCAACGACATACGCTTAATTAATTTTAATTCCATGAACTATTCAGTTTATTTTTCAACCAAACGGTTCAGTATTGTTATCAGAAAACTCCGTAAAAATTAGAAATTCTCAAACTGAACGTTATTGTGTGTGCCATTAAATCATTACAAGTGCTCAGTAAACTTATAAAATTTTCAGATTCTGGATGATTAAATCCGATCAAGGCCGTTAAATCTCGTCTCGCTTAAATCTCTAGCCGACCCGTAAAAGTTTCATTTAATTATAAGACAAGTTAAGAAATTTTTCGATTTTCGAAATGGATAGTTTAGTCACGATTCTGTAGACAAGATTTTATATTTAAAATCTCGAAATACGTGAAACTGGGCCAATAAAAGACTTTAAAATAAAGTGAACCTAAAGAAATAAACGTTTGGGAAACTTAACCGTGAACGGTTAATACGAACCATATATATAAAATAATAATAATGTGTTCTCGCCGATTATATTTAAATATTTTTATTATTTTATTTCTTTATATATTTCATCATAAATAATAATAAATTATTATAATGTTTTTTAATAAATAATATATAAAAATTCATAATATTTTTATTTTTATGAAAAATATTAATTTTAATATAATAAAAATTAAAAGCAACATAAAAATTAAAAATTAAAAATAAAATAATTCTGGCGAATTTGAGAATTTTTCCCATCTCCGTCCCGTCTTCATGTTTAATTTTTAAACGCATGTTTGAGAATCGGAAATAACGAATGGTCGATTATCGCCTGCCCCAAACCAATTAAGTCATCCCAGACAGATATTGCTGGGCTATTCTTTGCGGCACACCGAGCTTTTTCTTATTAAAATAATTTTTCGAATGTAAAAGCCAAATATTTTCATTTCTTTTCATTCAGATCCTTAAAAAAAAATTTCACAATAAAACACGTTAAATTTTAAAACAAACAAATTAACGCCGAAAGTCTATTCAAGCCACAAAGATTGTGTTCAAACAAACGCCACCCAACTCATACTATTCTACCAATCAAATACCACCTTCCATATTTAAAATAATTTTATAGTTTGCTAATATCCTCAAGCATCCAATTGAAAAATGTGGCCTCGAGGTTGTGTTGTGCTTGAGTTTCACATGTCTAGGAAAGGATGTCAATGGTCAATGAGAATTTTAAATAATTCCAGGTCTTATATGATTGTCCCCAGAGATATCAATTAGCTGTGATCTTAAAAGACCCTCCTCCACGGGTGCAAAGGGGTTTTAGGAAAGAGACAAAAAAACTAGTAAGACCATTTTTTTTTTTTTTTTTTTTAGGAAAACTAGTAAGACCATTAACACATGGTGTAAAGGGCTTAAATGTTCCCTCCTTTATAGGTAATCAAGATCAATACATGCTCTAAAATAAAAATAATATTCTAAAAATTGGATTGAATCGATCATTAAACTTAAACTGATAAAATTATTGATTCAAGGTTTATTGATAATCACAATTGAATTGAATCAAGGAATATCAATTTATCCACGATTATATCGGTCCGATCGACCAATTTCAAAACATTGTTCTAAAATCCCTAAAACCCTTTTGATCGGAGAACATAAAAATAATGTCGGCTTTTCTCATTTGATTCTCCTCTCCAATAATTGAGTGAATGTTGGGAGGAAACTTCTCCAGTAAAAATATTCCTAATCATTGCCCCCGAGCATTAAACTACAAATCACATAATGCAGCCAATGTATTTTCTATAAGACGTCCAAACTCCTGCAATGAGGATACTTGTACGAAACCCTAACTTTTAAATAACGAAGATAATTTCCCCACTTCCTATTTAAGGATTATCAACCTCCCCATCCATTGACTTATATCAAATGGGAGTCGATTCAATTAATCTCTAATATTCATCCAAGTGATTAGTAAGCTGCTGTGAAGGGTATAACCATTAGTAAACGCGTCCAAGCTGTAAGCTGGCGTAGCCTATCATTTTCCACAGTAGCTTTGACTGGTAACTTGTTTAGGAGAATAATTGAAATACTTAAAATTATAAGCCAACATGGGATTGATCAGCGGTTTGGAGGTTGTGGAAAATGAATTTGTTAAAATATATATTTCTAACCAAATCAACTTGGGTGTTTTCTAAAGACTTTGTCGACATCGTACCTTTTAAAAAATATTAACGTCAGTGATACATTCAAAGGAGTATCAGTTAGGTGTGATTTGTTTATTTAGTTTTTTGCATCAAGATCCATCATTGATGGCACCTTATTGATTTATTTTTATTTTTATTACCCAAAATAGAAGAAAATAAGTAAAAAAAACTTAGGCTTATAACTTTAGACTAAAAATATGAAGAAATATATAATTTTTATTTGAAGCTAGCTTTTCTAGTTTCTATCCACCACCAAATATTGGGTTTATTTCATACGAGTTCAAGTGCCTTTTCCGTAACAATGACAACATCATTTATCTTCCACACGTCACTAACACCTGGGTAGTAATTCATTAAAAGATCACGCCATCATGTAGCTGGAGCTCCTTTTAAATACTTAAAGATTTATTATGCCGTAGCCCTCTGTTATACCCTTCCAATCTAAAGATATGTATACTACTAAATAATAAACATGGTAATACTTTACTTCAACACTATTTTAAATGATCATGTTTATAATCTTCAGACTCAACAGAATGATCCATTTAGCATATGCGGCACCTATAAAGAGGATAAGAGAACAAACAAATGAATAGTGTGTTGAACAGCCAGTAAATAGACCGTTGGAATGTATAATAAGATATAGAAAATTCTTAATTTTTTACTTGGCAGTTGATTCCCATTCTAAGTCAAATTTGGGTGCATCCAATTCAATTCAACCCAATACTTTCTTGTAAGAATTTCTGGTATAAGAAGACAGCGAATTTCATATGATAATACAACCTGAAACAAGTACAAAATGAGCTAGGTTACAATATGTAGAATTAAAGTATGCTAAATCAAGAACTCATATTGAGAATGGGGGTTATATATATATATATATATATATATATATATATATATATATATGGTAAAAGGATGAAAAGTTTTATGGCAATGGGGTTAGTGTTTGGGAGGAATGATAACAAAGTGATCAGAAAAAGGTGGGGGGGTTAGCATTGAAACGTGAAGTAATAAGAAAAGATGATTCGTTGGGAGATTAAACACCAAAAGGGGACACACAGGTCTTTGGAAAGGGAGATGGTCTTTATCGTATATGATTGCAGACTGCCTTTGTTTGTGTAGTCACATGGATTCTCCTGCCCTGCACGAGAGAGAGAAGACGCCCTCTCTGAGACTATGCTACTATGCTCCCCTTTCCTCTCTCTCTTTCCCTGCGTCAAATCTTCATTATGACCAAATCAAACAGCAACCCCTCTTCCGTTATGTTCATTTCTCATTACCCAACTACTGACCTGTTAGTAGTAGTCGGGATATTAAAATGCATATATTATGTTAAAAGTCCATACTTATATAATGTGCAGAACTTTACCCTCTGTCCTAAATAGGATGTGACAAAAAGTATTCATGATAGTTTATATCCCATTGCTTAAGATAATCGCTTTCTTAAGCCAAATGGAGACATCTTTGTTTCTCAGCCACACAATCTCTCTTTTTTAATTAATTAAATTAAGAGGGTATGTAGTTAAGTGAGTGTTGTCTTGATATGATGATTGAAAATTTTTCCTTCCTCCTAATAGTTGTTCACTAGTAACCCCCCACACGCTTAGGCTCATACACAATATCACGTGCAAATTGCTGTAGAGAAATTTGATATATTGATGTGGATTATTTCATGGAATAAAGGCTTTAAAAGGAGAGGGGAGGGGTCGACTTGGATTTCCATGGATAAAGAGCCAAAAGCTTATGATTGTACTGAGTCACTTCTTTTGGGTTTTGTTTAAAACAACTAAAAGCCTTCAGCTTTTGCCTTCTATATCTGTCCATCTATCAATTTATTGGAGAGAGTGAGAGAAAGAGATCAGATACAGAGAGAAAGAGAGAGAGAGAATGGCATTAGAAGCTGTGGTGTTCCAGCAAGATCCCTTTAGTTTTGGCTACAGGGATATCTACGCCATGGGAGGTGGCTGGAACTATGCCTTTGGTTTCGAAGACGACAAAGATTACACTCAAACTCAAACACTTCACTCTAATGGTGATCATCAGCAGCAAGATCTCCATGGTAATTGGGAGTCTTCCTGCTCTTCCATTGTCAAGGAATGGGAAACCAACTCTTCCTCCACCGAAGCTTGCACCGGCGATGGCTTACTCGCCGGAGCGGAACCTCTTCCGGTGGCGCCTGTAGCTGCTTCCGGCCGGAGAAAGAGACGTCGCACCAGAAGCGTCAAGAACAAAGAACAAGTAGAGAACCAGAGAATGACCCATATTGCCGTTGAACGCAATCGGCGCCGACAGATGAATGAACATCTGGCCGTCCTCCGATCTTTGATGCCCGCGTCTTATGTTCAAAGGGTTGGTTTCTCTCTTTCTGTCTGTCTCTTGACCCATATATATTATCAGCTTTCGGGCCAAAGTCTCTCTGGTCTGAAATCATTATTTATGTCTTTATAATGATAATTGATCGATTCTGTCTCCCTGAATGTAATCAGGGTGACCAAGCTTCAATCATAGGCGGCGCCATTAATTTCGTGAAGGAGCTCGAACAGCTCCTCCAGCCGCTGGAAGCCCAGAAACGAATCAAGCGACGATCCCAAAACGACTCCTCCACTGTCTTCTCCAACTTCTTCACTTTCCCCCAGTACTCCACTTATTCAACTCACTACAACTCATCTCCAGCAACGCCGGAGTCCATGGCCGAGAAGCGATCCGCCATTGCCGACGTGGAAGTAACAATGGTGGAAACCCACGCAAACATCAAAGTATTATCAAGAACAAGACCAAAACAGCTCTTTAAGATGGTGGCTTGGCTTCACTCCGTCCGCCTTACCATCCTCCACCTCAACGTCACAACTGTAGATCAAATGGTCCTTTACTCTTTCAGTGCCAAGGTCAGATACACATTTTTTTTTTCTTTTTTTCTTTTTAACAATTATGGGTCTCGGGCTTGTTTTCTGTTTTCTCCGACCCTAGTTATCCCATGGACCAAAGTTAACAGTCCAATAAACCTCTAATAATAGTGGAGGGTCTCAAATTTATGATCATTAGACCCGTTGATATAGAATTTTGTGTTTGTGTTGAGACAGGTTGAAGATGATTGTGTGCTGAATTCGGTGAACGAGATTGCAACTGCAGTGTATGAGATGGTGGGGAGGATCCAAGGAGAGGCCCCGCTTCCATGAATAATACCCTAATTTCGTCTTGTGATTGTCCAATCTCTAGAATTTTAGTAGATAAGTTCCAAAGTTGTTTTATTTTCTAGGAACATATTATGTTGTACTATCAAATGACCTTAATTCATAATATTTGCCTCAACTCAATTATCATTTTGCCCCTCACAGAATTCAATCATTTCCAGAAGTATAATTTTGTTCAAGACCCATACAAGGAAATCTCTTCTATTGTTGTACTTGAGCATTCCCAACCGTCGACAATATAAATTAATTCATCAAACGGTACCCAGAACACTATAGGACGATTCTTAATGATTGAGACATTTACCCTAGATTCGTGCTACTCTAAACCCTGGTTTTCATCATGAAACAAAAGTAGCAGCGAGTGAGAGAAAAATGGAATGAATTCTATTGATGCGATCATAACGAAAATTGTCTAAGAAGTAAGAACTTACACATTTTTAAAAAAAAATCTTCTTTAATTCTATTAACTTTGCACATTATGATGTTGTTTTCTGTTTTTACAAAAATTCTTACCCCATTTTTTTACCACTTGAATCAATTCTTTATCCCACATTTTTCCCTTGAATCAACTCCCTATCTCATATTTTTACCATTTGAACTAGGTCTAAAGCACTAAATTTTCAATTATTATATATTAAAAATATGTATTTCCTCATATGGAAAATTATTTTAGGGGAGGCCCAGCACTCACTTTTGTGGGGAAAGAAATGGGAGCGTTATACGAGTGGCCAATTCAGCTACACGCTCTTGCTTCGTGGGCTCTACTTCTAGAGTCTATGATTTGTTTTTTGTTTCTTGTTTTTTTGTTTTCTAATGTTTTATTGGATGTGAGGGAGTGAGGAACTGTGTGGACATTTTCCCAACATTTTGTAGGTCAAAAGTTTCAACTTTTCCAGATATACTGTGTGGTCTTTTTTTTTTTCTTTCTTACCATCTTTGGTGAAATGATAGTAACTTTTCACTTCTCATTGGACCTCTTTTTTATTTCTGTTTTATTTTCTTCTGAGAAAATTCTTAGGTACGGTAGGGTAGGGAGTACCATATGTGTTTTGAAAAACAATTACAATTTTATCAATTAATTTATTTTTTAATAATGTATTGTAATTTGCAAGATAAAAGTTTAATACCCAGCTTGATAGTAACGCAATCAATTTTTTTATAAATTAGACAGAAAAAAAGTTATTTTCTCACCATAAACTAATTTTCTTTCTTTCATTCATATATGGAACTTGACAGTAGGAATTTGTTTATTGTTACAGTGCAGAGACATCATCATTGTTCTAAAGGATGAGAAATGGCATGAGGAATGATGGATATAAGAAACTTATCAGAACAGGAAAGAGGGGAAAATGATGATAGAATGGATTGATGGGTAGTAATAAGCAATATGCAGGCAAAGAGAAGAATCTTTTTGGAGTAGTCTTTGGCATTCTTCAAGAGCTTTGATGAATTAATGGCCTGTCATCATTATATAAGCTTCATTTCAAAGTTCCTTGTTTTTAGAATATTTTCATCCCCACGTGTTTCAGTATTTGTCCCATGTTGACTGTATCAATGATGAACTGCACACACCCAAGAAAAAAATGTTTTTATTTTGCTCTGTTTTTTTTTTCTTATTCTTCTTAATTCCATTTTTCCAGGAAAATACAAGGACTGAACTTTTAACCAGCTAATTTGAAATTTCATTTGAATTTTGATGTATCCTATATAGACCCATACTCAAATTTTTAAAAGGAAATAATTGTCATTGGCTTTCTAAAAGTTGGGAACATATCTAAGCTGTAAAGCCAATATCCATGGGGATTTGGTTTTCACAAGAGCTTCAAGCAAGGCAAGTACAGCCAAGAAAAAAGCTATAAAGTTTGTAGGAAAAAGCTCCAAGAGACACCTAGGTGAGGCTAATCAGGGAGCATACCTGCCATCGACAGCCTTAAGAGCTTATCTATCTTTCTAAACTTCTATTAATTTAATACATACACAATAATACCTAAAAATCAATAATAGATAAGACTGAAAAACATAGGCTGTTTTGTCTGTTCTGGATGATCCATGATCACCTTTTCTGAATACAGAGTCGCGAATCCCTTTAACAGAGAGGTAGGACCATGCTTGTGTTCATATCGATGTGATATCAGAAATGATATAGGCATGAGGCTGTTCTACTGCTTTCACTGTGGAGTGGGTTATATTTCTCTTTGGAAAATGATGTGTCCCAAGAAAAAAGTGAAAAGATATTCTATTTTTGACAGTCAAAGATTTATTGTTGAAACCAGCACATTTAGCAAGGTGTGAAATGAATAAAGATCATATCTACTCAACTTGCTTACCAGTAATAGAGTTTAGCCAATTCCGATTTGTTTCATACCCAAATGTCACATTCAATGGAAATCATCAACTGCCTTCTGGGCGGTTTTGGTGGCCTGAAAAACATAGCCCACATACTTTAGTCATTGAGAATCAGATCAATAAAGGATCAATTAAAGGGGGAAATTCAAATTTGAGATTAATTGAAAGTCGTCTCTTATAGACTTTTTCACAGCTGAAAAAGCAAATCAATGGAAGATTGTGGTTGCACCTACCAGAGCACATCTTGGGTTTTCCACTTGAGGAGATCTGTATTAATGGCGACACATAACTGAAATATGGTTTTGACTCTTTTGGGTAGGAGAGATTATGAGGCTCTCGTTGTAGAAGTAGCGCGTTGATAGTTCCCAGTTTGAGAGGGCACCGTTCCAAGAATCAATTTGATGAAATCCTTAAAATTTGTAAGGGAACACTGGAGTCAAGATGGGGCAAAGTCATTTCGTCCTGATATGATTAGTCAACTTGAGCTTGGTAATCCAAGTTTTTCTCTTCTCACATTGAGTTTTCGTATTCAAGGCTTCAAGCTTGAAGAACTAGCAGCAGGGGTTTTGAAGGAAAAAGAACTAGCACGGATAGAATAAGGTAAAAGATATTAGAAGTGAGGGAAACAGATTCTCCCACTTTCTCAGATAAAAAGGAAATTTTTGTTCCCTTTTGCTTCATCTGAGTGTAGAGCTGTGGATAACTAACAATATTACTCAGACCCAGGTGTAAGGTTTAAGTTTTCATATTAAAACATCATATAGCAATACTTAAGGACCTAACGCCTTGGACGTACATCCCTGGACAGTAGCAAGATGGCATTACAATATGCAACATCATCAAGAAGCATTCCTTAACCCTTAATTTTGTATCCATCTTATTGCATATGCAGAGATGAATCCAAGAACAGGTACTAGCCCGACCTTAATTTTATATACATCTCAATCCATCCAAAAAGTAAAGGTATTCACATTTGCCAAAAGAAGAGAAAATAGATAATTTCATAATTTATTTAATTTGTATCCATGCTCAAGCCTGCTGATACAGGAAAAGGAAAAGGAGAAAGATCGATTAAGAAATGATATTTCATTTGGAACTTTCTATGCTAGATAAATCCAAGATATGCCAGTTTTTAATTAGAACCACTAGAGATGGATTAAGAATTCTGATCACCAGGATTGGCAGATGCATAAGAAGCTAAGTTTCATCTAAAGAAAGCTCCATGAGGATGCTAGACCTCCTTGAAGTTCCCCAAATCATCTTTTGATGGGTTTCGCTAGAGTTGGAGTCGAACTACCAAGAAAATGGTCACACAGAGAATTATAGTATATGGAGCCATAGCAGATTGGTTCATCAGGAAGGAAGACCACAGAGGTAATACAAAAGAAAAATTAAATATTAGCTAAAAATTTACAAGCAAAGGCAAGTATAATTATTTGGAAACTTTGTAAAGCATCCTGAATGGAAACATATTCCTCCTTATGAGAAACCAAAATCAGAATCTTCACAGTCAGGAAGCAGAAAAACAATGATAGTATATGCATAATCTCCACTATTTGTAACAAGAAGATGAAACTCTGAGATCAGAATCTTCCTTCCCAAGGGACTTTTCCCCAGAGGATTCATTGTGAGGATGAAACAACTTCCCTTTCCTATTCACATCATTGTGCCTTTATCATGTATTTCTATAAGAAACCAAGATACTAGTGAGATCCTGGTTTGTTGACAATGCCTGAGATATCTTGATTTCTCTCCTAATTCACCCAAAACAAAAAATAGACTAGGGTCAGAGCTTCACCCTCACAAGGGAAGGCTCGAGTTCCGGCTCCTGCTGCGTCTGGATGAAAACTTGGCAATAGATGACAGAGACCTCTTCATAGAAAGTGGACCCTTGTGCACAGAACCCCCAATTGAAGAACTTTTCATCAGCTTGTACAAGCTTGAATTTCCAGTACTCCGCCTTGAAACGATCTCCAAGTTCAGTTTTTTTTCCGGGACAGATCGCATATTAGAAGTCCCTCCATGTTCCACTGGAAAAGCTGTGGCAATATCAAGATAGATCTCCGAAGCAGCCGTTAAATCCATGGATACTGACCTCCTCACAGGCTCTATCTGTTCTTCACTGGCCCGATGATTGTCGGCCAAATCACTTCGTACTCTAAGATCATACTTCCCAGCATTCATGAAAGGCAAACCCTTCCTAACAATCTCATCAGTCCTTGCTTCTTCAACTGCCAATACCACAACACCAACACCACCATCTCCAACCCTAACTTCAGCAGCCCCACCTTCTCCGACCTCAGAACTTCCCAATCCACTGTGAGTCTCCAAATTATCAATCTCCATATCTTCCGTCGATTCAGAATCATCGGAATTCTGCTGAACATCATCCAAATTGGGACCGATAATTTCGTGGATTATAGGGGCACGGCACAGGGGGCAATTCTTGTGCGATCTCAACCAGGTATCAATACAAGGGAGGTGAAAAGCATGACTACACTTGGGCAGAAGCCGGAGGCTCTCATCTTCCTCAAACTCACTCAAGCAAACCGAACAATCCGTTCCTTCAATCAAACCCTCATCTTTGTTATACTTAATCACAGTGATCAAGTCAATAACCGATTGTTGGAGACCGACGGTGTTGATCAGCCATATCGGATGATGAACCACCGGACCTTGCTCCTCGTCGATAAAATCCTCATGGGTGTCGTTCTGAATCTGAGTCGGCGGATCACTCCTCGATCTGTTCCGCCTGGAATAGTACTTCAAGAAGACTGCGCAGAAGCTAACAACGACAAAAGCAGCACCAAGAGCACACAATATGATGATCAGAATCGGTGAAATTTCATGAGGTCGAGGAAAAGGGGACGGCTGCCCAAAACAGAGCGTTCCACATTTATCACAAAGTCTTAAGCAAATCATAGCTTTTAGTATCTAAATTGTTCTGGAAAACACAAGAGAGGAAGATGAAACAGCGGCTAGAGACTGAAACCTGGCATACGAAGGAAAAGAAAGAGAAGAGAAAGTCCTTGATTCTTGATCAGCCTTCCTTCCACCACATATTACGCTATCCAGACCGCGGATTGTGATTATTATTATTTTTCCCACATTGCCTTTATTATTGGGAGTACAGAGACATTTCCTTCTCAGTTGAAGACTCAGACTCAGACTCAGACTCGTGCATTTACTTGGTAGTTTCGTTTTGTTTGGGCTGGGCTCCAATCAATTCACCCCGTCCCATTCATTTCCGTGTTTTTTAAGCCTTTCCTATTCTTTCATTAAATCTTTTTCTTCCAACAGTTGGTAATTGGTATGCATGACACAGACATCTTTACTAAATTTTTATTTTTTTATAGATATCTTCTTTTTTTTATCTTGATTTATTTTACATTACATCATCGTTATATTACTATGATTTTATAAGGATTAAGAACTCGAGCATCTAATGAGTTTGGTGTAGATGGTTTTTCCAGATCGCGCCGGTACCTCACACGGCGCATCTTCCTCCCTCGGGGCTGCTCAACGTGCTCATGGGACTCCCACCTCGGTCTCGCCTTTGGGGAGGCCACACAGAATCTTGACAAGATCGTTTCAATGATCTAATACCATGGGTTCGGGTACTGTGTCATGGGCGAATGATGACCGCCTTTATGCACGCAAGACGCCATGGACGCTTAATATCTCAGAATGCACTCACACAGACTCCCGCGGCGCTCTCTTTCGCTTTATCTTCAATCGGCTGACGCGATCAAACCGATTCTTTATTAAATGTTACATTCGTTTCACACTCTTTAAACCTGTCAATACGGATTTTAATTTCGGATCGCTGGTATGTGCCTATGAAATTTTAATTACTCTATTCTTGGCTTCAGAAAGATAAAGAAATGTCACGCTTCAGTTTCAACTGCATACGCTTGTTTCAACGCTAAATTTTTACTAGCCCTCTTTTCACATCCCGCCAAGGAGTTAATTTTTTCCGATTTATCATCTAATTAATGAATGTTCTTCATTGTTTATAAAAAAAAAGAACTCGAGCATCAGACCTCATGATATTCATTCATTTTTATCACTTGAGCCATACATTGTGGAGGGTATAAATATCTTTAATTTTTAAAATTAAGAAATTATTAATCATACTGAGAATCTGGACGTGTAATTTCAAATCCAATATGATGATAAGCTTATTTTGGAATCTGTATCTGTGAACGAATCCAACCAAGTCCACAAAGTTAGTCTATCTTTTTCGGAATTAGGCTAAAAGAAAGTCATATGTTCACACTTCATACTCACATCTTACGAACAACTTAATAACAAATATATTTAATTGATATATTGATAGTATAAATTTATAATTTATATATATATTTTTTAAAATTATTGATTAAGTTAGTAATAGAATTGATAAAAATATTGAATCAAAAATGTTAAAAACTTTAAAGGATAACGTCCGATTAATAATAAAAATAATTGGCTCAATGCTTATATATTTGGTAATTTGAAAATGTCCATAACACGTAAGATTATAAATCTGTAACATTCTGATGAATATGATTTGATATGATGATTATATCGAACTTTGTCATCTTAACTTTTATGAAAAAGCCAATCGACGATGAGACAACTATTCGTTACAACAAATCAAAAACAAAATAAGATGCAACATTTAGATGACAAAAACATGAAAAAAAAAAAAGACATACTCAAATTGGTGTAAAAGAAACCATTATATTGAAGAAAAAAACCCAAATCTAAAAAAAAAAAAGATAAAACGGGTGATTTTAGATGGAATATGACTAAAAAATTATCTCCCATATCTAACAAAAAAGTGCTTGAAAGAAAAAACAAAAGATAATCCTTTAGAGCTTCCATAGAGAAAAAAACAACTCACGTTTTATTTAGGTAGCAGGCACTTTTATATAATGACTCTTATCTACTCATATAAATATTATCCATTTTAAATTTCAAGGATTTCCATGATTTTTAAACATATTCATAAATTAAGAAGTTCATATTTAACACAAACTCGTAATTTTTGTGAGATATGACATATATAATATAATATAAAGAACATCACCGACACAAACATAGCTCTACTTACTTTATAAGTGCCCTAGGCTATTTTTTTCGTTGGGGTCTTATTATAAATATATATATATATATATATATATATATAAAATTTTTAATAAATATATTCAACATTACATAAAAACAATTGTAAGTTTATTCTACAAGTATTTTTAGATAAAAAATCAATAATTAAACTATTAAAACTAATTTGCTTCTAAAGATATGCTTTTCAATACGTATACTAACTATCAATCTTTCTGTGACACATTATCAAGGTATGATTTGATTAACTTCAACTTTTGGTAAACTTCTTCGCAGAGAATCTGTAACCCAGATAAATAATAAGATTCAGAAGTTAATCCATACATTCGAAAACAAAGAACCATCATTTTCAACACAACACCTCACCAAGCCTTTTCTTGGCTTTCCTTTTGCAGTTGACTTTCTGGGCCAAATCTTAAATTCTGTAAAATAACTCATCCCCATCAATATCGAGTCCATGTTATGTCTCAAAATTTTTCAAGCTATCACAACAAAGACTTCAAACAATCATCATCCTAATATGTAACTTATGTAAATCAAATAAAAATCCAAAATATCTTCATATTTTTTTGAAATTGTTCAAATCTACTATTGAGGAAGAAAATGAATATTCAATTATATAAAGTAAATAAATCAACTCTATAAGATTCTTCACCAATGTGTAATCTTCTTCAGCATTTTCATCAAACCGCTTCTTCGTAAATACCACGCTTCACAAAAATGTAGGTTCCACCTCTTCTATCAGAAAGAATTTCTTTAGCACAATCTTATCAAATTCAAATCCAGCTTCTCTATAGGTCTCAAAGAAAGAAATAAGTACTTTCAAATGACTAATAGCAAAGATCAATAACTATGTCTTTACTGCAACATTTGCTCACTCTATTAATGATGATAAAATATTGCAAATTAAATAACCATGCCAAATAAGAATTCAAAATCCATGATATCTCGACAATAAACTTTTAGCATCCCTCGAATGTCTTAGGATCATCACTTGTTTCACCAAGTGAGTTAAAGCAGCCTTTAATTTGAGCTCAAATCTTATTGCCTTAACACATTCAACTTGACTTTCCCAACGTGTTTGTGATAGCGGCTTAAGGGTCAAACCTTTTACATTATCTTACAAAATTTTCATCGCTTTGTAGAAGATGAAAACAATATATATATATATGCATTGTACAATTCCAAAAAAAGATTTAGCCTTTAGACAAGAATTTGCCATATCACAAAGTGCAAGATTAAGACTATGACAACCACGGTGTGAAGCTCTTTGATTTTACTTTTGTACACCTTATGCTTTCCTTCATATTCGAACTGTTATCATAACCTTTGAATTCTAAATCACCAAGATCAAGTTCAAGTTGTTTAAAAGATTTATTAATCTTAACAAATAATCCCTTGTCCCGAGGTATCCTCCACTTCGTAAATCCTAAAAGAACTCTTCTACCTAATCGACTTGCAGAGACATCCACACATCGTATTGTGAGACATTTGTTCTTCGCGACTTATATCCTACAGACAATCGCATAACTCGAAAAATATTTTGCTTTCTAACTTTTTTAATAATCTCGCCTTTATTTCACCTAATGATAAGTATAAATTCATTTTGAATTTTGTGAATAAGATAACATAATGAATTTTTCCCCGAATCCGGAGGTGTTCTTTCATTATTGATCAAACTCAAAGAATCATTTCAATTATACCCAAGAAATTTTTGCGATTTTCTTCTTGCAAATTTTCTCACACCCTCGAAATACCAAATTATTCTTGCAAAAAGCTAACAATAAAAACTATTCTCACAAAACTTGTCTCCAATGCTTCTCTATCTTTGTTGATTTGATCTCGTAATGCTTTATCAATTGTCAAATTTTTGTAATCTCCTTTCAGCTCTTCAATCCATCTTCTGCTCCGACGTGCTCATTACTGTTTTTATAACTTTTGAGCCTATAATTGATATTTTTCCAATCATTAGTTCCTTCATTAGCTAATTGAAAAGTATTTTCCTCTTTCTTAAATAACTTACAACAAAAGCAAAATACTTTATCCAACGAATGAGTAAACAAACCATTTTCTCGATAGTTTCTACCATTTTGATAAATAACGAAACAGTAATGTGTAGAAGAGAAATGCTCATTTTCGTAGTCTTTTAGGAAAATTATCCACTTTTACTTTGGGCGACCTCTTTTCACCAACATGTCTATTAAATTTTGATCAATAATTTTCCAATTTCCCTTGGATTCAGAATGTCTAAAGGCAAAATAACAACATGCGTATCTAAATCATCTTGTTGTTCATACATATTTTCCTCCAAATTATTACGCCGCTTCATTCCTATTTTCCATATTCTTTCAAAATTGCTCACAATCATCCAAACTTTCTTTATTTACTAAATTCTCCCCTTCATTAATATCTTTTTTCATTCCTGAACCTTCTCTATATATTTTCTCATTAACATTATCAGACACAAGAATTCATTCATAGCTCCCACTTGAGATTGTAAAACTCCTAAGCTTTTTCTTTTCTTCTTTCTTTTTCATATCCAGACAAATACTTTCTAGTGCATATAATAACTCAATTCAATATCAATTCAAGATCAAACTTTAAATTGGGACAATAATGATAGAACTCGATGAGAGAATCTTGATAAATTTGATCAAACGAACACGTTTTCTTTCTTCGCATTGAACTGCATAATAAAAATATATAAAATCTGTTTAAAATTATTATTTGATAAAATATAAAATAATCAAATAAAATACGTTAAAAAATAAATAATAAATTATTTCATACCTATGATCGACATCAAGCATTTTGGTTGCTTGCTTTTTTATCACGAAAAAGCGAGAAACTCTAATTTTTTTCAGAAAGAGAAACCCTAATATTTTTGAATGGAGAGAAACTCAGATGTTGAAAGAGTGTTTTATCTTTTTTTTAACAAAAATAAAAAGGCTTACAAATTTGTAGCGAATCGGGCAATTTGGTAGCCGAGTTTCAGAAAAAAACATATCATTTAATTAAGTAGATACATGTGAGACTTCCTTTATCAGATGAAAGTTCGAGTATTTTTAGAGCTTTATCAGATGCAGCTAGCTTTTCGGCACTGCTAACAACCAAATTTTTTATTATATTTAATTAATTATAAATTATAAATATATATAATATTTTATTATTTCAAGTTTGTTTCACTATAAAATGGGGTTCTGTAAGAAGAAATTCTCACCCCGCCTAGGCGTGGCCGGCGCTTGGACAAATTACCGTCTCTACTTAAAAAGCTTACCTACCCAAAAATGAAAGGGGCACATAGTATGTTTAGCTCATTTGGTCATTCTGAAATCTGAACTAGATTTTGAACCTTTTATTTATACTTAATATCTTGGTCATATATGTCAATAAGACATAGTTGAAATGGTTGACAATCGAAACGTATTCGAAGAGAGAGAGATTCGGGGCTCAAATCTTGATGGAGGCTCAAAATTGTAAAAAACATATCACTATATTGTAATACAAAATGAATAAATATAAAAATAAATAAAAAATAAATAAAAAATAAAAAATTCTTGGGCATATTTCCAGTCTTGTTTGAATATTGTGGCGGCTCTCGTTGTCTTCTCAATCAGTCGGGCTAGGCCTAGATTTGATTTTGTTTCGTTCTTCCTGTACCAAAATGTAGAATAAAAGCTGTACATGCGATCAGTTTCAAAGACGCAATTGATTAAGCTATATGTGAAAATTACATGTAGTTGGCTCTGCATTAAGGACTTGCTTTTGGTTCTTCTTAATTACAAGGAATATGGCATGTATCAGGACATATATCAATCGTTGAAATTTACTTTTTCGTTTGAATAAAATGTATGTTCAGGGTTTTTATTTATTTATTTATTTAACGGTGGTATAAACATATAATGGTTTAATACCATTTATGGTTTTAATTCCCTTTAATGGGTTTTAATTCCCCTCTACTGTTGAACCTCTCGGAGTTTTTGTTCTTTCATTCATCCCATGTGCTCTATCTATCAGTTAGAGTCTTCTCAAAAATTCACTCACTAAAGTCAAGTTGTATTCTTATCTATTCCCCTGCTCTTCTCGTTAAAATAAGGAAGAACCATTGTTCCAAATACCGGAATAGACGCTGCCGCGACGCCGTTTACGCTGCTTATCTTAAGCCGACGATGTTGTGGTTTTCCAAGCAATCTGTGGAGACAAATTAATCTATTTTGGGTAGAGATTGCGACCACTTAAATCCGCCATTTTCGACACACAAAGACAAGATTAGTTCTTTTTGTCCTTATGTAATTTTCTTTCCCGTTCCTTAGTAATTTTTCGTCTCCCTTTTCAGTTTTGTTTTCGTGTATTTGCAAAGTTTGTAATAGTCTTAAAACATATTCAAATGAAAAGACAATAAGCCGAGACCTAAAGGGGGAATTTCTAAGAAGTAGAAGTTTCAAAGGAAATGCTTTAACTGTGGGAAGTAAGGTCACAAATCTTTGGATTGTAGACTGCCAAAGAGGAACAAACTTAAGGAAGCCATTATGGTTGATGACATCATCAAGGATGTGTCTGACATTGGCCTCACAACAGTAATCTTTGAGGTGAATTTGGTGGGATCCAATCCTAAGAAATGGTGGAAGCACCGGTGCTACTCGCCATGTGTGCTCTGACAAGAAGATGTTCTCCACCTTTGAACCAACTTATACTAGGGAAAAAGTGTACATGGGAAACTCTGCCACCTCTAAAATCAAAGGGTAAGGAAAATTGATCTTGAAGATGATATCCAGAAGGAATTGACTCTGACCGATGTTTTATATGTACCTGAAATCTGCAAGAACTTAGAGTTTGGTTCATTGCTGAATAGTCATGGATTTCAGTTGATGTTTGAGTCAAATAAATTTGTTTTGTCAAAGAGTGGAATGTATGTCGAAAAATGGTATATGAGTGATGGCATGTGGAAGCTTAATGTAATGACTATCATTAAGTCAAACATGAATAAAGCTAGTACTTTTGCTTATATTCTTGAGTCTTCTAATCTATGACATAGAATATTAGGACATATTAATTATGATACATTACTTTTAAATTGTAAAACCCGAGAAAATTCAATTTTTCAAAAATTCAGAAACTATGAATTTCTAAAATTTTAAAAAATCTAAAATTTTCTAGATATCAGATGACGAAACAGACTTCATCGGTTGATCTGTCTTACGAAATCTGGGCCATCTGGCCGACCTCGGTATACGAATTTCACATTTTCGGCGCGACCGAAAGTAACGAATGACACTTCAAGACATGTCGATGGCTCATACTGAGCCATACGGTGCCTACGCATTAAACGTAGAAAGAAGTCAAACTAAAATCCAAGGATGGCCATGTGTCATAAATTGATAGGGAGGAAATCCAAATGAGTGGATAAGAAGATAAGGTTGGAAAGAGTGAATCAATGAGAGAGTGACATGTGGCAAATAGAACATCCTACTTGACTAAGTTGGACAAAATTTCGGTGGAGGAGTGGAAATTGGAAAGGAAAAGAAAGAGAGAGAAAAGAGAGAGAAGAAGAGAAGAAAAGAGAGGCTTCTTTTCTCTCTAGGATTCCTCGGATACAAACCATCGGCATTCGTCTGAACAGCAGACAAAGCCATCCCGACGCAGAGCTTCTCGAAAGGTGAGACCGAATTGCGAGCTCACAAAATCCAAAGCAGAGTGATTTTCCTACTCGATGTTATTTCTAGCTTAAAAACCATTTAATGACACGGTTTTCATCGAGGCCGTGAGTGGCCTAGATACTCAGTCTTAAAATTTTAGGATCGGAGGCGTAAATGTTCGAGACTGCTTGAGCAATCCAAAACTGTAAAGAAAATACAATTTTTGATTCTCGACCGGGCGGTGAAGTCATAACCCTGACTTACCAGTCGCGGACTCCATCCAGAGGGTGCAGCCCATCGCGCACACACGCGTTCTCGACATGGCGATCAAGCCGCCATTACACAGTCAGCGCACACAGGGCGCTCGACATGCCTAACCACACGGCGACACGTCATTGCCACGACTGGGGAGCCCGAAGACGCAATTGAACCCTGCCGACAGAGACACAGTTTCTGAAAAAAAAAATAAAAATAAAAATATTATTTTTTTTATGTGTTGCGTGTTTTAAATGTTGAGGTTGGATGATGCCTCGTTGGATTGAGGTCCCAATTCAAGGATCTTATGCGTGTTATTGCTTGATAACTGAATAACATGTAGTGTGTGAAAAATTTTATGTCGATGCATGCTCGTTGATATATTGGCATGATGAATGAAAATTATTTGCTATAAATTGGAAATAATGCATGTAACTTAACATGACATACTTGCATTCCATATGCATGGTAACATCACTACTGAAGCCATGGGTGGTGCAGTAGATGGTTGATTCACCATTCTTGGTGAATGTGTGGTGAGTTCGGAAATGGGACAACGTCCAAAATTGAGACTCACAATTGGGTAAAACAATGATAAAGATAAAATATATGTGTGTTGGACATGGCAAGTTGGGGTAGATTTCCTCCCAAGGTGAAAGACCCAAATCCATTCGCGGTTAGACGTGATCACTGTCGGTGAAAGAACGTAAAAATGTTGAGAAGGCGTGCGACGTTCCTGAGGTGAGAACCTAAAAACACGCAGCCCACAAAGAAACACACAAAATTTAATAAAATTCAATGAATATTGGAGGTCAATCCAATGAGTCAAGTAATGGGGTGAAACACTAATTACTAGTTTTCTCACACTTGGCATTGCATTGAGTGAGGGAGTCGGTCGGGACTCGAGTTGTGGGCATGAGGAGTCTCATCTCATGCATGACACGTAATATCCCATATAGAATTGCATTATTTATGTGGAATATGATTGAGTGTTTTATGTATGTCATTGCATGTGCATTTTAGGTGAGGAGTAGCCCTTGTAGGAAAACTTCTCTACTGGGCATTGCTCACCCTGTCGTGGGTAAACATATTTCAGGTGTTGGAGGTACATCCGGAGGGGAACACATATGAGGATTAGTTGAGAAAAAGGCCGGACTGTGGCCTGTTAATGTGTTTTTGTTATAAAGCCTTAAAAATACCCTAACAATTTCAAAACATGTTTAGGGTATAAAATAAAGTAATTGAAATTTTTCCGGAATTTAAATTCTAAGAACAAAAAATATATTCAACCCAGAAAATTTATAGGAAGCTAAATAAATTTGGTAAAAATGTCAAATGGGGACCTAAGGGTCATAAATGAAGAATGTAATTGCCAAAATGTAAATGAAGTGAAATGAAATGAAAATGAAAGTGAAATGAAGTGTTAAAATGACAAAAATGAGAAAAGTGGATTAATGGCCAAATTGGTACTCTATGGAGATTTAATGACTTAAGACCACATTTGGTCTTAGAATGCCTATTTGGGAGAAACCGTATTTGAGAAAAAGGGAGAGAGCTAGGGCTTTTGAATGGGGAGACGAGAATTGCTCCATGAAAATCAAAGGTTAAAGGATCAAAACAAGGAGGAACCTTGGTATTGAAGTTTGAAAGAATTTGAGATATGACTCAAACCCTAAACCCCTTTTATTTGTGTTGCTCAGGAAAACTCAAATGTGATAACAAGAGCTTTTTTTTTGCAAATGAGTTTCGGGGTTGTGTTGGGTTGAGTTTTAAAGAGTATTGTTGGTTGGATTGGTTTTGTAATGTTTGTAAAAGGGAAATGGTTTTCAAAGGAACAGCCACAAAATCCCTGTTCTTGTTTTGACTATATATTAAGTTATAACCATCAAAATCAAGTGATTCTAATAGGTAAAGAACCATAAGAGATAGGGCTACAAATGTATAGAAATGACCAGGAGCAAATTGTAGCTCTAAGGCTCCCTAATATGGGCTCAAAGGTGTCTCTGCAGCCTACTAAGTATGCTCTATTTTCAAAGTTATGGTGTTTCAATATAAGTTGAGTTTCACTCATCCAAATTGAGTGATTTAAAATTATGGGTAAAATAGACTTCTAGGGAATAATTTATTTGAAGGAAGTGTAAGCAAATAATTACCCCAAAGTGCTCAGAAATTTGTCAAAATGGGCCTATGTGTAAGAACAGTCTGATTCTACCTTGCAAATTGGAGTAGTATGGATGTAAAATGAAATAACTTGAGTTTTGGTGATCCAAATTGGATGATTCCAATTGGAGAAGAAACCTTAGAACCATAGATTCAAATGATAGGAGGACCACACAATTTATGGAGTTAAGACCCCGAAATTGAGAAAATGTAGGTAACCGATGAGCTGCATACCGACACTCAGCCTTGACATTAAAATGTTGTAATTTGAGTCTGGGTGATCCAAAATGAGATGATTCCAATTCCTACTAAAAATAGACTCATAGAGCCATAAATTCTATCAATAAAGTATGAGATAAAATATGTCTTATGTGTCCCTAGAAAAATTTTCAAGTGAAGGCATATTGGGTAAACATCAACCCTAACCAAAAACTCCTAGAATAACCGACTAATATATGATTGTCATTATATTTGAATAGGGGCTGACGAGGAGGCAAGCCCGCTTTGATGTCGAGATTCCAAAGATTGGAATCAAATCGACGATTTTTGGTTTGTTCTCAAACTCTCTCTCTATTTCTAAAATATTTGAATAATTACGAAATTATTTGAATTTTGGAAATGATTGACAAGAAAGTGCATATTGATTTGTGTTTGAAATGATTTGTTTTAAGTGATTTGAGATAATTGCTTATGAAACGAATTTGCATAATAAAATTGAATGAATGTAAAAATGTTCTATTTGTATACAAATGTATATATATACTATTGTAAATTGTATTGAATGATTTTAATGCCCTTAGAAGAATGTTAACTGTTAAAATTCGAGTTAAGGATAAATTGATTTTAATGCCCGATATTGTCCCGCTGTGCTACAGATTGGTAGTATACATCAACCGAGTACATATTTTTATAAAACCGTGTTTACACCGGCCTGCAACCCAATGGGACCGTGCCGATGATTCGTTATCCTGTGCACTGAAAGCATAGGTTAAATTCGATAAGAGTTAAAATGCAAAATGATAATGAGAATGAAAAAGTGCATGATTTATGATCCGAATGATTTGTTGCACATGAAAATGCATAGTTTGATTTGACCAATGAATTGTAATTGATTAAATGGAAATATATTTTATGTATGTATTGTACTGCATTGGTCATTTAAGAAAGTACAAAAGCATTGTCTTATGAAATTGCATGATTTGATTTAAACTGAAATAAAGAGAGAATTGTATAAAACTACTAAGCATGAAAATGCTTAGCGTGTTGTTTTTATCAACGCGTAGATACCAAGTAGAAAGTAGCAAGACCGAAGATCGCCGGGCCCGGAGTCACCGTCAAACAACGCGGAGTATAAGTAAATGCTCCATCACATGCATATCATTTCATTCATGATATTTTGTAACTATTTTGCATTGAATTCAATGATATAAAAGTCTTCATGAGAAGAATATAAATTTGATTTATTTTGTTTTGGATATTTATGGAATGTGTTTTAAAGAAAGGTGAACTCTAAGAATATCATTTTGTAAATGTATTTGAAAAGGCATGGAATGCCAATTTGTATAAATGTGTTATTCAAGAAAAAGTTATGGGCTCTATTTGAATTAAAGAATGTATATATATATATTATTTTATATCAAAGAATGTGATTAGGTATTGATATCATATACCCATAAATAATTATGTTTTAAATGAATATTAATTATTCATATTTGAATGGGTATATGAAATGTGTTTAAATAAACAGGCCTTTAAAAGGTAAAAGAGAGCACTACATTTGTAATATTATGAACTGAACGTCCAGTTTTGTTATGTAAATAATAAGTTTTGTAATAAAACTTAGTTTCAGACTGGTTTAGTATGGCGTGGATATTTTCTCGGACTTTATACTATCAGTATAGGTAGTATAGAAGCAGTAGCACTTGGTGAAATGTATGGAAAAAAATTGGAAATGCAGAGGGTATGAACGAATGGGCTATTGCCCATTTTTGGGTCCTCCTGGTCGCGACGTAGAATCTTCAAGGCGACAGAATACTAGGCCAAGACACACCATGGCCTGAGCGCGTGAGCGGGCGTGCCGCAAGATGAGCTCTTGCGATAGAGCAGGGCCCGTGTCACGACATGGCTGTTTGTGTCGTGACACGACCCGTGACTAGATTGGATGGCCTAGGTAGCGATAGAGTCCTTCTCTGTCCCGACAATGCTTGGCTGGCCCTGTGTCGCGATAAAGTTTGATGTCATGACACAGTTTGGCCAGGGAGGGATGAGTCTCGGTCGCGATAGAGAATTGCGGCCTCTTGTTGCAAAAGTGAGCTTGGTGTTATGGTCAGGTCATTGCCAGGTTACTTAATATCCAATCTGATTGGAACATAAACGCAGCGGAATTTAAAATTTTTATCCCTTAACCCATCAAGGATCACATGCGTTTCATAAAAACCGAATGAAGGGTAAACGAAACTTACCTCTCAGATCGATTCGCTGCCCTCCAAAGCTCGCTTTGTTTATTCGATCTTCAAAGGCGTCGCTTTCTCTCGAAAAGCCACTCACCCTCTTACAAGTATCCACACACTAACAACAAATCGAACGATCTCATTGAATGCTAGTCTCGTGCCCTGGCCTCTCTCAAAAACGAAATTGTGGTCTCTCCTGCTTTGGTTGTTTTTAAAGCAAAAGACTCCACCACTTCACAAAAAAAAAAATATGAAGTATGTCTCACATATATATATCTATACAAGTCTCGCTAGGTTTTTTTCAAAACGAATTTTTATTATTATATATTTAAAACTCTTTTTAAGACAAACAATTTAATTAAATCCTTATCGTGATAAGGAAATGAATTTATATTATTATATATTTAAAACTCTTTTAAATAATAACAATTTAAATTCAAATCCTATCGATAATAAAGAATTTATTTATATTATAATATATTTAAACTCTTTTAAATAATAACAATTTAAATTCAACCACGATAAGGAAACGAATTTATATTATTATATATTTAAAACTCCTTTTATTAAAAAACTTTTGCATGATTATTTCTTATCCAATAAGAAAATATAAATACCATTATTTGTTATAATTTAAACTTAATTTAAACTTTCTAAAATTAAATTCGAATTCTTAAATAACAACTAATTAGGTGCTATTTTGTAATTTTAAAAAATAATCTCATCATTTTAAATACAGAGTGAAAACTATAACCAAGTTATTATTTGTTCTTAATACAAAGACCCTAGGTTTAATTAACATTAAAATAGGCCTAAATCACATTTTGATCCTGGGTCATATGGCCTCTAGCAAGACATTATGACTACCCAAGTTAAAATGAAAAGCTCATGATCCAAACAACTCCTTAATATAGCTAATGACATAATCCTTTTGTCTCATGATATCTTGATAGAATATAAGGCATGGACAAAGTCAACCTTATATCGTTCTATCTTTGATTACTTGAAACCCAATTAGACTGACTAAACAAATGACATTGATCTCCATCAATTCATTTGAGCACGGCCATGCATTTCTCAGCCTCAATTGTCGAGGGGACCCGCAGATATCTCTTATAATGAGGGACAAATTCCATCTTAATGTCATATCTTCACTACATAATTTTATTATGTTCAAGTATAACCTTATAGTCATCCGATTAAAGACAAATGCTTGATTATATCAAAACACAATATTCCTTATGTCGAGAACTATAGCGATCTCAGTCAAAGGATTTAATTAATAATAAACTATTAGAGATTAACTTTATGACTTTGATCCATGTATTAATCTCAAGACAAATCGCCCAATATTTGTTCTCAACAAATAGATATAAATTTGATTTGTATCTCATACACATATTCATCCCATGAATATCAATCAAACTTTATACTAATCTTAATTCATTATTATTCCATAATAATAATGTGATTAGGGACATTTAGAATAATTAATATTATTCAAGGACATTATATATAATAAACATGCAAATCATCATAATAATAAATTCCTCATAAATAGTCAAAATACTATGTCCATACACAAAGCCTAGAAAGACTATTACTAACATCAAGCCACGATTGCCAATGTGCAAGTTTAAGCCCAACGCCGGCGACTGCCACCGCACGGCAAGCACGACAGGTCGCCGCAATTGCATCACCCATGCTACTCTATCGCGACAAAGTTGATCAGTAGCCAAAAATAAATAAAAAATTATAAATTTTCGACCCCCGGGGAATTGAGGCTTCACAGCTTGATATCAGAGCTTAGGTACACGAATACCTAAGACTCGATGGGGCATGGGCATAGATCATGCATTCATTGTGTATTTTGATAAATTGTATATGGAACACTAGGGTTAGAAAACATAACCTTAGGGGTTCGGGAAAACAAAGTGAACATGAAAATTCGGAAATTGAATTGAATTGTATTAGTGGTTGGCATGTACATTACTAGTTAGACTGAGATAGAAACTTAATAACTCTGTTTCCATTTGACATGTGTAGATGACAAGTCGAGGGTGGGGACGTAGAGGTCGTCCACAAGGTGCTAGCCAAGCACCACCTATTTTTGACTAGCAGGCCTTTGTGGAGGCCGTGGGGGCTACAACTGTTGCCATTGCACAGGACAGTGCAATCGGGGGTCAAGGAGGGCCGAGTAACCTCTAGAGGTTTAAGACGCATCATCCACCGGCATTCACAGGGGGAGGGGATCCAATGGTGGCAAACCATTGGTTCCGATAGATAGAGAAGATATTGGAGGTGTTGACCAAAAATATTGTATAGATCAAATTTCTGCTACTCTTACCCAAGGACTATTACCTAATCCCCAATAAAAGCACCAAAAACTTGTTAACCAAAAATAGAACTTGTATGCTCATAATAAAAATGGATTTGTCAATGAATTTGTTGAAGATTTAGTTTGGTCATAATACTGCAAGTGCATAGGTCGTACAAGTAATAAAAGTGGACCTATAAGTCCGAATATCGTTCCCACAGATATTGAAAAGAATTTAAAGTTCAACTACCCTAACTACTTAAGTTCCACACTATTTGAACTTCCATTTTATAAAATTTTCAGTAACCTAACTAAGAATTCCACTATCTGAATTTATACATCTATGATAAAAGAAAATTTTAAAATCCTAAACCTAAACTAGACTGAACCAGATTATTGCTGGAAATAGACATTGGAATTTCATTGCTGTGAAATTATCAATTCCTGCAACATAATCTAATTCTATTCTATCATGAATTGGAATCTAAAATTGTCAAAGAGGCAAAGTACTATAGTTTGGATTTCTCCCTTAACCATACATTTCACTGATGAGAGAGTCATGTTCATTTCTGATACATGTGTCTAACCAATTACTGGTAATTAGAATTTCTTTATAAGATCTGAGTATTTTTCTTTTCCAATACTTCATACCCATTTCTTATGACTGTAGATTTCTTGCTTCCCAAGACAAGGCCATTGCTAGATTTCTACAAGATGAATGATGTCTCATCCTTGAGATCTTAAAGAGTTCTCCCTTTCCTTGATTAGATCTAAGCTAACACAGGATCAAGATCATTCCTCAAGACCAAGGAGAAGTCTTTAATTGATTAAATTGATAGATCATTAAATTACTTCTGAAACCATGAGTAAATTTATGATTTATCTAAGTAATCTTTCAGAGCTCATTAGTTCTTCAATATTAGTCTAGCATACCCTAAAATAATGCATCCATGCTCTCAAAATCTCTCTATGTCACCTCGTGAGGGCCTCCGAAATCGAGCGCACAACGGTCCTTAAATGGGTATAAGTTACTAATATTGGGAACAATTCACTTCATGAGCATCACCATTAAGATAAATTCAAAATTATCAATCCAAGAAATCTCTTTCTATGTGCAGGAAAGACCATAACTAACATCAAATCTTTCCCAGCGGAAGTTGTGTTTCTCAAAAACTGAATCATAGTGAACACTGAAATACTGATCAGGAAATTTCCAATGTAACTGTAATCAACTGAAAGAAATGAATTTAAGCTTTTATCTAGATTTCATTAGATTCAAACAGTAATCGGAATTGATTTTCAACAATTTAGCTCAACTTCGAAACTTTTGAACAATTCACTGTTTCAAGTCCAGTAAACAAATTGAAATTCTACGCTAAATCTAACCTACGAATAAAAGAAAAATAAAAGAAAATAAAAGAAAAATATAATACAAAAGAGTCCCTACCCCCGTATGCTCCGTTTTTCAAATTGACCGACTACCTCACTTTTTTTCTAAACTGCTTCTATTTATAGAGCTCCTAAAAAGTTTGGGCCCTAAATTTGAGGCTACATTGCGGATCCCCAAAATTACGGCTCAGATGTATCTGTCATTAACCCGAAAAGTGTTGTTGTGACAGAGTTTTAATTTTTTTATCACAGTCTTTGGTTTCGCAAGATGTAGTAGTCTCTGTCGCGACCGCTCCCGCGGCATCCTGGATTCGGGTCACACAAAGTTTTTGGTCATGACAAGATTCTTTCTTTAGCATATTTATTTTGTTGCGAATTGTGGAACAAAAATCGCTTTTTTTGCCGCATATATCGCCGGGGTAATCGATTTTCTACGACACCGAGAAGAAAAATCATGACGCCAGGTGAATTTTTGAAAATTCACTGCAAAATATCGGTAAAATATCGTAAAATATCGATAAATAATGGGTAAATATCGGTAATTACTATTTTCACTCCAAATTTTATAAATACCCATAAAATCATACAATCTCTTTACAAACTTATCCATACACATCCAAGCTTCATTTAACTCTCAAATTATTTTTTCTTTGTGATTTATCTCAATATTTTGAAGATCTTATTATGAATATTATCTTCATCAAAATGGGATCCCTTCATCAAATATTGTAATGGAGTCACATCGGTCTTCATTTTGATTTTAAATTACTATTGTAATGTAATTTCTCGATAAATTATAATGAATATTATTTTCAATAAGTGTATATTTGCTTATTTATGTCTTTTATAAAAGTTTCAACAAAAGATTTCCACAATTTCAAAGTATTTTTATTAATTTTTGCTTACCGATATTCCACAAAAATATCCACTCTGATATTATCGATATTTTCGATATATCCGTAAAATCCAAGTACCGATATATCCGTAATTACCGATATTTTGTTTCTTGGTTGCGACAGAGTTTCCTTTGTTGTGACAGATCTTTCTTTGCATCTTTAACAATTTTTCTTGCAAGGTCTGTCATTCTATCCATTCTGTGTCGCGACAATCTTATATGTGATTACTGGAATAATTATGTTATGACATCGACAATTGTGTCGTGACAGTGTTTCTATGCAGCTTCTTCAAATTGATGTCGCGACCCAGTTTTTATGTCGCGACAGGGTTTCTGTTTGTTAAAACAAATTTTCTTGTATTATCAAAGATTCGTCGCGACTAAAGGAAGCCCATCGTATTGCAGTCTTGTATCACCACTTAACCCATTGCTGCATCTTCATTTTGATGTTGCAACCTAGTCTCTTGGTGTTGTGGATATTTTCTGTCGCAACCAAGTTTTTATGTTGCGATAAGTCTTTTTGTATTCAGCTCATCTTTTTATCGCGACCTAGTTTGTTATGTCGCGACAAGACCTCTCTTCCTTGTGTTGGAATCTTTGTTGCGACATAGAAAAGCTCCATATGAATTCGTTTATCAATGTTCAAATTTTATCTGCGGTCGCGACCTTAAGATCCCCTGTCGCGTATTATTAGAAACATCCTTCAGCCTTGGAAGTATGTCACAACATTACTCTTTTGGCAGATAGCTAATGCCAGTTTGGGCTTCACTAAGCAAGTACTCCACCAGCCACGATCAGAAAGCGACTGGCTGCCAGAACTGGGGCTGGGTTTCTTCTTCAACGTCATGACATACATCACCTTGTCGCAACATAAGTCTTTCTCTTAAGCTCTTCCTCTGTCTCACCCAGCTTTTTCATGTTGCAATAATCTGTGTCGTGACAGAAGATCCCTTGTAGCGACATAATTTCTGCTTTTTACCTGTTTCATTTGTCGCGACATGAGCTTCTTTGTCGCGACAAATTCTTCTTGGTGTTGACATCTTGCTAAAAAACCTTGTCGTAACATAAACTTTCTTTGTCTCAAATTCGAATTCGTCGATTCTTCCTATTTTCCTCGCCGCGACACACCGCCTTTTGCCGCGATAATCTCCCTTTGCTATTAGTTGATGTTTGTCGCGAACACACAAAACTCATGGGCGCATAGACTCCGTAATTAATATTTTTCTCTTTCTTCTTGGCCGAATTATCTTCCTTTTGAATTAAAACCCGCAAACACCAAGTTGGTGAATATTCCATAATTTGGCATTAAACAACTCGAATATATTAAAAATAAGCTAGAAAAATGGATTAAAAATAGATGAGTTTAAGACTCATCAAATTCCCTCAAACTTAAAGTTTTGCTTGTCCCCAAGCAAAGAAAAAAAAGAATTTTGTTCACAAACAATTTAGCTTTATTTTTAGGGACATTTTTTTGTCTTCTACTGTAATCCTTTTTTTTAATCAGCTTCCTTAATTGAAACTAGTTAGTTGCAGCATGGTTTCAAATTTAGTTTTCACCCCAGACTTACGAAAAATTTTCAATTACTGTCACAAAGCAAACTATTGATTTCTTAAATGTAAACAATTCAGTCAGTTCATCCTGATCTATGAGTGTGTGATGGTCTTCTTTCCCTTTCTCCTTGGCAAAATTAGCTAATCTTCTGAGGCCTTACATAGTTACTGTTTATCATTTTAAGTCTCATATGCTTGTTTTTCATATTAATCTCCACTAATGTAGGCAATTGCAACATTCAAGATCAATTAGGTCTTTTAGGCTTGTAAAGTTTGGCTTGGGTAATTGGTTACACTGAGAATTTAGGCCAAATTACCCAGATTCCAATCTTCACTTTTTGCATCTTTGTCTCTATCCTTCATCCCTTTCTTTTCTACTAATGTCAGAAAAGAAATATTCCCCCAAACTTGATCTTGATGTATCATACTACATACTCTCATCTTGGTAATTTTAATTTTAACTGTCATTCTTGTCAAGTAAGTCCCTTTAGATGGAAGCCCTTTTGCTTTTCTTTTTACTTGTCAAAGATTTTTAGGAATAGTGCAATGTTTTGTCTTTTTAGGCTTTTTACCACTCTTAGAGAACTTTCGTTAGCAGCCTCCCCATACCGCTGGCATTAGGTACTAGGTGTTGAAACACCCCTATGAACTTAATTGTTCAAGAGAGGAAGGCCACAAGACAAAACTTATTCCAATTTGACAATTTACAATCTTTGACTTCTTCTTTGCATTCCTTTCCTTCATTTGTTCTTTTATTTTTCCATCCTTCATTCTTGTTTTTCCCTTCAAATCAAAATAACATTCCCCCAATCTTGTCATTTTCTACATTTTGAGGTTCTTTTCCTGAAACTTGGGCAATAAAGGGTTCTTTATTGTAGGATTAGAATAAAGGAAGGGTTTGAGGTTTCTAATTGCTGGTTCAATGAAGAAATTAGGCAATTTGGTCACTGAACTGTGAGGTATGCTTGTGCATATTATGAGGGTAGGCTTGAAAGACTCAAACTTCCAAGGATGGTCTATATCACTTCCTGTTAGTAGTATTGCCTAGGATTTCGCCTTGACTAATAATCTAACAAGTTATAGGACATTGGACTATTTGACTGTGAATGAACCCAGAAGATGTCCCTAATCTTTTACAATTTGTAAGGACTCACTTTGACCATGTGCATTGTTTTTCAGGATTTTTACTAACCTTACTGTTTACACAAATAGTCTCAAAAGCCTTATTTGTTTGAGACTATTTGTGTTTCCTATTGAGTACATATTCCTAAATCTGATCATTCAACTTCATTCTGGATAAATTGCAACTTCCTTTTCCAATTGGGGATTAGCCTACCACAATGCATCTATTAGTGGTTGTTTGGCTTTGAATTTTGATATTGTGTTTTAATCAACTAAAGTTCGTTTTGATCATGCATTCAGCTCAAACAATAAACACAACTTCAATTATTCTAGTCATTTCAACCAGAGCATGTTGCGACAATTAAACAATTTGATCTAGGTAGTTTGTTTTCTTCTTTCTTCAACCAAGAAGCAATAATAATATGCGACAGAAATTAATTAAAGCACACCAATCAACAAGAACTGTGAACCTTAAAAATTTTAAATCTGCTGACACACATTCCCAGGAATGATTCTGATTTTGTTTGGAGAGAAAACGAGAATACAGGTTTATCTCCTTCTTTTGTGGGATTTGGAGTTTTCAGGTTTGGAGGTTCAAGGTTAAGGTAGCTAAAGATGGAGGAACTTGGGAATGGTCTGGCTTTCTTTTTGTTGGTGGTTCTTCTCTGCGAGAAAGAGTAGTACTCATTTGTATGCTCCACGAGGTGACCAATTCATCTTACCTATAGGCAGTTATTCCACGAATCCTTCAAGTTCAATGAGCACATTGTGTATGTTCACTAAATTTGAATTCACTTGGTCGAATATCATTCCATAATTTATATGCGTAGTTGTGCGACAGTGACTTAGACGACTAGATTGGCGGATCGAAACTAAAACCAGGGACCTTGTGGCTCATTTATCAAATACATTTCATTAACATAATCGTTTTCGTTCTCAAATCTTTGCAGAAGCGATTTTAATTTGGGGTAAGCCCATAAACATTTACAAATTCAGTGCAGTTCCTTTACAAAAAATGCATTTAACCAAAAATGACATTTTTCATAAAAATATAACATAATATCAAATCATATTCGAGATATAGGTACAAAAATAATTTGATTGAACTCTTATTGTTTACAAAACAATCATTGCTAAAATGGAGAAGACAGGATGCATGTGGCGGAACGCCTCCGTGAACTTTCACGAATGACTACGAGCTCCTCAATCTGCAGGTCTAGCTTTGATCGCCTCGATCACTTTTTCGGTACTGCTGGCATTGATAAAAACAATACGCTAAGCATTTTCATGCTTAGTGGTTCTATACAATTCCATTCTTCTGTTTCCGTTTAAGTCGAATCATGCAATTTTACTAAACAAAACTTTCAAATCTTTTTTAATGATCAATTGTCAATACAAGACATATACTTATTTCATATACAATCATTCATGGTTCATTGATCATCCCAAATATACACTTTCATATGTTATAAATCATTTATAACCAAATCATGCATTTCACAATGCTCATTTCATTTCAATTAGCAATCATGCTTTTCAATTCCAATATGTTAACAATTCAAAATCAATTCAGTTTTGCCCTTCACGAATTTAACCTATGTTTAATTGCTCTGAGGATATCATAATCACCGACGCGGTCAGACTGCAAGCTGGTATGAAAAGCATTTGTTTTATAACCTGATTTGATCGGCGGAGTTCGCTGACTAGTTATTAAATCAATTAGATGACGATCTGCGATACATCCGCTAGGCTCTTGTCCGGTGACACATCAATGCGTTTGTTCACGATGCGCTTCATTTGACCATGTTGACGTTATCACGGTATACACACCGTCACCGCGCGCAGGTGCTTTGCAGATTGGTCGGCTATACAGGGTATGTTTCTGTTATCTCGCCTATGGGCAAGGGTATTATTTGATTCTGGTGCATTGCATTCATTCATTGTTACATCATGTGTGAGAGAATTGGGCTTTGAGGTTAAGACCTTGGAGAAGCCCTTGTATGTGAGTTCTCTCCTAGGGACTAGGGTGAGTATGGATCTAATATGTCGAGGTTGCGAGCTAGAGATCTTTGGGATTCTACTCACAGTGGACCTGAGGGTCATGGATAGTTAGAGTTCGACGTCATCCTTGGGATGAACTGGTTGACGGCATCCCGAGTCATCATTGATTGTGAGTGTAGGAGGGTTACCACCTACACACAGGACGGTACTCGTGTTAAGTTTCAAGGGGACAAGCACCATGTTCTACCCCAAACCGTGTATTACTTTAGATGGCACGGTGTGGACCTTACCTGATCCACGAGCTAGCGTGACTCTCTTTTAAATGAAAAGAAAATGTGGGTTGATTTTCGAGTTTTAGAAAATCCATCCCCGAGGAGGAACGGTTTTGCTTTGGAGTCACCTTTTACTTTGTGTTATTATTTTATAAAGGGGAAAACCAAGTAAGAACAAAAAAACCCCTATGACTCCAGTATGGAAAAAGCGGTCTGCGAAAAACTAGATTCTAGGTCCGAGGATCAGGTTACTTATTGGGAAGGCACCTCATATGAGGTAACAACCCTCTAGGCCCGGAACTTGGTCTCTACTAGTGAATTGGGTATGTGGGAGTATATGGGTCAAAGATCAAATAGCCTCCTAGGCTACGTAGATGACTCAAATCACACCAACCTACTCAGTATCTAACATAAACACTCAACCAATCAAAACAATGGGTGTGTGCACCTATAGTCCCCCAGCGAACGTTGCGCTTGAAATTAATCGACAAGCTCAGTCTCTTTGCAGCAAATATAAATCGAGCACCGTATGCGCATGTATGGATACAAAGACCAATGCCTAAGCACGTACCTGAGGTCCTTAGCCATGCACAACAAGAATAAGTAGGGAAAATAATACATCATACATCATGCATTTAGTACTAAATATCGGATCCCATATCAAAAGAAGGGAAGCAGGATGAAATGAGGTAAGTGGTTTGCTTGCTTTAGCACACATTCCTTTAAAATCCCACAAACCAAACCAGACTTACCAATCCCACATTACCCACTACCCCACTTTGTTCAAACCGAAACTGAACTCAGACCCTAAAGGTGACCTACAGGTTCCTTGGATCAAATAGGAGGGACGCCGTAATGGGTCGAGCTTGAAACGTACTGCTAAAATGAGGGTGCCGAGTTGTCTTGCCTGACCAGTTGAACCGGTTCTCAACAAGTCTAAATAATTGATAAAAATTCTTAAACTTCCTCATACAGTAAGGAATCTAACAAAACAAATGATGCATGATCTTGAGCCCGGATGAGTGAGAACCAACTGAAACACAACAAAGTGTTCTAAAATGGGGCTGCAACCAAGCCACCCCATTTTATTAAAATGAAGACCATGGAACTCACTAATTTACAAGCAATGCAGCCACCAAGATCCATAGAACCAAACTGAAATTTAGCTACCTAAATCCCGTGAACCTAGCTACAAATTCAACTACATAAAGCCTCCATATACAGCCATTGTTCCTGGAAAGTCATGCCATTCACAAAACGTCCCAACACAAATTTCTGGGAATGAACCCAAGTAACCATTCACAGATGCAATGCCAAGAGCTCAACCTGACCGAGGCAATTTGCTTGCAATCACACCCACATTAAGCTAATAATCGGGAGCACTTGCTCATCGACTCGATACTGACCAAAATTTCTTTGTTTAGCCCAATTTAGCTTGATATGAATCGGTCGGTCTAGTTTCTCAACTAGTTCAGTCGGTTAAGAGAAGTTTTAAAAAAAATTCAGAATCTTCCTCATAGAGTTAGGAATCCAAAAAAATAAACAGAGTGCAATTCCGACTCCGAATGAGTGAGAATTGACACAAAAAAAGAAAAGTACAAGCGCTGTTTTGAAGCGAACATAATGAACCGGTGGTTTTGGTTTCCCAACCGGAGTCCAGCCAGTTGAGAAAGTTCTCAGAATTTTCCAAAACCTTCCTTAAGAGTCAGAATCCAAAGCAAATAGAGTGCAATTCTGACTCCGAATGACTAAATCTGACACAAACAAAGCAAAGTACCTAGACTGTTGTTCCCTCAAATTGAACCCAATGAACCGGGTGGTTTGGTTTCTCAACTGGTTCATCCGGTTGAGAAAAGATCTAAAAACTTTTCAGAACCTTCCTCAGAGTCAGGAATAAAAAAAAAAACAAATGGAGTGCAATTCACACTCTGAATGACTAAGATCCAACACAAACAAAGCAAAGTACCCAAACTGCTATTCCGGCAAACAGAACCCAATGAACCGGGTGGTTAGATTTCCCAACCGGTCCATCTGATTGAGAAAAGATCTCAAAACTTGTCAAACCTTCCTTACAGAGTCAGGAATCCCAAAAAACAAGCGAGAGGGTGCAGTGGAGCTCCGAATGACCAAGATAAAACCTGAGCAATGCAAAGTACCCAATAGCCTTGTTACGGCAAATAGAACCCAATGAACCGGATGGTTCGGTTTCCCAACCTGTCCATTCGGTTGAGAAATGATCTAAATTTTTTTCAGAACTTCCTCATAGAGTCAGGAATCCAACAAAACAAACGAAATTACAATTGGGCTAGATGGCCGAATCAGACACAAACAAGAATTACCCAATGCTATTTCGGTAAACATAACCCTAATGAACCGGCTGGATTTAGGTTTAACCAGTCAATCAGTTGAAAATATCTCAAAATTTTCAAAACCTTCCTCATGCGTCAGAATCCAACAAAATAAATGGAGTGCAATTAGACTCAAGACCAATAGATGAGCACAAACAAAGCAAAGTACCCTAACACGAGTCTGCAAACAATAAAGGCAAAGAAAAGCATATAAGAAACGGAAGAAGCATATAACTTTCGTACCTATAGGATTCACGGCTATCCCCCCATTTATTCTTCTTTCTTTTCTGCTTCTAGTGAAACCGAGTCTCCTCTCAGTCAATGAATACGGCCAAAATCTTAGTTAAGTATCACCAGAAAAATGCTAGGAGCTTCTCCTCCTTTCTTCTTCCATTTTATCTCACAATCCTACCTCAGCCTCTGAACCCACCTTGTTCCTACCACTTTCAACTCTGGAATCACACACCCCCCATTAATGCTCTTGCATTCACGAGGCCAGCTTAACCTTTTCAGTTGTTTTTAGTTTGCTTCACCACTAAGAATCCATATGGATTCATGGTGGGCCACAAGAACAACCAAGGCCCAAAAATGGACCCACAATATTGCTTGAGTTGATCTGGAGCTTATGGGCTGAACCATATAGGATTTGGGCTCCCGAAATCACAAAAATCAGGCGCTCCACACAAGCTATTGCCTAACCGAGTTGAGCGGGATGCCCTTGATCGAGCCGGTTGAAAGGAGAAAACAATGAATTTGAAAGAGTGTTCCCTGAAGAATAAGGAGACCAAAAAAAAAAAAATGGTGCACAATTCCAAGTTCGGATGAGGGAGATATGATCGAAAAAGGAGAATTACTTTCGCCAAAATCACTGAAAAAATAGGTGTTGATTCACATTATATGCGATGAACGGTCGAAACCGATTAGTGAATGGTTGAAAAATTATGAATTTTTAACAAAAACCTCCTTGGCGAATAAGGAACCAACAAAACAAACGGTGCATGATTCTGAGTTCGGACAAGGGAGATACGATCGAAACAAGTTCAAGTGCTCCGAATTTGACATACTCTAATAAACTTTTATTGAGCTAAAACCTAGAGAGAGAGAGGGGAGGTGTAACGCCCCAAAATCTCACAAGGTTTTATATTAAAAGAATTATTATATGTTAAATTGTAATTAGACTGACTCAGGTATTTTCTAAGGTGTTAGATGAATATTGAGTTAAATGATTATTAGATCAGAAACCAAACCTAAGTGAGAGTGGGAAATAAATAGGCAAGGGAAAATAATAGGAGAATTAAATGAAGAATAATAGAGAAATGGAGGGACCTAAATATAAAAAAGGACTAAAGAAAATGAAGAAAAAAAATAAGGAAAGGACATGTGGCATGTAGGAAAGAGGGAGGAAGCTTCCTCCTTTTTAAAATACGATTAAGAGTGATCCATAAGAAAAGGAAAACAGAGAAAAGGGAGAGTTTAGAGAGAGAGCTCTACCTTCTCTCTAGATTTTAAACGATCGGACCATAGGTATCCGTGAAGCAAGGAGGAGAGAGTCCTTCCTCGTGACAAGGCTGCAAGTAGAGACCGAATCGGGAGTTTCGACAAACTCAGGAGGTGGAGTCTTCTCCTGTTTTGATTTTCTGCCCCCGAGGGTTGTGTGGTGGTTATCTTGCCTTAGGGGAATGTTTGGTTGTATTTTAAACCATGGGAAGTTTCCACCTTGTGGTAGTGCGCGCTAGCAGCGGACCTTGGAAACTGATTTGTGGAATTTTGAAGTGAAGAATTTGGTAGTGAGTCCTTCTAATAAATTAGCCATCAATGAGGTGATGTTGGGCTTTCAATTTCTCAATTTGGACCTCTATAGACAAGTTATGGTCCTTTTTGGTCGTTTCTGTGAAGGTCAGCGGACCTCATCTTTGGAAAGTCGGCGGACCTCATGCGTTGGAGTCGTGGAGACCTCATATTTGGAGTCAGCAGACCTCATGTTGTAGAGGTCAGCAGACCTCATCCTGTGGAGGTCAGCGGACTCATTCCCAGTAGAGTCAGCGGACCTTGACCGATAGAATTCGGTAGACCTCATTACGTGAAGGTCGACAAACCGGCGGTCGGCTCGTCGAAGGTTGGCTACGTGTGACCTCCAGCTTTGGAAGGTCATAGCTCGATCGTCAGAACTCCGTTTCAGGTGTTCTTGGACTATGTAAACCATTGAGTCAGAATACATTAATATGCTGAGAGGATAGAATATGTCCAGATCAAGGTGTCAGACCGAGTTTACCTAGGTCGGAGTCGGCTCGATCCCGATCGGCTAATTTGGGTGTGACTACGTATGACCTCCAACCCCCGGAAGGTCACTGCTCCTTCGTCCAAACTCCGTTTAGTGTTCTTGGACTCTGGAAAGCCCGGTAGATCAAGAATACACGATGTATGAGGAGGATAGAAGATGTCATATTGAGGTGTCGGGGCCAGGAGTTTCTTAAGTCGGCTCGACAACCGATTCGGTCGACTCGGTTGGGTGATACGTATGACCTCCAACCGGAGGTCTGCTCATGCGATCGAACTCCGTTTGGTGTTCTTGAACTGCTATGGAAATACCATTGAGTCAGAATCCATATATATATATATATATATATATATATATATATACTTATATATATATATATATATAGCTTGTTGAAATTGGAACTCATATTAAACTCTAAAAATCAATCCTAACCAAAACTACTAGTACACACGAATAATATTGTTCTTTAATGGTTTGGAATAGGGGCGGCCGAGGAGAAAAGGCGGGTGAGATTCAAGTTGGAATCAAGTGCAAAGATTTTTTGGGTTTGTTCTCTGGAGCTCACATTCCTGGTTTCAAGTTTTTGCATGTTTGTTACATGTTTCCTATTCTCGTTTCAATATTGAAATGCTTGTTCTAAATGCATAAGAAAAGCATATTGAATTGTTTTAAATGATTTATAAAATGATTGTAAATGTTTGCATATGAAAATTGCATGACTATTGAAAGTGAACTATTATAAATGTACATATTGTCTTTGTACTTTGCTATAAAGGATTGGAACTCCTTAATAGAATGTTAACCGTTTAGTTCATATTAAGGATAGATTGGTATATACCAATAGAGTCAAATAGCGATCTTTGAACTATTGTATTGATGTGTCACTCCGATGTTGACCGGTTGGACCGTGTCGATAGTGTTCACTATTTGATTGTTTATAACCGGTCAGCGGCCAGTAGGATAGATGTTTGTGTTATAAAACCATTTGATACCGGCCAGCAGCCCAGCGGGACCGTGTCGATGACTCTGATATCCTGTATATCTAAGACATAGGTTAAATTCGTTAAGAGGCATAGCCGAGATTGGTGCGAGCGGGTGGGTGTGGCGTAATTGAATTGATTTGAAGTGCGAAATATTGAATATGAAAGTGTATTTTGGGATGATCAGCAGACATGACTGATTGTATATAAAGCAGTATATGTATTGTATTTATATTGATCATCCATAATGGTGTGAAAGTTTTGGTGTTAAAGTGCATGATTTGATTTAAGCGAAGCGAGGGAATGGTTGTATAGAACCACTAGCATGAAAGTGCTTAGCGATTGTTTTACCAATGCGCGAGGTACCGAGGTGATAGATGTTGATCAGCGGACCAGATTTAGGAGCGTCGAGTCATAAAGAAGGAAATTTTGGAGTATGCTCCGACATGTGCATTCATTTCATGTTTTCTTTTGGATATTGATATTTTGTAAAACAATTTGAACTCTGAACATCTATTTTTGTAAATCATTTGAAAGAGCTTGGATGCCTTCATTGTAAATGTATTTTGTTAAATGTAAATGTTTATGGAGGCTTGCTTGATTTAAAATGCCTTAAAGATATGATTTTGGTGATTGGTGATAACGTGGCATCGGTGTTCGGTTTGGATCACCAAAATGGGTGGTAGAGAAAGTCCCAGGGGGGGGGCATGCTTCCTGTAATACGATGCGATAACAAAAAAAAAAAAAAAAAATCACCACGATGACACTCCGAAGTGAACTACATAAGCACTCAATGGACCACATACAAGCCCACTTGAGGCTCGGGAACCAACTAAGGTTAAATGGGGCCCCAACGGTGCCATATGAGAATGTTGGGTGAGTGTGACATCCATAGGATAAAATGTAAGTGTTGAGGGACAAAATTGAGGGTCCACATACGGACAGTTGATTGATTGGCTAGCAAGCCTTGCAGTGGACGGTGAGGCCAGGACTTGGATCTGCAGTGAGTGCGGTATGAGGATGTTTTCCCGGATGACTCTTTTTGAGGATTATATAGTAGAGGGTTTAGACACGTATTGGGTTACACCACGGCCGCATTCGCCTGGCATCTCATGACTCGAATAGGATGGCAGGTTGAGTTGCGGGAACTCAGGTCGGATACAGGAGTTGTTGGACAAGGGTTCGTGAAATGAGGCGCCATATGGGCGCTTCGGCTTTGCAAGAAGAAGATGGACCTTTGACTTTACATTGACTGCGACAGGTTGAACACGGGTTACGATCAAATTGGTACCCATTCAGAGATTGATCACTTGTTAATCGGTGAGAGAGCCACGAGTCACCTCTAGAATGAACCCATTGGTTATCGTTGGGGATTAGGAAGGCAAATATCCCTAAGACAGCGTTTAGGACGTGGTATGGGCACTTTGAGTTCACGGTGATGCCCTTCGGATTGTCGAATACGCCAACAACATTCATGGATCTCATGCATAGGGTATTCCAACCCTATTTGGATCAAATTGTTGTGGTCTTCGTGGATGACATTTTGATACTCCGGTCGAGAGGAGCATGAGGATCATTTAAAAGTCGATTAACGACTTTGAGAGACCATCCCGACTATACGTAAGTTGATGAGTGCGAGTTTTTAGCTTCTTGGGTGGTCTTAAGGCACATGGTATCGGCAGTGTCGGTGGACCCAGAAGGTTGGCGTGATGAGTTGGGAGAGAGGCGAGTCCATCTTCGAGATATGTAGTTTCTTGGGATTAGCTGGGTACTACAGGAGGTTCATCGAGGACTTCTCCATTGCGGCACCTGTGGCGGCCCGGCCGAGAAGAGGACAGGATTCGAGTGGAATGGCAATGTGTGAGGGAAAGGTATTCGGGGTGAGAGGAGGCTTGCTGGCTCATTTAGATAGTCGGAGGTTGCGGAGGTGCACGAGTATATTGCGTGCCTCGAGGCCGGACCCCGGTATGCGTTTGATGCGGAGTCCGGGGGTGGTAGCTTATGGTTCCCACCGATTGAATCATGGCCAATTACCCCACACGACATGGAGTTGGTAGCCCATAGTCCTTGCCTTGAAGATTTAAGCTATTTCTTGCACATCACGGAGGCTTGATTTGAGGTGTATTCGAGATCACAAAAGTTAGGGTATATCACTACACATGGGGCCTCGACGCGGGAGCAGCCTTGAGGTGGATCTATTTTGGAGGGGATTATGAGCTTCACTTTGCATTACCACCTAGTAGGAAAATGTGGTGGGCGATACTTTCGATCGATCACGAGTGCGGCTAGTGTAGCTTCAGGAGTAACGGATGCCAAAGGCGTAAGGGCATTTAGGACTAATACATTTAACCAACTTAGGGTACTTTGGGAGTCGAGTGGTTACGCCATCCTATTGACGGAGTAATTGAGTCATATGGCGGGGCTGGCGAGATAGTGTCCATCAGGAATGAATTTGCATTTAGGTATAGGTGACGAAGGAATTTGGGCCATCCACCGCGGATGATAGTTTTTTGAGTATGAAGGCGGGTGGTTGTTCCCGGTCGGCGATCACGAGAGAGGAGATCCTCGGGGGTTTCTTGCTCTGATTCTTTTGTGCATCCCGGTGGTGCGAAGATGTCTTGTGATCTTCGTCGGTAGTAATTACTAGGCGGGGATGAAAGACACGTCGGGGGCTTTGTTGACGATGCCTCGCGTGCGACGAGGTTGGAGTTGAGCCCAGGAGAGCCTTGAGTCTCAGCCATTGGAGGTAGGCGAGGTGGAAGTGGGACACGTCATGATGGATTGTGACCCACTTGCCGGTACGTGATATGATGATCTTGGTATGTGGGTGATAGTGGGCCAAACTCCACGATGTTGACACATTTTCTAGCCGTGTGGATGACCTTCACGCTGGAGGAATTCTGGCGGATGTACATTCGAGAGGTTGTTCGACTACATGGAGTGCCAGTGTCTATAGTGTTAGATAGAGATCCCAAATTTACGGCACACTTTTGGAAGAGCTTCAGGCTGTAGGAACACGGTTGATGGCTTGTATTTCACCCACGGGCGGATGGTCGAGTCGAGAGAACCATACGGGTTTTAAATGACATCTTTACTGAGCATGTGTCTAAATCATGGGATTTAGTTGGGAGGAGCACTTTGCGCATAGTGGAATTCTCACGCAACAGCAGTTATCGAGGGGCGAGTATACAAATGACACCTATATGAGACCTTGCGCGGAGGTTATGCGATCAGGTTCTTTGAGGCCAAAGGTGGGAGAGGCTCCGTCACTAGTCCGCCCATCGATTAGAACCTTTCGGAGAAGGTGGATCTGATGCGAGAAGTGACTCGCTCGGCCAGTCGACAAAGAGATGCACCGACGGATGGCGTCGGCCTACAGAGTTCGAGGTGGGTGATCACATCTTCTTGAAGGTGATGCCTAAGAGAGAGTGGTCGAGTTGATGATGGGGGAAAGCTTTGGCGAAGTGCAATGAGACCCTTGAGATCACTCGAGAGGGTGGGCGCAGTTGTGTATCGGTTTGCTCTACCGCCGAGTCTATCAGGTGTTCACGAGGTGTTCAACGTCTCCATGCTCCGAAAGTGTACTCCAAATCCAACTCATGTAGTGGATTGGGGAGAGATCGTTGTTGACACAGATGGGACATTCGAGAAAGGACCAGTGCGTATCATGGATAGCCGGGATCAAGTTTTGTAATGTAAGACCGTGCGGCTAGTGAGAGTGATTTGGAAACACCGAGGAGTAGAAGAGGCAATGTGAGAGCACGATGACACAATGCGGGCCACCTATCCCTTCTTGTTTGGGGATGAAGGTATATGGTTTAGTCATTTAGTAATTAAATGACTAGTTTACATGCATGAGGTTGTGTACATTGCATATGTTGATGTGAATGTGTGTGGAATTTCAGGACGAAATTCTTTTAAGGGGGAAGAGTGTAAAACTCGAGAAAATTCAATTTTGTTGAAAAAAAAATGGTAAAACGGTAATTTCAGTGGACAATATGAAATTTTCTAGATCTCGAATGACGAAACAGACTTCACGGGTTACGGAATCGTCTCGAAATCTAGCTACGGATTGAATTTAGGTAGATTAGGGAACTGGTCGGAGATTTCACGTTTTGAAGCTTGTCGGTAACAAGTGACATGGCACATGTTGGATGGCTCATATGGAGCCATGTCAAATGTAGAGTAAGTCAGCCCAAAATCGAGGATAGCCGTAATAATGTGGGTTGATGAGAAGGAAATCGAATGAGTGAATGAGAAGATAGGAGTTGGAAAAAGTGAATCAATGAGGGAGTGACATGTGGCAAAGAGAACATCCTAATTGACCAAGTTGGACCAAATTTTAGTGGGGGAGAGGAAATTAGAAGGGAAAAGAAAGAGAGAAAAAAAAGAGAAGAAGAGAAGATGAGAGAGAGGCTTCTCCTTCTCTCTAGATTTCTCGGAGATCCGACTGTTGGTGTTCGTCAGAGAAAGAGACAAAGTCTATCCCCGCGGTGAGAGCTTCGAGTAAAGACCGGAATCGGGGAGTTTTGACAAACTCCAAAAGATAGGGGATTTTCTACTCGGTGTTATTTCTAGCTTAAAAGCCATTTAATGACATGGTTTTCATCGGGGCCGTGAGTGGCACAGATCTTTCGATCACAAATTTTGGGATCGGAGCGTATATGTTCGGGCCCCCGCAGAGCGATCCAGGCTATAAAGAAAATACAATTTTTTTGTTCACGGACTAGCGAGTCGGCGACTCCTTTGGGTCATGACCAGCCAGAGGACGGACCGGTCGCACGCCACGACACACGCGACATGGTTGACCCCGCGCGCACGACACGGTGGCACGATCACTCGCCTTGTCACACGGACACTATGGCTGAGAGACACGGAGCCCCGCGCCACGGCCGGGAGCGGCATAAATGACGCATTTGCCTAAGCGCTGAAAACGAGAGACACAGTTTCTAAAAATAAAAATAAAATAAAATAAAATAAAAATATTTATTTTTTTGATGTGTTACGTGTTTTGAATGTTGAGGTTGGATGATGCCTCGTTGGATTGAGGTCCCAATTCAAGGATCTTTTGCGTCTTATTGCTTGATAACTAAATAACATGCAGTGTGTGAAAATTTTTATGTCGATGCATGCTCGTTGATATATTGGCATGATGAATGAAAATTATTTGCTATAAATTGGAAATAATGCATGTAACTTAACATGGCATACTTGCATTTCATATGCACGGTAACATCGCGTCAAGTCGGGTGTGGGTGCATAGTGATGGTTGATTCACCATTCTTGGTGAATGTATGGTGTGACGCCCCAAATCCTGGGGGTCCGTTGATAACCCGTCAACCCGCGAAAAACTCGTGAATGTCACGACTGACCCGACCCACGACTCATAAAATCGCGGAAGTCTCCTTTATGCGGGAAGATCTGCCCCGAATACAAACTGTCCCGAGCAATCCAGAAGTATGACATATCCATGAGTAAAACGGCCACTTGGGCCCACTAACCAATACTCATCCAAATAGACACCAACTATATACAATAGTTTCAAGAGTTAAAAAATTACTCTTATACAACATATATTAAAATTCAAGAATTCTAATACATGTAATACATCAGCAAAACCAAAGCCTGGCAGAAACTCTTACCGAGCTCGGCTCAAAATGGCGATGTACCGAGAGCGGCTGCATCACGCCGAAAAATAGCTATCCCTCGACGGGGTGAGCTATCGCCCGATAGTGGAATCACCTAAGTGGGTTACTCTCCACCCTAAGTGCATATGCAATGCTCAAGTAAACACACATTCAAAACAAATTCGTGATCCTACTTGAATGTCTAAATGACCCGGCCCCACGTCAGGAGTCTCATAGGCTTCCCTCGCACTTACAAGTAAGCCAGGAAAACATCTTTTTCAAAACAATTCTTGTTATTTTGAATATACTCACAGAAATATCTGGTAAAAATATGGGACTACCTCACGAGGCGAATGTGTTGGAGAACGCTTCCGAAGCAGGTCATGTCCTCGTAGAAATGATATGTTGGGTGTCTCGGCCCATTTTCGGAATTCATCTGTGAAACTCCTTTCAAAAGCGTTTTCGTTTTTCTTTCAATTACCATGTCATGCACTCCCACCTAATTTACAGGCTACCTGATTGCATATGAAATCGTTATGCCATTTAACAATATATATATATATATATATATATATATATATATATATATATATATATATATATATATATATACTATATATATATATACGACACATGCAAATATATCATCATGCGTATATTTACATAATTTAAATCACCGCAAAGCATGTCATGCAATTTCAATCAAACAACTCCCAAATTTGCTCACTTAAGCTAATCAATATTCCAATTCGATAATCTACTAGCATGAAATTATATTATATAATTATGGCATCATATTAACACATCAAGCATTCACTTAACCATCTCATACACACAAATCAATCCATTACCCAAAAATTAGCTCACGTGGGCTAATTAACGAACACGAGCAATTCCATTTTGAATCACTCAATCAAACACATATTTTCACAAAAATATTTTGAGAATACTATTCACATGAACAGTGAAACCCTCGGGTTACTGTTCACGGCCACGACCCAACACCGGTTCCACTTTGTGAACCCGAATTCCATGGCCATTCCCAGCCTCATACATACCAAAACATGATTGTCATAAATGCATCACCAAGATGCCCAAACAGCCCCCTACACACTACAATTGCCACGAGAGAGGGCTCAAGAATTGGATTTGGTTGAGATTTTGGACCGATCAAACGGTCGTTCAATGCCTCAAACCAACTAAATCATTACAAAACACTTAAATAAAATGTAACTTCAAGTAGGATAAATCCCCTACCTCATGAAGTTTGTCGAAAACTCCCAAAACCGGTGCTCATGCGTTGCCCTCGCCACGTAGAACAACTTTCCTTCTCGGCCCGAAGAAATCCGACCGTCCGAACTCTTGGAAATCTAGAGAGAAGGAGCACCTTCTCTCTAAAACTCAAAATCCCACAACTTCCTGCACTTTACGCATCTCCCTCCCCTTCTTCACTTTGTTCTTTATTTTGGAGGAAGATTAAACAGCTAACTATCTTGTCTTCTTCCTCATTTAACTTTCAAAAATGCCATCCATGTCCCCATTTGTCACTATTTGACACATGGCTTAATCTAAGCCATCCATTTCCATCATCTCTCTACTCATGCAACATGTATCACATGAGTATATGTTATATGTGACTTTTGTTCATCAATTCGTTCTGTCCAGATGCTCGGTGCCTCGAAAACGTGCAAATTCGATTGTCTTGGAATTGACGAAATTCGACGTGTTAGCGTTGTAGGAATGGTTAACGAGTGATCTATTTAATCATGAGATCTAGAAAAATTTCAGATTTTGACCGAAATTACGATTTTACCCTTTTTCCAAAAATTGGAATTTTCTCGGGTCTTACATATGGTGAGCTCCAAAATGGGACAACGTTCAAGATTGAGACTCACGGTTAGGTAAAACAATAATAAAGATAAAATATACATGTGTTAGGATTAGCAAGTTGGGGTAGATTTCCCCCCAGGGTGAAAGACCCAAATCCATTCGCCGTTAGACATGATCACCATGGGTGAAGATCGAAGTAAAAATGTTGAGGAAGGCGTTACAGTTCTGGCAGTGAGAACCCGAAATCGTAGCCCGTAAAAACACCTGAGATTTAATAAAATTCGATGAATATTGGAAATTAAGTCAATAGATTAAGTCATAGGGTTAAACACACAATTATAGTTTTCTCACACTTGAGTGCATTGTGAAATTCGATCTGGGACTAGGGTTATGGAGCATAAGAAATCTCATAATGCATGGCCACAGTAATATCCCGTATGGGATTTATTATTTATATGGAATGATTAGATTGTTTATGTAATCTGCCATTGCATGTACATTTAGTGGGGAGTAGCCCTTGGCTGGGAGAGCTGCTCTCACGACATTGCTCATAAGTCATTGGTTCAGCATATATTTTAGAGTTGAACTCAGGAGGGCAGTGGGGGACAGTTGAGAGAGAAAGTTTGGATTGGCCTGTTCATGTATTTTTGTAATATTCTGGCCCAAGATATCTAGTTTGTTATCATCTGTAAGTTTCTTGTCAAAACTTAAGCTATGGTTTAATGGCGTGGATGGCCTCGGACTTTATCTTGTCAGTCTGAGTGAATAAAACCAATGCTTGGGTGAAATGTGTGGAGGTGGAGTGCGGGTGGAAGGAATGGGCTCTTTGCCGTTACGAGTCCTCTTTCACGGCTGAGGGAGAATCCTCGTGCAGCCGGGTTTCCTGGTCGTCATAGGGTTCGGACCTTTGCCTGCGACAATACGAGTAAAGCGCGGGCTGGTGTGCACAACCCATGGCCGGGATGGGCGCGCGAGATAGAGCACGGCCCGTGTCGCGACATGATGCGATGCGTAATGCAACCGCGGCCGCATGAAGGCTGAAGTACGAGGTCACAGCGGATTTCTTCTCTGTCACGGCGGAGTTTGATATGTGTGCGGTTTTCAAGGAGGGATGAGTCTCGGTCGTGACAAAAAATTGCGACCTCCTGTCGGGAAAGTTAGCGTGGTGTCGCAACAGGGGTTGGCCACGACAGGGCCAGGCAAGCGAAGCCATCCGATGCAAGGCCAAGCGCTGGGAGCTACGGCGGGCGCCCAGCTACTTGTATGCCAATGGCGCTACGACAAGTTCTTGCACGCTTTCCAGCGAGGCGAGTAGGGCGTAACGGGGGACTGCTCGGGACGGATAAGCTCTTTTGCAACAAACCACCCATGTGGTTCTATCACGACAAAGTTGATCAGTAGCCAAAAAATAATAATAATAATAATAATTTTCCTTCCCAAGGGGGCAGGCGTCACATAAAATCATATACGACTTTCTAAATTGATCACGAAGCATAAGTATATGAAAGTTGTATTGAAACAAGCTTGACAGATCATCTTTTCAAAGACCAGCTGAACCTCTTGATTTAATCTATAGTGATATAGTGATTTGAAATTTGTACAAACAAGATGCGGTAATAAATATTTTATTACCTTTGTGGATGATAACACTAAGTACTATTATATGTACGTTCTCAAAAGTAAGGACGAGGCAATAAAGAAATCTGTTTTCTACAAAAATGAGGTGGAGAATCAGTTTAACATGAAAATTAAATTGCTAAGAAGTGATCGAGGTGGTGAGTGTGAATCACCATTTTTTGATGTTTGTGCTCAACCTAGGATCATACACGAAACCACAACACCTTATTCACCTCAATCCAATGGAGTGGCTGAGCAAAAGAATCTCACTCTAAAGGAAATGATGAATGCAATGTTGATAAGTTCTAGTTTACCACAAAACATGTAGGGAGAAGCCATTTTGTCTATTAATTACCTTTTGAATAAGGTACCTAAAATGAAAGTAGAGAAGACTCCATACGAGTTATGGAGAGGACGACAGTCATCCTATATATACTTGCAAGTGTGGGGATGCATGGCTAAAGTGGTAGTTCCTCCACCTAAAAATGTGAAATGGACCTAAAACTATTGATTGCATTTTCATTGGTTATTCACATAACAATACTGCTTATTTATTTCTTTTTCATGAGTAAAATATCCTAGATATTCACAATAACACAATAATGGAATCAAGGAATGCATCATTCTTTGAAGATGTATTCCCATGTAAATCCAAAGAAGAGCCAAGTTCATCAAAAGGAGTACTTGAGACTACTAAGGAAAATAATCATGATGAGAATAATGATGGTGAGGTAGAACCTAGACGTAGCAAAAGAGTAAGGACAGAAAAATATTTTGGTCCAAATTTTCAAACATTTTTGCTTGAAGGGAAACCTAAGACTTTCAAAGAGGCATTGAACTCTACAGAGAGTTTCATGTGGAAAGAGGTCTTTAAGAGTGAAATTGAATCCATACAACATAACCATACTTAGAAACTAGTGGATCTTCCACCAGGTTGTAAATCTTTAAGTTTCAAGTGGGTTTTCAAGAGGAAACAGAAAGTAGATGGATCAATTGAAAAATACAAAGCAAGACTTGTGATCAAAGGCTACAAACAAACTAAAGGCCTTAATTATTTTGATACATATTCTCCTGTGACGAGAATAAATTTCATAAGGATGGTTCTTGTAATTGTTGCACTAAGAAATCTTGAAGTACATCAAATGGATGTAAAAACAGTCTTTCTAAATGGAGATTTAGATGAAAAAATCTACATGAAGCAACCTTAAGGGTTCTCTGTTTCAGGACAAGAAATGAAGGTCTGAAACTTTGTGAAATCCTTGTATGGATTAAAACAAGCACCAAAGCAATGACATGAGAAATTTGATAATGTCATGTTGTCACATGAATTCAAAATTAATAAATGTGACAAGTGTGTGTATGTCAAAAACACAAAACATGGTACGTAGATGACATGCTTACTGTCGATAGTGATGATAAAATGATTACATATACTAAGAACATGTTGAATTCAAGGTTTGACATGAAAGACTTAGGACTTGTTGATGTTATATTGGGGATAAAAATCAAAAGAACAGCACATGGACTCATTCTAAGTCAGTCACACTATGTTGACAATATTCTTGGAAAGTTTGACAAAGATAATTCTTGTATAGCCAGAATATTCGTAGATGTAATTATACATTTCTCCAAGAATAAAGTAGAGTGTTTCTCAAGTAGAATACTCTAGGGCAATAGGCAGTCTAATGTACTTAAAGAGTTGTACAAGACTAGATATAGCCTATGCAGTTAACAAACTGAGTAGATACACGTGTAATCCAGGAGCCAAGCATTAGCAAGGAATTATGAGAGTATTAAAATACTTACAATTTACTCGTGATTATGGGTTGTACTATATAGAATATCTTGTTATACTTGAAGGATACATCGATGCTAATTGGATATCTAATGTTAAAGACTCAAATTCTCAAAATGGTTATGTGTTTACATTAGGAGGAGTAGTAGTCTCATGGAAATCCTCAAAACAAACGGTTATTGCCAAATCCTCAATGGAATCCGAGTTTATATCACTAGATAAATCTAAGGAAGAGACTGAATGGCTACGCCACTTCCTAGAGGATATTCAAGGATGGCCAAAACTTGTGCCTCTAATATGCATACATTGTGATAGTCAATCTACTATTAGTAGAGTACAAAACAATATGTACATTGGTAAGTGATTTGCTAAAATTGTAGCATGCACAGGGTAGAGATTTGGTGCCCATAATAAAAAATATTTATAAACCTAAACCTCTTACTGTCGTAGCATAGCAAGCTGATTATAGTATTCTAAGAGATTGACAACGGGGGCGGAGTTTTCTTCGTGTAGGTAACTAACAATTGATTCAAAATGGTGATTTCACTTTGGATTTTTGGGTTTTCATAAAATAACAGTGGGGTTGGTGATTTGAAGACTGCAACTAAAATGTAGTAAAATGTAAAAAGAACTCCTTGAGGCCTAGAGGGCCTTTGGTTTGAGGTTCTGAGGCAGTGAGAGTCCCTCTGAGTCCTTTCCTCGTGTTAGGGAGAATGACCTATAGTCATTTCCCAGGCAGGATCTTTGTTTAGGTATAAGCCCAGAGACCACAATAGTTTTCCTCTTGAGATGGCATTTATTGGTCATTAATGTTTCAAGGCGTTGCGAATCTTGTTTTATCGGTGACGGTAATGGCAGCTAAACGAGGCCTGGAGTGGATATAGTAATAAGCATCACTTGAACCACTAAAGATTACTGAAATCTTGGTCAATCAGATACATGAAAGGATTTAAACCTATAGTGAGACATATAGACATAAATGAATGCTTGCACGTTAAAAACAAGAGGACCGTGATTGACCTCAAAACTAGCCCTAGCCCGACAGCCTACTCTTCAGGATATTAGAGGTTTTAGCCAACCATCCTCGAGTTGTCATCCTCGGGGTGTTGTGGCAAGCCGAGAGAAAGTGAGAAAATGAGAGAAGAAAAATAGGAGGAAATTTGAGAGCTTTATTAAAATTACATGCATAAAGTGATGATCGTGTACAAATCCTTGACCGAGCCTTATATACTGCTCAGGACAAGAGAAATTACAAAAATGTATGAACTACCGTATGCATAGAGGTAGTTTAGGGAAAAAGGATTACAAAGGGTTGTCAAAATGGGTGAAGCGGGACACGGGGGCGGGTTGTGAAAATTCTGGCACAGGAAGGAATTAACGAGTTACGAGATTTTCGCAGCCTCTAGAAATTCATAACGAGGACCCAATTCAACTTCTGTTTATGCTCCACTTTCTTTTGGCACTTGACCTTGACTTTTGAGTTCGACCCCAGATTCTTCGTGTTTGAGTCGACTCAACAATTTGGTGAGTTTAGCTTGCATAAACTACAAAAATAGCCACAAAATGCGATTAATAGTAAAGTCGGGACCTTAATGTGCCAATTGGGTAAATTAAGTTGATTAGTACACAAAAAGTGCTCAAAATATGCAATAAACAGGGCTCAAAATAGCACTATTTGGGCACTCATCACTCTCCCCAACCGACACATTGCTAGTCCCTAAGCAATGATAGAAAGAAAGAGAGAGCAGACAAATTATGTTAAAAAAAATGGTATTCCAAAAAGAATGTAAACAAGTAATGCCTAACCCTCAATATGAATCCACTTTGAGGCCTACCCGATAACTATCTTGAGAATGAGATACCATATATAAATCAAGCAGGAAGAGCATCCAGCTCAAGAGAATCAACCTGAAACTTCCCACCCAGATCTAGCTATTTACATATGATCGGTTTTCCAGCAGTAGGCCCCTTGGCTTGCACTCTCACGACAGGCTACGCCTGGCACAGAACATTAATCGACCTAAATAAATCAGGGTCCACTCTTATTTCACAAATCTTTTTGCGTTGTAAGGGTGCAATGCTAAGGAATCGACTTCACCAAAGTCCATGTAACGGGGATCCATCGATGACTCCCAACCAATTAAGGCTTAGGGCATCAAGTCATAAGGGTCTTTCAACCACTAACTCTTCAGGTTTTACACCGGACTCCGAATGATTTCGAAACTCCAGCACTTACAACTCGCTAAACCTCACCCAACCACCCATGTAACGAGCACTAAGTCGATGACTCCCAACCAGTTGGCTTAGGCCACGGGCTGAGACTTTCATGTACCCCTCGACGGGCCAGTTCCGGGTTTAAAGGAAATGACGTCGGCTGCTCTCCTTTTCATTTTTTGTTTCTTTTTGTTTTTCTTTTTCACTTCTTTTTATTTTGGAAGACTTCGTTGGTCTTCTTTTCATGTGGATCCTTAACCTATTCAAGGTGTGGCAATGGAGTCGGGATTATTGCAAGGCTTAGGAGGTTAGGCGGTTTTGATTATTCTTTAAGAAACTGTGTACCTTTATGTGTAGTTAGCTAAAGAGGAAGAAAAATGTGAAAACAATGAAACTGACTAGTCATTCACTCAATCATGCATGGAACTAATCTAACATTACTTGAGTGGATAGTATTTCGAGTTTTCAGCACGGGCTAGGCAAACACAAAAAATTAGTGTGATTTTGAAGCCATAAATGTGAGCTATATGGTATGTATAAAAAGAAATGCGACTAGATTTTGACTACAAACAAAACTAATAGCTTCAACAAAAGGAATTAAGCGACCAAGCCTCACGGACATCATAAAATGGGCTTTTCTCAAAATAGCAACAAAAAAACATAGACCTCAAAAGCCACTTCCTTCGCTAACTCTAAGCTCCCTTTGACGAATGTACATTATCATGATGGGGCTCAGTTGATCAATTAGAGAAGGAAATTGCTACCTCCTCAATGTGTAGCCGGGTGGAAGGTCATCCTCATCACAGGTAAATTTGAGGTGCTTTGCGATGTAAGTTGGAGAAGTGGTACACTCTTCATTTGTTCTTTTAAGCGAGTCAGAAGAGGTGCATGGGATGGCTAGAGCGAGAGGATCTTTGGAATTGAAGGAGGATGAGTGAAGAAACTGTGCGAGAACTTGATGGGGAAATCGGGGTAGGCTCGAGGTGACTGCGGAATTTACGAGAGGATGGCGATTTTTATCGAGGCGCTCGGTGCGTGAAATAAATCCTCTCGGCTAAAGGCTGCATAGACAAGTAAAGGATGATGAAGTAATGGAGAAGGTGCGGTACGCATCCCATGTGGCGAAATCCCAGTGAAATGGTGATATGCTACGGAGGTGGTGCTGATGAACTGGGTCCAACTAAGTCTGTATGAGCTGTGGTACTAGGAGCTAAGGGCTCTGGAGTGAGGATCCCGAGGTATGCGGAAGGTAATGGAGTGAGTGGTAGCTAGATGCGGGGTGAGGATGTTGGAATCCGAGGCTCCTCTGTATGCACTGTTGGAGGTGGCTGCTCTTCTGTAGGAAGGTCAACTGCTGGCTGGTCCTCAGCAAGATCTGGAGGTGGGAGGTGATAAGAACGGGGCATATCACTGCACTGTCCAGCAGTGAGAATGGCTTCTGAGTCTGACGGCCTTTCTAGTCTAGCTCAGCGGAAAATCAGGTAATAACCTCTAGTGCAGGCATAATGATCTCGGGAGCAAGGAGGTGGACTCAGAGCTGGGATTAAATTTCTCTAGGTGGACCTTATCCTCAAAATGGAACAAGGAGGTCATGATGAGCTCGGCAGGGCTGAACCAAAAGCCCTCGGAGATGCGGTATAGAGCCTCCAGAATAGCTCATCTCCTATGAACTAGATGCCAAGCCGGGGGCAGTTGGACCCGCAAGGCTATGATCAATAAGGGCATCCTTGGGGGCGCCTCTGAGATAAGATGGACCATTTGTCGTATCCTAGGATAACAAGCGAACCATCTCCTGTTAGAGGATGGGACCAGCTATGCTATGTCGTAGGAGTTGGCAAGGGACCGCAAGCCAGTTAAACGTAGCTACTAATATCTGTGGCCCAGTATCACTAGTCGACCGTTGTTGATGAATAGCGATCGGTTGGGCTTTCTCAGCTTGGATTTCATAGTGTAGTAGAACTCCATGACCACCCTAGGATAGAAAAACCGGCGTGGGGTCATAAATGGCTCCAAGGAGTACCTCTGCACTAGCCACATAGAGTTTATGAGCTCTGGATTTGCAATAAAGGCCGAAAGATCATAATAAACTTACTATACGGGTCCACAATCGCTGCGATCAAAATTCTACGGCAATAAATTAAGTAATTGGAAGAAAGTGCATTTGATAAGAATTAGGCCGGGAGTGATCGGAGGAGATCTAACAGGAGGCCTTGATTAGGTGAGGTGAATGGGGCTCAGGGGCCTAGAACTGAAGATCCTGGGACGGAGGTCAGGGCCCTTTTAAGTGGGGCTCGGATGGCCTTGGATGTGGAGGGAGATGGGGAGTGGGGCGACTCTGGCGCATACGCGTAGGGTAGGATCGGGCGCGAGGCGCTGAAGCAGCAAAGCTGCCGCTACAGCGGCCCGGGCATGGTGGGATCACTTTGGTTAAGCGGCGGTGGCGGTAGGTGCGGCGCGCGGCAGCGGGCGCAGCTGAGCGAAAGTGCGCAGCGGCACCCAGCGCGGAGGTGCGTGAGCGGCGCGGCGGTAGTATCATATCCTCGGCTGGACCCACTAGCATGGGAGGAGAAAAGCTTACGCACCTGTGGTCTCAAGCTACGCTCCGTGTCTTAAACCATATCACGAGAAGTTGGAAGAGATATAATGGGAGTGAGGAGGAGGTTTTTCTAAGGCGAGAGAAAGGATTTGAAAGTCGAAATGAAAGGAGGTGGGGGCTTAAATAGACAGGTTAGGGTATGGAAGGTTTACCCCATTTAATGTTCATAAACGGGTGTTAAAGCTAGCTCAAAAATCGGAAAAGTAATGTAATGTAATAGAAACGAAAAGGTCGCAGGCACTCAGTGCGGAGGAAGGTGAATAGTGCGCACAGGTTGCAAAATTTTGCAAACCTGGAAATTTCAACTCTACAACAAAAGCCCTGTCGTCTACTACACCTTCAAAACAAAGAACAATATTCATGAGAATATGTAAATGAAAGACAGAGACAAACATTATGAAAACTAAACTAAAAATAAAGGAATTATGAAAAACCACAAATAAAACCAAAATTAATAAACAAATTCTCAACAAAATTTTGAGGTGGCCTATAAGTCTCTATAAAGACCACCTGTCGTGGTAGCTTTGATTCACAAATGTGGTGGGAATCTCCTCCTTTCTCATTGTAGGTCAGATCAGATATTTCACTTTTGCCTATCACCCCAATCACCCCGTCGTCTCTTAGAATTAAGGTCCACTGAACTGAGATCACAGGTAGACTCGAGGATCACAATGGACTCTGCCCACTTTGACTGAGTCGACTGGAAAAGAGCTGAGCTTAGAGTCATAGAGTAGCACCTCGTCTCCTTTGTTTGAAAATTTATGGCTAAGAGCCCACTGCGCCACTCTCCTAAGTCCACCTTGGGGAATTTTCTAGTTTAGCGAGCATCATTCCTCACTCTTCCAAACACTCTCACTCACATCACTGAGCCTTTAAGCCTCCTACGTCCGTGTTCCACTTTTCAACCCACCATGCCCTATATCCACTCATGGTGCAGTGACAACACACATAAACTATGCGATAAGGAGACATGCCAATGATGAATGGTATGCTGCTCTATATGCCCACAAGGAACTGGAACACCCAGAGACTGCCTTTGTGTCGTGAGCTCACCGCTTTCATTTGATGCTTTTGATTTCGAAAAAAATAATGAGTCTAACTTCACCACCGGTTTGAGAGGGATGGTAAGGGGGCAATACTTTGTGTTTTCACATCGCACTTAGCTAGGAGGTTCTCAAATATTGCATAAGTGTGAACCCTCCATCACTAATTACGGCCTTAGGACTCCAACCGATAAGATGTTCTCCTTCAAGAATTTTAACACCACCCTGTGGTCTGCTGCTCTGCAAGGCACTGCTTCAACCCATTTCGACACATAGTCGACCCCCACCAAAATGTAAACATATCCAAAGGAAGAAGGGAATGGTCCCATGAAGTCGATGCCCCAAACATCGAACAAATCAACTACCAATATCGGGTTCAGAGGCATTAAGTGACGATGAGATATCTTCCCAACCTCGACATTTGTCGTGATTCAATGTTATTACGTGGGCATCCTTTGAAAAGTGAAGGCTAATAGAACCCGCATTGTAGCACCTTTCATGGCGGTTTTGGGAAGCAAAATGGCCTCCCACATGCATTCTCACAAATGCATTGAAAGATCCTACGTTTTCCCTCAAGCAATCATCTTCTGATTATTTGATCGGCATAGTATTTATACAAGAAGGGCTCTTCCCAATAGTAGGAGCGAATTTGAGAGAAGAAAAACTCTTTGTCTCGTGCTTCTGGGCCATTGCAGTTTCCCGCTGCCAAAAAATCGCAACGTAAGTATACTACGGGGTATTCTCTGATTTAGAGCAGTGGATTCTCAGAAACTACTGACAGAGGATTTGTATGTCAGGAAGCACAAGGTCTCGAGAGATGGATCTGCAACAAATACTTCTCCTTACACCTCATCCTTTGATCAGAGGGTTGAACTCTTCGAAAGCAGAGGAACCCATCCTATAAGTCAGCTTCTGCATTTTTGGCTGGGTGAGCAGTGCATTTCAAAGTCAACTTGATCCGCAGCACATTATGTCCGACCCAACCAAGTAATCATAAAACTTGTCCAGAGCATAGACTACTACCAGCTACCTCCCTTCTCCGTGGTGGTAATTCCTCCCAGGCTCCTCGTTCAATGCTTCTACTGGTGAGTGCATCACATAAGGTTTCTCCTTCTTCTCTCCGCCTCGTGAACTCAAGTCTCCAATGGCGAGGTTGCTTGCATCGCACATAACCTCGAAAGGTAACTTCCAATTGGGGGCTCTCACTATTGGTGCAGTGGTCAAGTAGGCCTTGAGCTCCTCAAAGCTCTTCCGCGCCTCATCCCAAGATGAATTTGGTGAAATTTTCTCCAATACTTATATAGAGGTTTTTAAAATCTTTGAAAAATCCTACGAACCTCCCGTGAAAAGCCCCGCATGCCCCAAGAATCAGCTTCACAGCCTCTCTACATCTCGTGGGGGAAGGCAAATTTCTTTGAGATCTATTCTCACTTTTCGCCTTATCAACCTCAATCCCTTTGTTGAAATAATGTGTCACAAAGACAATTCTCGGCTGACCACATAAATGGCATTTTTCCCGCCAAAGACTGTGTTCTCTCGATACATATGTGTGATGGGCCTAAGTCGATCAAGCATTCTTCAAAGCTCCTCCATAAACCCAATATCATCCATGTAGACCTCCATAATGCGCTCCACCAAATCACTCGAAGATGTTGAGCCCGCATCGTTGAACGTGGGCAGGCATTACACAGCCGCGGCATCCTCCCGTATGCATATGTGCCAAACGGGTAAGTGAAGTCAATCTTCTCCGATCTTCTCAGAAAGCAATCTCAACTGAAATAAATTTCACTAGCCATCTAGAAAGCAGTAGAAGGAGTGGCCATAAATTCTTTCTAGAAGCTGGTCCATGAAGGGTAGAGGGAAGTGATCTTTCCTTGTCACCTCATTTAATCTTCAGACTTATACATACCTCAACCTCGCTGTATATACGGGCATTTCCTCTCCTCACATTATGTACTAAGAGTTACCCTTGATTTTTGGCACAACTGGGTCGGACTCACCCAAGTGCTATCGATATGGGGTAAATGATCTACTTTTGTAGCAATTTTGTATTTCAGACGTTACCACTCCTACATATGAGGAGATTTAATCTCCTCCGCTACTTTACCGATTTTCCTTCCTCCTCCGTTAGATATGATACACAGCCAATTCCCTTTAGGTTCGTGATTTTCCAGCCAATAGCCTACTTGTTCTCCCTGAGGAGGTCCAACTCAAGTTGTTTTCCCCGTGAAGTACTCGGGAAAGGAAGTGAGGATATGACAAATCCAGCACTACTCATGTTCTAAGTACGATATTTCGTCAAGGTAGGCTGAGATCCAAATGCCAGGCTCATTGGCTTCTTCCCCAGCTTAGTAAAGGTAGAATCTCTTTGTCTCCATGGGCTTATGTATGTACAGACAGGTCTTAGGTTCCCCGCAGCCTTCAGCAAATAACTAGCTCCTCACCAAGACATCTCGTATTTGTCACGACGCCTTGTTCTCCGTAATTGTCAATTATGCAAACTTTCTTCGGTTCTTCTTCCACCGGTTGTATATGCTTTTACCGCGGGAAGATGTTAAGTTCCAAGGTCATGTTCTAAATGTAAGTTGTATTAACTACTCGTAATTGATAATCGGTGATCGGGATAAGTGGCTAAGAATGGTCTTTCGAGGATGATAGGCACATAATTAGTCCCCACTCCGTGAATCGGCGTTCAGACGCTAACAACAAAGCTCCACAGGATAGTAGAATTTGTCCACTTGTATTAAAACACGATCCCCACAAAAGGCTCCTTTGGTATTTTTATGGATCTATCTACAAGGGACAATGCGACGGAGCCGGGCGAGTTTCTTCCAAATCCCAGCCGCTATACAACCACAGGCAAAGAGTCATCAATGGCTCCAAGTTCAGCGTTGCTTCTACACATGTGCCTCCGATATTCACTGGTGATGGTAGGCAACCTTATCTTTGTATTTCAATTAGAGTTCAGATCGAATAGATAAGTAATCGACTTGTTCTATCAAGAAGGCCTTTTTGTCAACATTTAGTCCTCTTCAACATGAAGAAAGTCCTTTTCAAAACTGCATATGTCGGGACCGTTTAATCATGCTGCTAGGGATGTCACTTCATTTCTTTAGCACCTCTAGAATCTCATCTTGGTTAATACTTCTTCTCATTTTTTAGCTGAGAAAGGAGGGTGGTAAGTATTCTTTACTCGCATCTTCTTAATCACGCAGATTCCTCCGTTCCGCTCGCCTCTCCCGCCTTTCAGGGCCGGGCATACTGGGACCAAGTTCAACCTCCTTTCCACTTCTCAAAGTGATCATTGCCTGGACTTCATCTATCTTGGGAGTTGGTTCACCTGGAAAAAGAGCCAATTCATGCACCCAGATTTCAAGGTGCCTGGTATGTGAATTTCCTTTTTCCTCGCACTTATCACTGTCAGCTCCAACTCCTTGAAATCGAGTACCAGAGGTTGTCAACTTAAATTTCAAACCCAGTTCTCTATTTTCTTGTTCAGTGTGCCTTCCACTATATCAATCCTCTAGTTAGCCCCAGACGATCGCCTTTCCTGCCTTTTCCAATTTCCCACCACCTGCCTTCAAGTTCATGATAGTCATTCAACTGGGATGATGATGGTGGTAATGTATCGGGATGAAGAACTATATTGTCATTGCAAAAGAGGGGGTACATATGGTGGAGGCTTTAGCCTTAAGAGAAAGCAGGATGGTTCCCCTCCAAAGCAGGTTATGGGGTGTCACACAAGGCAAATGTGTCTTCGTGGGCTTCAGACACCCACAACATTGGCAAAGCCAAAGAATTCAGACCCTTTACCAAGGAACACCGCGCGTTTCCTCGTGCTCAAATGGACTGACAAATGAAGCAAGGCTGGTCAAGATCTCAGGTCAGCCAGCTGCACCTGCAGTGATTTCAAGATTTCAAGCCTTCCAACCTCTCTAGCCGCGTGATAAATACTTTTGCCTTCATCTTCACGCCCTATGTGAGTGAGTACATGCCTCCCTTGAATTGGTCAGAGGTCTCATCTCTACCTCTGAATAGGTCCATCCTGGCTTTGATGTCTCGCTCACCACATAATTCAAGAAGTCTGCGGGCCTCCCTCCGGATGTCACTCATGAAGTCCCTCCACACATAGTCAACAACCGCTTCTCATACAGGACATTCCATTATAGAAGTGATTAATCTGAAGATCCAAGTATCAAAGCCATGGTGAGGGCAGACCGATGGTCTCAGTACCTTTCCATGCACCTAGAATTTCACTAATGTAAAAGGTGTAATCTCGCTTCAAAGTACGTTTTACGGTGCCGAAGAATTTCTTTAAAAACTCAACAGATATCTCCCAACCCACGCTCGCCAGAGTCGAGCCGATTTAGCCTTGTCCTTCAGAGCAAGAGGAAAGAACTTCGGGCCTCATCAAGTCCACATCGAGATGTCCTCTGCTAAGGCATTGCATAATCTCCCACCTGATGTGAGTATGGATTTTCTCACTCCATCCCATGGAGGTATGTGGGCACAAATGTGAATATTAATTATGTCCTCTCGATGGGCACAAGGCAAGAGGGCACTTACCCTGGAGGATCTAGTAGCGATCCCTCATTGATTTATATGCATCGATTTCGGTGGAACCCCGTCAGCTTTGTTACCTCACTGGAGGTTCATCCTAATTGGCACCGTATGCCTAATTCACAACTGTTTCAGGAGCATCGCCTCTTTCTAATTCCGCCATCAGTTCCTATCCCAATGTTGCATAAACTCCTAAGTGAAAAGAGCACAAACACAAACAAGAGACAAAAACAAAACAAAGTACCAGTAAGGCGTGAATACTTAAAATTAATCAACCTGTCAAAGGAACTCGCTAGTAGCCAACAATGAAACAAAAAAGGTTGAAAATTCACCAACACTCAGGATGTGATCATAAGTTCAACAACTGTCATTTGCACTTAGGCACCATCCTCTGCAAGAACGGCGCCATTTGGATCGCTTAAATCGTGAGTACGCACAGGTAGATTCGTGCTCGAATCAAAAATATTTATAAACCCAACCTCTTATCAAGCCGTGAGTGACAGCTACACAAAAGGGTTTGTGGTCAACACAATGATGGGTTTTCTCTGCAGAGGGTAATCAAGAATGATTCAAACTGGAGATTTCACTTTGACTGGGTTTCATAAAAAAACATCAGTCAAGGATTGAAGGATCGCAACTAAAATGTAATAAATGAAAAAGAACCCTAAGCCTAAAGACTACTCGAGGTTCTGTGGGCACCGAGATGTCCTCTGTCCTTTTCTCGTCAGGAGAATAACCCATAGTCATTTTCCCGAACCGATCTTCGCTTAGCTATAAACCTGCATCTCTAATAGTTCCTCGAGATATATACTTATCGGGTCACAATGCTCTCAAGATAGTAAAATCGATCCTTGATTCGCCCAGTGACAAATAAATAAGTAATCAACCAGCCCAGCGGATCTAGCACAAGCATCCACTAAACCCTAAAAGACAAGCCAAGCACCGGTCAATCAGATACATCAAAAGGGATTTAAACCTATAGTGAGAGATAGAGACAACTACAACAATCAGCCATGCAAGAAAAACAGAAGAGACTGATAGCTACCCTCAAAACCCTAAACTGTTGTTCTCTACTTCTTCAAGGATAAGCAGGGGTTTAGCCAACCATCCTCTGAGTCACATCCTGTAGTGTGTTTTAAAAAGCTGCAAAGTGAGAGAAAAATGAGAGAGAGTTAAAATGAAGTGGGAGAGTTTGAAAGCTAAGCACAAATATAAAAATTTATCGTGACAGCGATAACCCTGCATGGTGCTCTACCGAGCCTCATGTATACTACTCGTAACAAGGGAATTCATACAAAAATGTATGAACTACCAATAATACATAGAGGGTGAAGCCAGGAAAAAGTTACAAAAAGTTGGTCAAAAAATGGGTCAAATAGGACACAAGGAATAGTAAAAATTCAAGAACCCTCAGAATTCACAGGGTCAGAAAATTCAACCCATAATTCCCCAGAAGTCGCGACCTCGTAACCCTATAAAATCTCTGCAGGACCCACTCCTCTGGCCGCTCCACTTTCCTTCAAGCTCACCAAAGAACTCGAGTTCCCATTTTTAGATTCTTCTCGTGGTTTGAGCTCATCAACACCGGGTATTTAGCTCAAGATATAAACCACACAATTAAGACGCCAAAATGCGACGAGTAGTAAATGACCCGGAATAAAAACACCGGGTTACATTGTTGACAGCACAAAAAGTGCTCAAAACCCAGAAATATACCTGTGGCCAAGACTATTCGGGGCACTAATCAAGAAGTCTGCACATATTCGTCATAGACACACACCAGAGACAACTACTCTCAACTCGAGGTTATTCTCTGCATTATGTAAAACTGGTATCAACATCATGATTCATCAACCAAAGTGTTTAACGCCGGATCCGAGCAACCAAAGGGTTAAAAAGAGAGTTAATTGAAAAGTTATCGAGGGGAATGAGACTAAAGCTCATAAAGGAATAAGTTAATACAATGGATACCTAACCTAGTTGACTGAAGATCTCAAGATCTAGGTTTAAAAGAGATAACTAAATTGTAAAGACCTTGATTTTATCATTGTGGGGATCTTCCCATGTCCATTCCTATGATGAGATAGTGATGCTCATAATGGCAGGTTGCTTTATGCTTTTAATGATCTCTGGCGCATTCGAAAAGAGTAACATGAGCTACTCTTAATTTAAGATATCACCTATGTAAGAGTGAAGTAGGGCGGCTTCAAAGGGAATTGAACAAAGCGCAATTCTTATTAAACTCTTGCAGAACCAAGAGCATGTTCATGGCCAAAACAAACATAAAAGTGAGAATTAGGAAATGTTAGGAAGATTCCTATGTGAGGTATATCATCATCTACCCAAATGACTAAACGATTCAAGGACATCATGTCTACTGTTTAGTTAGTAGAGTAAACATACTTCTACAAGGGAATGTTCAAAAGGTTGAACAATTCAAGGACACCTACCTCTCCTGCGTAGGGTTCAACTGTTGTACTTTATCACTCGTGAGGGATCATTAGTCTTGTCTTTGGGTGGAAATTTCAGTCATATGGGGAATTGTTAGAATTTCCCTTTTCGTTTGAATGAAATGTACGTTTAGGGTTTAGTTTTTTTTATGTAACGGTGGTATAAACGTATAATGGTTTAATACCATTTATGGGTTTTAATTCCCCTCTACCATTGGTGCTCTATATATCAGTCAGAGTCTCCTCAAAAATTCACTCACTAAAGTCAAGTTGTATTCCTTTATCTACCTCCTTGTTCCTCTCGTCAGTTATAGAGCAACCATTGTTCCACCAATTTGGCAAGATTGGCGGTGTTACGTGCTACTGTATGTTGTCTATCCCGAGACAGCACGGCCAACATGGTTTTCTCTAAGCACCAGGGAGACGACAAATATGTTTTAAGAAGATTGTGACTCTCACGAAACTTGGCGTCTTCGATCTGACAAAGACAAGACTCGATCTTTTGTCCTTCTATAATTTTCTTTCTCGTTCCTTAGTAATTTTTCTTCTCCCTCTTCAGTTTTTTTTCCGTGTATTTGCGAAGTTTGTAAAATCAATAACAAGACAACTTTATATTAAAAAAAACAATGAAAGCTAAAAAAACATGAGAAAATATAAATTTATGTTCAAAATAAAAGTATTTCTTTTTCTGTAATTATCCTCAATAATTTTATCTTGTTATGGTTTTTGTTGTTTGATGAGGAATTTGAAACCTATATCTGATTGTTGTATTAGAGTGGCTAGAATAAGATCTAAATAGGATAAACAGACAAACTGCAAAGAAAAGATAATGACGGTAAAGCCCTACTTCTTTCCCATTAGAAAAACGTATTTGAATTTTTACCTGTCAAACACCCATCGAGTTTGGCATCAATCTACATCCATATTCCATCTATGTTGTTTGACAGTAGCTCCATCCAAATATCAGCCATGATTGGCATACTAGTTATAATTATGTTCAAGAAAAAAAAATTAATGGAATTTAAATGAAAAAAAAAAAATCATCTAGGATAAAGTTTTAAATTCTTTCAAAACTTTATCCAACAGAATTTTGAATCAAATTGTTTCGGTGAATGTTCTAGTGGATTTCATCAGAACATACAAAAAGCACATAAATTTGTGAATGCACGTGTGATGCCTTGAAATCCGGGGGTCCATTGATCAACCGTCAACACGTGGAAATACCCGTGGATATCTTGTGTCTCAATACCACACTGTCCAATCTCATCTACCGAGATTCGTTTATTTATATTCAATGAACATTTTATGTTATTTTCAAAACATATTACTATACGTTTAATTACAACCTCATACAAATGTATATTACAAACTTGTTTGTCTAATACTTTTACAAAAATGTTACAAAGCCATAATCCGGCTCTCTTCACAATTTTGGCTCCAATGAGACTATTCCACCTGTTCATTTCGCACCGAAATGTTATCCCATATGTGGTGAGCCACGCCCACAAAGAAACTTTCTAAGGTAGTCTACTTCCCACCTAAGGGCACATGCACGCGCACCATTCACATCAACCATTCCACATTAGACATAAATTTATCATGGAATTCTATAAGTGCCATGAAATACTAGACTCAATCATGTACCATACTCCGTGTCATTACCGACTCCATTACTTAGTGTGATGCCAAAGAGTAATAAATTCCAAGTCAATCACTGACTCCTATCACACACCACAATGTCCATGCTTAATAAAACCGTCATTAATTAATCGCATCCAATGATTATTTCAAACAAAATTTCATTTTGTTTATAAACCAAAACTCTTTCGATGTCAGTATTCTACTATTACTTTCTTTTACAAATCATGTGTCTTTTGTGGGTAGCGAATTTTTGGGGTCTCACCGCAGGCTTCGCAAGCCTTCCTACACTAATACGGGCTTTCACCGTTGGACACATATGTATAACAAAAAAATATCAAATCTTTCACCTGAGGGGGTATCTATCCCTGCTTGCTATTACCCGATATTTTCATGTTTTTGCAACAGTGTGACTCTGTTGAACTTCAATCAACAGTACTAGCCCACTCATCAAATCACCAAGTATGGTGTTTGATCGTAATCATGCACTTATACCCATGAAATGAAATGCCTCAAAGCTGGCATATACGCATTATGCCATTTCGACATATCAATTGTATGTCTCAGATGTAACAAATGCGTTACAATGGACAATCTAAACATACAATTTATCATGTATCATGGATACTATGTCAAAGCATAAAATTTCAAACATTTCCATCAAATCACAACATATTAAAACATATATACGCAAGAATTAATTTCAAAACATAAGATCGCAACTCAAGCAATAACATTTTAAAACAATCCATAATTTCAAACATCACAAGTAGGGATCTCCAAAAAGCCTGAGGATTTAGGCCCGCATCAAGCCCGCCGCCAGCAATAGCCCCGCCTGCCTCGCGTCGTCAAGCCCGCCTATGCCTCGAAGAGGTGCCAAGCCCTACCGCAAGCCTGCTTTTTAAGGGTTTGTAGCTTCTCAGGCCTGCCCAGGAGGTCCGCCCCGCATGCATGCCCAAAAAGCCCACCAGCCAACTTAAAAGCCTCGCCCTAAAAGCCTCGCCAACGAGCCTGTGGCCTCTGTTCTCCCGCTTTAGTTAGCCCTAATAGACCCACCCCCTATTCTTATGTTATTCTTGGGTGAACACATGTGAATCTATTATATTATTTATTTATAAAATTTTATTATATAAGTCAAATATATGTACAATTTAGTTGGTGCATTAAAAATTTTGCCAAAGATGAAGGTGTTAAACATAAAAGAAAAAATACGGCGACTATCGGGCCGGGTTGGCCCGCCGCCCACCCGCCTATCGTCTACTGTGCTCACGCCGGCTGAGGCCGCCCGCCCGGCCGCCCATTAACTATGCTTGGCCCAAAACCGGGCCATGGCTCGGCTTGTCTCAGCGTCGGCCGCCAACCTCGTTTAAGACCCTTTACCATAAGTCGGGCCATACCGTACTCACCAAACCGTATAATCGGCCCCAAAACAACTATGAACTAATCTCGGCCAGTTACCCAACCTGGCCATTAACAGACTAATAAAATAACAGCCAAGATTTCAGACCGGAACACCAAAATCCGGACAATGAAATAAAACAAACTCTAATTGTGGCAATTTTAGAAATGAACCATAACTCGGGTCAGAGAGGTCCGATTGGGTATTCAAACGCCTACATCAAAAGTCTGATCGATAGCTAAGAATTTACATTAAGGACCCCACCAAGTTTCCTGCTTCCCACTGAAATCAACTGCCCAAAATCCGAAGCCAAGCAGGTGTGGATCAAAATAAGGCAGCATTCTCATATTTCAAAATCCAGCCAAACAACCCCTTGGGGAAAAGACACAACCCCACAGCCCTTATGGTGAAAAATAAACCAAAATTAGGAAGAATCCCTACTCTAGAGTAGCCCCTGGCCGAATATACCTGGATTTCATTTTGATTCGACGAAGTTCCGACCTTCTGAACGCCGATTTCCTTTTCCCCTCTTTCTCTCCTCTTCTTCTCTCCCCTTTTTTTCCCTTCATTTCCTTTATTCTCTCCTCCTACGAACTAATTTCCCTCTCATTTTTATAGACTTCCATCGGGCATGCATGTGACATGCATTTGCTCGCAAGCTCCATGACACATGGCTCGGGCCATTCATCACCCACCACCTGCTGCCTCTGGAAAACATGAAATTTCGATAGTCTTGGAATTCGATGAAATTCACCTAGGTAACTAGATTTCACGACATGAATTCAACGGTGAAGTCCGTTTTGTCATCCAAGATTTATAAACCTGGGTGTTTTCAACCTCAGACAGAATGCAAGTTCACTTGTTTCATTTCTTTTTTTCAAAAGTTCAAATTTACTCGGGTTTTACATTATTTCCCCCTTAAAAGAATTTCGTCTGGAAATTCACACGCACATATAATACAATCACATGCATATGCAACAGTATTTTTTTTTTTTTTATCAAATGACTAAACAACGTACCTTCATTCTCAAATAAGGAAGGATAAGTGGCATGCATCGTGTCTTCGCGTTCCCATGTTGCCTTCTCCACTCCTCGGTGCTGCCACAACACCTTTACTTGCCTCACAATCTTGCATCGCAAAACCTGATCTCGGCTATCCATAATATGCACAAGTCCCTCCTCAAAGGTCTAATCTACATCAACAATGAGCTCACCCCAATCTACTACATGAGTCGGATCTAGAGTCTACTTCCGGAGCATGGAGACATGGAATACTACATGAACACCCAATAAACCTGGCGATAAGGCCAACCGGTATGCAATTGTACCCACCCTCTCGAGCACCTCGAAGGGTCCAATATACCCTGATAGCTTTCCCCGTCGCTAAATTCGATCGCTCCTCTCAGTATCACTCAAGAAGACATGACCACTGACCTCAAACTCTAGGGGTCATCGGCCGCTCTGTCAACAGAGCTCTTCAAGCAATACGAGTCGTGAGAAGATGTTTCATATCAAGTCCACCTTTTCTGAGGTGTCCTTTACCAAACTCCCACCTATAGCTTACTCCTCTCTCATTCCGTCCAACGCATCAAGACGATACGGCCTCCTCTATATAGCTTGCCTCATATGGTGTCATATGTATACTTGCTGGATAACTGTTGTTGTAGGTGAATTCCACTAAGGGTAAATGTTCTTCCCAACTGCCCTTAAGATCCAAGATGCATGCCCATAGCATGTCCTCTAACGTCTGGATGGGCCTCTCTGACTAACCGTCCATCTAGGGATGAAAAGCGGTGCTCATTATGAACTGTGTCCCCATGGCTCTTTGGAAACTCTCCAAAAAATGAGCCGTAAACCTGGGATCTCGGTACGATACTATACAGACTGGCACTCCATGCAATCGGATAATCTCTCGTATGTATAATCTATAGAATTTATCCAGAGTGAAGGTCATTCGTACGACTAGAAAGTGTGCCGACTTTGTGACTCAGTCCACGATCACTCACACCACATCATGCCCTCTCGATGTTCGTGGTAAGTGAGTCACTAAATCCATCGTGACGTGCTCCCACTTCCACTATGCTACCTCTAATGGCCGAGTAACCTTGCCTGGGCCGTGTTCGGGCCTTACCGCAACACGCGGAAACAATCGTTCAACAAAAATCCCCAAACTTGGTCGCTAATCCCACTTCGCAATACTCGCATCGAAGATCATGATACATCTGCGCCACCCGGATGTACAACAAAACGAGTAATGGAACCTCGAGGATCTCCTTTCTCACCGCCAACTCGGGAACCACAATCTCGCTTCTATACCAAAGACTACCATCTCAGGTAATGGGCCACTTCGGGCTACGTAATTTGATCGGGACAGTCCCCTGGCGGACGCGATCTCGGCGGTCCCGCCCCTCGACTCCAATCCCTCTACTTAGTAGGGAAGACGTAGCCACCAAACTCCCAAAATACCCCCGAGTCCGACTGAGCAGTCCCGCACTATCCCACAACCTCTAATGATCCCACTCGGCTATACTAGCCAATACTTCCTATGACCTCCGACTAAACACATTAGCCACCACATTTGCCTTACCGGGATGGTAATGAAAAGTGAATTCATAATCCTCTAAATACTCCATCCACTTGCGTTGCCTCATATTGAGGTCCCGTTGGGTAAAGATGTATTTCATACTTTTGTGGTCCGAAAACACCTCGAATTACTCACCATACAAGTAGTGGCGCCAAATCTTCAAGGCAAAGACCAAGGCCACCAATTCCATATCATGTGTTAGGTAACTTTGGTCATGATTCTTTAATTTCTGAGAACCATAAGCCACAAACCTCATGGACTTCATCAAAACACATCCCAATCTGTTCTTCGAGGCATCATAATACACTGTGTACCTCTGTCCCCTCTCTGGGACTATTAAAATAGGAGCTGAAGTAAGCCTCCTTTTCAATTCCTGGAATGCCCTCTCACATAAGTCATTCCACTCAAACTTAACCTCATTCCAAGTCAATTTCGTCATAGGCGCAGCTAATCGAGAGAAGTCCTCAATGAACCTCCTGTAACACCCTACCAATCCCAAGAAACCCAGATTCGAAGACTCGACTGGTCTCTCCTAACCTATACACTGCTCTCAACCTTCTCTCCTGTCCACTGCAAGACACCTGCCGACATACTCATTATGACCTAAGAATCTTTACTCGCAATGCACCACATATGCTGAATTTCACATGAACCGATGGTTTCTAAAGCATGGAGAACAATCCTTAAATGATCCTTTATGCTCCTCCTCCACTTAGAGTAGATAAAAATGTCATCCAACAAACACCATAATAAACCCGATTTAGATAAGCATTAAAAGACCCTACAGAGAGATCCGAATGTCGCTGGAGCACTGGTCAACTCTTAATGGCATTGCCACCGTGAACATGAAATGCTCGGGACACGCTCTAAACGTCGCCTTAGGATCTCGCCCTCCCTAACCCTTAACTCGATGGTGCTATATCTATTTTGGAGTGCACTGCGCTCTTCTCAATTGATCAAACAAATCATCAATCCGTAAAGGATACCGATTCTCGATCGTAACTGCCTCAACTGGTTTCCAGTCATACGCATAGTCGAAGGGTCTTGGTCATATTTTTTTTTTTTTTGGAAAATGAAGTACTGCAGCACCCTGGCGTAGTAGCGTTCTGCCTAATGAAACCCATGTCCAATAATTTTTGCAATTGACCCCTGAGTTACCGTGAATCAAGAGGCTTACTCTATGAAGCGTTATAAAAATAGGTGATGTATTAGGGTGTAACTCGATATAGAAGTCTACATCCCTGTGTGGAGGTAATCCTAGTAATTCCTCCAGAAAAACATCCTTATACTCGCAAACTACCTGGTAACAACTCCCGTCTCGCCTCATCCTCCAGTGGTAAGGTTTACCAACCTCAGAATCCTCTATGCCACCAGAAATCAGGCCACCACTAGGGCGACAAGATATGTTTATCCCCTTGAAGCATTACACAAACATCATCTAATGTGTAGGCAATAACCCTCATACGATCACAATCAATGATGACTCCGGCAGCTGTCAAACAATCCAATCAAGGATAACATCAAACTCCTGACATGTCCACTTTTAATTCGAAGGTCTATTAGCTGAGCTATAATCCCTTGAGGATCCTAACTCACAATCTCGATATCGATAAATACTCACCCAGTCTTGGGGAGAATTCACATACAAATCACTTTTCCAAGGTTTCAACCTCTAAGCCCAAATCTTCACACGAGACGCACAACAAGAAACGAGATGCACCAATATCACACTCTTGCCCGACAAAGTAAAAGAGCATAAACACACCAGAATGACCTCCAATTAACTGCAAGCCCCACCAAGGTGTAATGGAGCAACGACGCCCTGGTCCCCGGTCCCCTGGTCGAGTTCCGCCCCAACCACCCACTCCATACCCCGCCCATCCGCCCGATCGCTAAGTAAGAGAGCCCTATGCGCCGCCCTACGACCGACATCATCTCTCTCGTTCATGGTAGGATAAAGAGGAACAAACTACGTCTATGTACGTCCCACTGATGACTGGGATTGAGGTGTCCCATAACTCTGGGATTCTGCCTCGAGGACAACCCGCCTAAGTTTTTGTGTCGACTAAGAACTAAAACACGCCCTCGCCTGGTCTGCTTCAAGCCCGAGCCCCCAGCCTCAGGGATGATCGACCTTTGCCTTAGCCTTGATAGTCCCAGCTCTATCCCTAAAACCACTGCAAAGTAATAGTCCTCTACTTTTTCCCTGAGCTAAAAGAAGAAGGTTAGCTCTCCTTCCTCTTATCCTTAACACCCCACATCTCGGTTGTTCCGTGCGTCATCCACTTCCATCTCAATGGCCATAGTTGCCTTGACCATCAAGTCCATATATTACAGGAGAAGTCCCACAATTTTACCACGAATGGATAGTTTCAGTCCATCCTCAAACTTTATCACTGGCCATGTCCGTGGCTACATAGTCATCAACAAAACGAGCTAATTCAATAAACTTAGCCACGTATTCGTTAATCGTCATAGCTCTGGCTCTCACCCTAGAACTCCGAGCTGCACGTCGGGCGTATACCGGGAAAACTTACTCATGAAGAGCTCTCAAACCCTTCCCATGTCATCGCCTAAGTCCCCTGAGCCTTAACCCAAATCCCACCATATTGTGGATTCATCCTCTAACCGAAACGCGACTAACTTTATCTGCTGGCACGGTATCGATCTCCATAACTTCCAATATCTTCCACTCATCGTAACCAACACTATCGCCTATCATCGGATCCCTCCTCCCTGGCTGGGCCTGAGGATAATATGCCTTGAACCTTGAGGTTACTTAACCCCCCTCCGCCCGCCATCGCACTACAGCATGTGCAATGGTAGCAGTCGCTGCACTCGTTTGTGCAATAGTAGCAGTCACAGCACCAATAGCTTCCATGAAGGCTTGTTGGTCAAAGGCCGGTGGTAGTGGTTTGTTGCTCTGCCTACCGCCTCGGAGTCCCCTTCCTCGACTTCCTCTTCCTCGACTTTCCATCTACTGTGTCAAATAGAAAATTAAGATTCGTTTTTCTAATCTAACAGAAGTATGATGATCTTTATCCTCGAATTTGTTGGTTATGTTCTTCGAACCCTTGCTGTTGTGTTCTAACCCATGTTCATCTTTTTTCCTATACATTTTACCTACGATATAATTCATAACATTACAATCATATGTAGCATATTGAGCACAAAACATGAAATGCACCATAAATGCAATAGTCTAGACCCATGCCCGCCAAGCCCTAGGTGTTCGTATACCTAAACTCTGATATCAAGTTGTGACGCCCCAAAATCCAGGGGTCTGTTAACCAATCGTCAACACGCAAAAATACCCATGGATATCGTGTGTCTTGACACCACACTGTCCAATCCCATCTACCGAGATTCGTTTATTTACATTCAAAGAACATTTTATGTTATTTTCAAAACATATTACTATGAGTTTAATTACAACCTCATACAAATGTGATAGTTGTCAAATATTGTTTATTCAAATGCTTTTAAGGTGTTACAGTCATAATTCGGCTTTCTTCACAATTTTGGCTCCTAATGAGAGTCGTCCATCGGTGTCTACTCTACACCTGAAATGTTATCCCATATAGGGTGAGCCACGCCCAGTAGGGAAACTTCCTATAGAGGCTACTCACCACCTGGCAGGCGCACACTTAACGCCGACGTGATTCACATCAACCATTCCATACAGATTATGCAATGCTATCATGGAATTCTATATGTCATACCATGAAATGAGATAAGACCAAATCACGCACCATGTCTCGAAATAATATCGACCCATTACTCAATGTGATGCCAAAAAAGAAATGTGTAAATCCCAGTCAATCACCGACTCCTATCACACACCATAATACCCATGCATGATAAAACTGTCATTGTTTAATCGCATCCAATGATTATTTCAAACAAAATTTCATTTTGTTTATAAACCAAAACCTTTTGGATGTCATATTCTAATGACTACTTTATTTTACAAATCATGTTTCTTTTGTGGGTAGCAAATTTTTGGGGTCTCACTGTAGGCTTCGTACGCCTTCCTACACTAATACGGGCTTTCAACGTTGGACACATATGTATAACAAAAAATATCAAATCTTTCACCTGAGGGGGTATCTATCCCTGCTTGCTATTACCCGACACATATTTTCATGTTTATAACAAGGTGACTTATGAACTTCAATCAACAAGACAAATTTCACTCATCAAATCACCAAGTATGTGTTTGATCGTGAATCATGCACTTATACCCATGAAATGCAATGCCTCGCATATGCGTAATGCATTATGCTTCTGGCTTCATATCACTCAGATGTCTCAGATGTAATCGAATGTCATACGGACAATTCCAACATACAATTTATCATGTATCATGGATAATTATGTCAAAAGCATAAAATTTCCAAACATTTCATCCAATTGCCAACATATTTAAACATATATATCAACAAGAACAATCAAGCATGTTATCACAAAATCAAGTAATAACACTTTAAAACAATCAACAATTTCAGACCTCACAAGTCAGCCATCACAGACCACCAAAACAGGGCATAATCAGTCCCAAAACGGTCGTGAACCAGTCCTGGTTCAGGCCACCAACCGATTGTTAACAGGCCACCAAAACAGTCCATGAAATAAATATGAAATCTGCACTTAAATCAATCCAAAATCTACACAACAAATAAGGAATCTTAACCGTGGCGGGCCTAAACGGACCATAACTTCAGTCAGAGGGTTCGATTTTGGTGATTCAAACGCCTACATCAAGTTCACTAATGCATCTATAATTTACATGAAGGACTCCGAAATCAAGTCCCCGCCTTACCTAAAATCAGTCCTAAAACCACCAGGCAGGGGTAGATCAAAACAGTGGCAGCGATTCCCATATTTTGAAATTCGGCCAAACAACCCCTTAGGGCAAAGACATAACCCCATAGCTCTTATAGTGGAAAATAAACCAAAGTATGAATAATCCCTACTTCTTGGAGTGTAGCCCTCGTTGAATATACGGACTTTACTTCTTGGTCCGACGAGTTTCGACCGTCAGAACGCCGATTTCCTTTTCACCCTCTTTCTCTTTCTTTCTTCTCTTTCCTTTTTTCTTCTCTTTTTTTTCCCTTCCTTTCCTTTTATTCCTCTCTCTCCTCTTCGAACTAATTTCCTCCCTTTATACTCTCCATTAAGTATGCATGTGGACACATGGCTTGCCATGTGTCACACATGCAGTTGCCTTTTCATGCCTTGTGACACATGGCTTACCATATGTCACCCGACACTCGTTGCCTAGAAAAACATGAAATTTCGACTGTCTCGAAATTCAACAAAATTCGCCTGGGTAACTAGATTTTGCGAAACGAATTTAACAGTGAGGTTTGTTTCTTCATCTGAGATCTAGAAAATTCTAGGTTTTCAACCTGTATTGTAGTGGCAAGTTCATCGTGTTTGCCCTATTTTTTGGAATAGTTCAAATTTACTCGGGTTTTACATTCACAAGTGTGCGAGGAAATTATAGTATTTCCAAACTATAACTGTGTCGAAATCTAACTCTAAACGAAAATGGATTTCTAGTCTCTGACAATTCCTAGAATCTGCTTTAAAAATACCTGAAAATTTGATCGTGACAGATCAAACTGAAAGCTAAGAAGAAACTTAATGGACTAGTTGGAAAAATAGTAGATTTCATTATGGAATTAAACTGAAAATCAAGTGCTGAAGCAAGAAAGCTTTGAAGTAACAAAATGTTTGGAAAGAAAAACATATAAAACTAAGCTAGGAATCTGAAGGAGATAGTTGCTAAACTTGTAGAAAAATAAGAGAAATGCTGAAGGGCTTTTGTTCGATTTTGAGTCTTTGTGGCTTCTCGATAATTGGTGTTGAGTCCTCCTTTTATAGGCATTTATGAGTAATTGCGTCAGCCCCCTTTCTCATTAAAGAATCTGCACCAACCAACTATCATAATAGTTGTCCACACACCTTCAATAATGAGTGCTGCTCCTCAAGTATCTTTCCAGCATTGCCCACGTACTCTACCATGTCCTAACATGGAGAAAAAGTCTCCTCCACCCTTTGCTTTTGAGACAAAGTCTCAATATTCTCTATTGGCAGCTTTGAAAAACTTTTTTAAAAATTCCAAAAATATCCGTGAACTTTTTCATGGGTTGATTCTCATGGGCTTGAGCTTTCTCTATAACACCTCGAAATATACCCTAGTCGTTTTCAACATAATTAAGGTATATTATAAGTGTATTTTGAAATTTTTAGTAATTATTATTTTGCTAAGTGAGAAAATTTCGAAACCTGGAATTTGTACAAGATACAAGTGTAAAAGTAAAATTTGTCAAAACAGGATAAAAAAATCATAAGATAATAAGATTATATGCCAAAGTGTAATATGGGGATTGTAGTGCAAATAGAAGGGAGTTTAAGGACCAAAGTGCAATAAAATGAAAATCAAAGCAAAAGGGATAAGACCAAGTTGGTCTCTCATTTTGGGAGAGCAAAAAAACGTGAAGAAGAAGAAGAGAGGAGAAGAGAAAAAGTGGAAGAAGAAGAAGAAAAGGAAAGGTATGGATGGCTATGATTTTATATGGAAACTATGGTTTTATATGGATATTAGTTTGTCCCATTTCTAGGACTTAGTTAGGAATTCATCCTAACCCTAGATTTGTTGAAAGTCACAGTAAAACCCTATTTTGTATAAGAGTATGAAATCCCCTTTCAGTATGGATTCTGTTTTAGTGTATGGATACATGTTTGGGTGTTAGAAGTTAACCTAACTTACAGTATTTGAGTTAGGGTTTGGAAAAACCCTAATTAATCTCTATGTTTGGTTTTGGTTGGGTTAGAACACACTTGGAAGATGTTTTTTCTGGAGAGTATATGAGTTTTCTTTTGTTTTTTGTTGGTTTTCTAGAAAAAGTGACGAAATCAGCAAAATCTGGGAATTTTTGGGGTTCTACGCCACGACTTAGGGATACCACGCAGCAGCGTAGGTCCACGCCAAGGCGTGGCATGTCCACGTTGTGGCTTGGCTACGAGGAGGCTTGGACAAGCCTTTGGTATGCCGCAACGTAGCTACTGTTCACAGCATGGAAATTTCTGTGTTTTGTCTTGTTTTGCTATTCCGATATTCTGAGGACTTGTCTATTGGACTAATGAGGACCCTATAAGTGTATGAAAGGGTCCATTTATGTTTTTAAGGTAAAGGAAAAATTAGACCGTACCTCGCTTCGCCTCGGCAAGTTCAATGTGGGCAAACTTAATGCCCCTATGATAAGATAGTAAGTTCCTGAACACATATAATAGTAGGACTGCCTAAGACCGGATATTGAATGACACGGCACTTCTGTTACGTGGGCAGGCACGTATAGTACTTCGGTACTCTCTATTTAATGCGACGACACTCTCCTCGATCGCTTCGCACATTTTAGTACTGGTACTCGTTAGTGTTTCAAAGACATTTAGTACTTCAGATTCTTGATTAGTGTGACGACGCTCTCTATTAGTGCTTTGGCACTCCTGCTTTGTACTACGGCACCTTAGTACTGTACCGTACCTTTGGGTACTTATTGTGTTGTGTCCTACTCATTCCTTATTACTGGTCTAGGTAGTCAAACAGTTATATGATAAGAGTTTGAATAACGAATAAGAGTAAAGTAATGTACATCATTATGCTCTGAATGTACCTACGAAAATTCCAGATAAGAGCAAGTCAACGCATTCTCCCGGTACCTCTATGCCAAGTATAGTTCTATAAGACTTACCGTACCTCCGTTTAAGTATAAGCTCTGTAACTCCTACAGGAGATCTGAACAAGTATAAGTCTGCTATAAGTACAAGTATGTGTATAAGTTTGTTTTATGAATTTATGAATAATTCTGATATCTGCTATTGTATATCCGTTACTGCTATATGCTTATTGTAAAAGACTATTAATGCATGTGTATACGTATAAGTCATATGTTTCTCACTGAGCGTTAAGCTTAGCACAGGGTTTAATCCGTGTAGGTACAAAGGAGGACGTCCACGATTTTCCGCATACTACTGGTCCAGTACACTTGTAAGGGTCCATCACCTGTAGGTTTTGCGCTCTGATTATGTAAATGTAAATGTATAGTTTTTGTATATGTATATGTAAATGGGACTCGTGGGATCAGATGTATTGATATCAGAATACCACTATGGTGGTAGTTTATTTTTGTATCTTTTGTATATGATATTTGATTCAAGATAAGACTTGGCCCACCAATGTCTCGAAAAGGTGTAAATAGTCCCAAAGATATCTCTTCGCGTTTCCTTCATCCTCCTAGGCGGGGGTCGGGGGTGTGACATTTTCGGATTGGATTGGCATATCTATTCAACTCATTCCACTACCAATTAGGTCAAAAAATTATTTTTAGAGTCAACACAAAAAAAAATTTTAAATAAAATCAACAGTTTTCAAAACTAATTTATCCAAAATTTAAATTCAAACTTTTACAGGATAAACTTTATCCACTCACGAAATTTTGAATCAAACTTTTTTTTATTCTACTTATAGAAAATCAAACCTTGATTCTGCTTGCAAGATTTAAAAAAAAAAAAAAATTTAACAAATAATAAAAAAATCAAATTTTATCACGCACATGGTGTGTAAATTTGAGTGACAAATAATAAAATATCATTATAGGGAAAATATAGCAGAAATCAAACAATCCTATGACAAGTTGACTCTAATACCAATTGTAGAACTTTGATGAAAGAATAACTCTGTTATCAATTGTAGAACTTTATATAAGAATAAACTCCATAAACTTTCTTGCCTAGAAGATTGTTTGATAGAAAATAACTAAACGTGTCTTGATCCATCGCTTGTAATTCTTTAAGATATTTTTTCCTCTTTACCTTCTTCTTTTATGTGTTCTTTGATGGAGGAGAATCGTACAATCAAAAAGTAACTTACAATATACTTAACTATTATTATCTTGATAATCAGAATACCTGGTCCCGAGAGGGCGATATAGTATGCGAATCAGATGCTACACCTCGGCGGCCTCTAATTATTTTAATGTCATAATAGAATTTTGAAAGTTGTTTTAAGGGTGAAATTATAAAGTTTTCAAAGAATTGTGGCACTTTTTGCAATTATGAGTGGAGGGATGAAATTCCAATTATGGAATTTTATGGAATTTTAAAATGATAATAATAATAATAATAAATTACCATAATGGTTCAGGAAAGCCTAAAAAATTCTCTAGATCTCGGATGATGAAACGGATTGTGCCCTTAAATTGCCTCAAGAAATCTAGTGACCTTAAAAATTTCATTAATTCTAAGACAATGTAATATTTTACGTAATTTCGGGTGATAGAAATCACCGTGGACTTCAGGCAAGAGATTTTTACAAAAATATCGGAAGTCAGGAAGTGGCTTGATTTAAGTTCATTTACAATAAAGTGAACTGAAAAGAAATAAAAAATTTTGGGTCAGAAATGGATCCGAATGGGACAATAGAAATCGTTTATCAAAATAATAATAATTAAAGAAAAAAATTAAAGAAAAAAAAAAAAACAAAACAAAAACAAAATCAATAAAAGGAAACCGCTGGGGGCGGCGGCAGAGAGGCGTGGAGACGATTGTTTAATTTTTATTTTCGCTCTTTAGACATTTAAATCGGATCGTAGATTGTTTAAGGTATGCAAAGTCGATCACGCTGGCGAGAAAGAATGACAGTGCACTCCAATATCTAAATTTTCTTTGTCAAACGTTAAAACAGATAAAATTTTGCCTACTTGTGTTATTTCAGCCTAAATGCTATGTAATGGCTTGAAATTTTGGGAGGCCATGAAAGGTCAGGAAGTTCACCCAAAATTTTTAGACTGAGTTTATGAATTTTTAGGAATTTCGGGATTAAGTGCTCAGACAACTATAATAATCTTCCACCTGCTTTCTGACAGCTCATTGAATTTCACGCGGAGCGTAGCTAAACAAGTTTGACATAATTTCATAAATGTTTCGGGTATTTTAGACTCTATGGAAAGTCCCTTGAGTCAAAAGTTATTAAAACATATAGTTTTATGTAAGATTAATGCGTAGGACATTTTGGTCAATTTCACATCATATTATCGATGTCCTTATCGAATGGGACTAGCACGTAAAGTTTTGTTATAATCGGTTCGTTCGATATAGTCGCTTGAAAGTTCTCAGATGCTTTTTATGATTAAAACGCAACCGAGGGGGCATTTTTCGTAATTTGAATGAATTGTATAGGCGATTTGAGCATCCTACTTAGAATCTAGAGGCTGAGAAGATTCGAAGAAATTAGTCGAGAAAAAGGCGAAAGACTCAAAATCCTTTCTAAAACGAAAGTGTTTAAATTACAAGTTTGTAAAGTGCTTTGAAAATATAAATTTATAAACATTTTTTTACCTCCCATTCAGGCCTCACAGTAGTGTTCGATTTATTTAAGAAAACAATGGTCTCGGGTTTAGCAAAACCCCTAGATGGCATAGCCTAGCCTTCCTGGCCAAATGTATTTCGATTGTGCATGTGGCAAGGTTATGGGATATTATGACTAACTATATTGCCCGGCTCCAATCGGGGGTTAGATCTAGTATATATTTATATAGTGAGTCGCCTCTCGCACATTCGTGCAGAGAAGGAAGGCTAGCTGACTTAGTACATAGCGATGATGTATTGGTTCCGAGGTTCCATTATGCTATATAGATCCCGCTGCACTACCGGAACTATCTTAGCCGAAAGTAGTGTTCGAGGTTCACTACCGATGTCAAGTTCCGGAGTTCCGTGGCATCACATCTAGTGGTATTTTAAATGGGCCACAGCCGTTGGTACTTGATTTCAAAGATAAAGACTTTCGATATTAACTACCACTCAAATGCCACAGTTAAATAGTTTTCGTAATGCCAGAGTAAACTAGTTTTCAAGACTGCCATAAATGGTTTTCATAGCAAAACTCGCTACAAACACTTTTACAACCATTTCTATATAGATTTTCACACGCGAGGTATAAACATCAGACAACAACATTTTAGAACTTATAGTACTCACTGAGCTCGTTTTGCTGCGCTTTCTGCTTTTTAAAATAATTTTTCAGTGTGCCGGGTTTAAAGATCTTTCCAGATCTCTCAAATTTGACTATGTGATTATATATAAAGAGATAAGATGTAAAGTAAAGTAGTAAAACTTAATCGACATTTTGTATATGTAGAATATCTTTTGTAAAATATGCATGTATTATTTCTTTAAAACAGCGTTATGAAATTCATGTTTGATCGGGATTCGTATCTTATATTTTGAGGAGGACCAGAGGTCCTTATGATCAGAAGGATTTTGGAAAATATCGGGAGTGTATCATATATACAGTGATTTTTGAATTTCTGTCGACACCGTGCACGCGTTATGTCACGGATTGCAAATCTAAATGTGTGATTTTAATAGAAAAATGAAAATTTTTATAACCCACGCTTCTCCAAAGACAAATTTAGCGCTTTAATCTACAATTTTCCACGGTAACTGTCAGCCGAGCGAGCTTTGGTCAAGGTTACTCTGAAATAAGAGATTTCCGTCACTAGGAAGGGGTCTCGTCAATAACTGCTATGTATTTATATGGAAAAAAATTGAAGGATATAACTCATCTGATTTTAACTTCCCTTAAGCCCAATAACCATTGTACTAAGCTCTCTTTTATTTTAAATCATTCTTTTAATAACATGGGTCATCATTAAATTATTAAAATAATCTAACAGTTTAATGAGGAATTTGAATCCTATATCCAATTGTTGTATTAGAGTGGCTCGAATAAGATCTGAATAGGATAAATAGACAAACTGCATAGACAAGATAATGATGGTAGTATTATGAAATAGACTTTATTATTATTATTGAGAGATATGAGGTATATATATATACCAATACAAGGGCAAAGAAGTAAAAGCACAAAGCTAATAAAAGGAAACCCTAAATATACTCTAATACACCCCCTCAAGATGGTATGCTAAAAATAACATCAATCTTGTTACATAAAGAAAAGAGGCGAGGCCAAGATAAAGATTTGGTAGGTGCATCAACAAGCTGGTCACCAGCGAAGACATAAACAACACCCAACTCAGACGATTGAACCAGTTTAGGAACAAAGTGATAATCAATCACAAGTTGTTTCATGCGAGAATGAAATACAAGATTAGGGGAGAGATAAGTGGCACCAAGGTTGTCCGAGAACATGGTAGGCGGTGACAACATTGGGATAAGAAGTTTCGACAATAGCGATTTCACCCATTGCAGTTCGGCTATAGCAACCGCAATGGCACGATACTTAGCCTTAGTGGAAGAACGAGCAACAATGCGTTGTTTTGTAGAACTCCAAGAGATTGGATTAGCACCAAGGAAAATAAGAAAAGCACCTGTGGAGGTATGATCATCTGGGTTACCAGCCCAGTCCGCATTAACGAAACCATGTAATATTTGAGGAGTGTCTACAAGAAGCCGGATACCATGGGATCTCATGCGCGTGCATAAACTGAGAAAGTTTATTCAAGGGAAAGGAAATATACAACCAAGTCATTCGGAGATGTTGGAGGCCACCAACCACCTGACGGTACATGGTGGCATTGACCGATGCAATACCAACATTAGTAATCAGAGAAAGTACCTACAACAAGCGGTGTGGAGACAGGTTTGGAGCCGAGCATGTTGTATTTGCTCAGAATATCAATAACATACTTTTGTTGAGATAGTAAAAGACCCGTGGAAGTAGCCAAAATCTCAACCCCACAGAAGTAAGATAGCACCCCAATATCCTTGGTGGAGAATTTAGAGTCAAGTTGTCGAATAATAGTAACGCCCCAATGATTAGTGCTCAAAAAGTGCTATTTTGAACCCTGTTTATTACAGGTTTTGAGCAATTTTTGTGTACTAATCAGCGTAATTAACCCAATTTACACATTAAGGTCCCCGCTATTCTAATGGGACGTGATTTTATGGCTATTTTGTAGTTTTTGCAAGCTATTTATGCCAAAATTGAGTCGATCCAAGCACGAAGAATTCGAGCTGAACTCAAGATTGCGCATCGGGGCTTCTCATATGAAAGGTGTTATAAAACATAAGAAAAGGCCACAACAAAATTTTATTAGAAATTCGCGAACTTGCAAAATTTGCTTCATGCTTCACATCACCACCGCTTTACACGTCTGCTGAATTCCCCGTCGCCCGTTTTGCTTTTTGTCTCTTTTGGTTTTCTTCCTTTTTTGCCCCCATTGTAATAATATTTGCTATGTTATTTTTGTAATTTTGTAAAGGGGTTTGGCTATAAAAGCCCCGAGACTAGACACTATTAAAGCATCTCATTCATTAATAAAGTTTCATGAAGCTGCCTCCCGCTCTTTTCTACGCTCCATTCTCTCCCTTTCTCTTCCACTTTTCTGCACAAACACCCCTCGAGGATGACAACTTATGATGGTTATTAGAAACCCTTCCTCCTTAAAGGGCATTGCTTGGGTGTGGATTTGACTCAAGAAAGTGCAGGGTTCCGGTTTTCACAGCAGTACTCACCGGCGCTTGGTGTTTCCCTTAATCGTAGGTTTAAATCCCTTAGATTCACCTTGAATGGTTATTACTTGATAATCTTTTGGGCTAATTGGATGCTTAATGTTAGATCCATTGATGTTTGTTAGTTATCATTTATGATCCCTTATAAGGTGAGTCAAGGAGAGTTGTTTTTCACTGTCGGAGACCACTGATGCTCAGTGAGTTTCATTTTTCAAAGGTTAGGTTTTATAGCTAAATGTAGATCCGGTTCGAGAGATGGACTATAGGTCATTCCTCTCACGCGGTGAAAGGACCGAAAACCTCACTGCCTAAGGAACAACCCCGCTGACCTAACACTTCAAGGAGTCTTATTTACATTTTAACTTATTTTTATTTTCATTTAAAACCCCAAAACCTCACCGTTTTTTACCAAACCTGCAATCCAAATTTAATTCACCAAATCAATCTCACCGTTAGTCGTTTTCAGGCAAAGAAAACCCATCCATGAGTTCGAATTTAAATCAAAGATATCGCAAAGAGCTTTGCTACGGCAGAGGAATTTAGATACAAATTCATGGATTCCGATACACCCATCGTGGTACTTAATCACCCAAAATACCCTGTAATTTTGGCAATTATTTTATTTTATATTCTAGGTATGAATTGAGCCAAACTTGGATTTTTTCGGGATAACTGATAAATTGTTAAATCGTGAAAAGTGAAATGAATATGTGAGCATATGATTAAATATTATGTGCTAAAATGAGAAATTGTTTGAACCTGAAAATAAACCCAAGTGAAAAATGGAAAATTTAGAATTTGGCAAAATGAGGACCTAAGGGTCAAATGATAGCTTAAATGCTAATGTGAAATAAATAATAAATGAGAGGAATGAAACCAATAAGGGAGAAAATGCCAAAATGAGAAATGGGATTTATTGTGTGAGCTAAACAAGGTTTAAGGGAAAAGGAGAATAGCACCAAAAGTGGTCTTAGATGCTCATTTTGATCACAAACCGTATTTGAGAGAAGAGAGTGAGAGGAGAAGCTAGGGTTGTGCAAGAAGAGGTGATTTTGGTGTGATTTCTTCCCATTCTTGCTTCTAAAGTGATCAAGCATCTTGGGCAAAGAGTTCAAAGGAATTTAAAGGTAAGAACCAACCCTGGTTTCTAAACAGATATTGCTAGAAAAACTCTAACATCCATGGATTTTGCCTACGGTCAGTTTGGTGATGAGACTGGATGCTACCGAGGAATCCCATGTTTTAGTTTTGGTTTTGAGGATTTTTATTTTGTGAGAAAAATCGCAAAAAGAAGGAAATGGGAATCAAAACTGCCCCTTCTTCGCCAAGAAGGAAGGGTCACTGCCGTGGCGAGGCCAGGGCCAAAAGCCCCTTCTAGTTCACTAAGGTGTAGCCCAGCTACGCCGAGGAGAAGTGCTTTGCCGCAGCGTAGTAGTGCTACGCCGCGGCGAAGACACTATTCACAGAGGCAAAATTCTCGGATTTTTGTTCCGAAACTCTCGTACTCGTACACCGATAGTTTAAGGACCCTAATAAATGATCAATGGGGGTTCAAATAAGAATGAAACTAAGTGAAAAACGTATCGTACCTCGCCGCCTCGACGAAGAGAATCGTTTAGTACAATTAATTGTTCAGCCACTAAGAGTGGAGAATTTGTATTTGACTAGGGTGCTGTGAAGACGATGAACCCACTCTAGACTGGTATCGAAAGAGAAAAATGAATCGATAAATTGGTTTGTACTTTGTTCTTTGTTCTCTGTTCTCTGTCTGTTCTCTGTTCTCTGTGACTCAATTCCCATTTCAAGTTCTATTTGTGAAATTGTATATATATATTCATTTGAACTATTAGTATTCGAAATGTTTGTCAAATATCTGCATGTGTGCATGTATTTGAACTATAAGTGAAATTATTGCATGTGAATAAATTGATTTGAAATGCATTATTGAATGACCAACATGACGGGATTCACCAACGGAATTCGTCATGAAGTTACTGTATTTGTTAAATGTGACATCACATCGTTAATTGAACGACAAACGTGACAAAGATCTACCAACCACCCATCGCGGAATGTTGACTCTATAGTCATGAGACGTAACAGTCACGCGAAATCACATCGCTACCGGTAATGACAAATCTTTTAATGGTGATTCACGAACTGAATCGTCAGGAATGTTGACTTCTATAGTCATATGAGATTGTATTATCAATGCGGAAATCACACATAATTAATGACAAACAAAACAGGATTCACCAACTGAATATGTCGTGAATGTTGACTCTATAGCCTTATGTGAAATCACAAACCGAAAAGCGAAAAATGATTTGAAAAGTGTATTTGTATAAGTATCTTTTACATTACACATAGACATTGTATTAAAGGCTTTATTTTGATAAATGCATGATTCGTATTAAACAAAAATGGAATAGAGAACTGTATAGAACTACTAAGCATGAAAATGTTTAACGTATTGTTTTATCAATGCGCAGGTATCGAGTGATAGACAGTGATCAAAAGCGGACCCAGGGTCGAGGAGCTCAAAGTCATCCAGAAAGTTCACGGAGTATGCTCCGTCACATGCATCCTCACCATTTTTTTTTAACATGATATTGTTTTGTAAACAAAAGGGAGTTCAACTCCGAAATTATTTTTGTACCTATATCCAAATACGATTTTAGATATTATGTTGTAAACGGCATAAAATGCCATTTCTAGGTAAATGCATAATTTGTAAAGAAATTGCATTGAAATTGTAAATGTTTATGGGCTTGCCCCAAACTGAAACCGCTTCTGCAAAGATTTAAGAATGAAAATGCTTGCATTAATGAAATGGATTTTGATTAATGGCTTCGACCGAGTGTCCTCGGGTTTCGGTCTGGATCTGCTAACCATGTCAGGGCGGGCTCAAGGGTCGCAACAATAATAGTGTCAACAAGTGAGGGGTCACTACCTATAATAATCAAATCATCGACATAGACTAAGAAATAGAGAAGCGCATTACCGTTGGAGTAAACAAAGAGAGATGAGTCTACACGGGAAATGACAAAGCCAATAGAGAGCAAGAAAGTGCAGAGCTCCTTGTACCAAGCTCGGGGAGCTTGTTTAAGCCCATAAATAACCTTGTGTAAATGACAGACATAATGCGAATAATCGGTCAAGCCCTGCGGCTACGCCATATAAACCTCCTCCGTAAGATGCCCATTAAGAAAGGCATTATTTACATCAAGTTGGTGAATGGCCCACTTACGATTGAGTGCAATGCTAAGCACAGTACGGATAGTGACCGAATTTATCACGGGACTAAAAGTCTCGTGAAAGTCAAGGCCCAACTGTTGGTGAAAGCCTTTAGCAACAAGGCAAGTTTTATACCGTGCAATAGAGCCGTCGAGATTATGTTTAATGTGAAACACCCATTTGTTGCCCACTATATTCTGCCCCGAGCTCTGAGGAACTAGAGCTCAAGTACCATTCCAAATGAGAGCATCACATTCCTCCTGCATGGTCGTAATCCAAGTGGGATCCAAAAGAGCTTGGGCAACAGTGCAAGGTTCAGTGAAAAGTGGAATTAAGGTGGTGAGGCCATATTTTGGATTGGGTTTGATGATGCCATTCTTAGCTCAGGTTTGCATGGTATGAAGGTTTAGTGAATGAGAGGGAAAAGTGACTAGGGGGTGGGGTGGTGGGAATTTGATAGCGGCCTGAGGATGACTAGGAGATGGTGGTATGAGCTCCACCTAATGTTCAACAGCCTGGTGGGAAGGGTTGGGGATGCAGATTGGGTAGATGCAATTCGGCGAGAAGATGGGTGGGGTGAAGATCATGAACATGGCAGTTCAAGCGAGGTTGACGGTATAGGTGGGGGAGATGTAGGTTGAGCATATGCAGTTCAACAGGAGGATGGATGGGGTGATGGAGCCGGTGGTGACGCGCTTTGATGGGAGGACAAGCGAGGTGACAAAGTGGAAACATATCTGCCTGGGAGGTCGACAATACGGGTAGGGAAGGGAGTGCAAGATAGTCGCATGAAGTGAACAACCACGCGGGGAGTGCAAAGTCTATATCTATTACCAGTGTGGCGGAGGTAAATGGATACGCGAATGGGAATACATTTTCCACGAACTTGACATGACAGGACACATATATTTTTTTGAGAGTAGGGTCAAAACAGAGAAAAGCACTTTGAGTGAAGGAGCAGCCTAGAAAGACACAAGGATTGGATTTGGGATTGAGTTTGTGAGAAGAATAAAGATGCAACCAGGAAAAACATAAGCAACCGAAGACACAGAGTTTGGATGGGTCAGGAGCTTTATTGAATAACTTTTCAAATGAGGAACCAAGAGAAATACCAACTTTAGGCATTCTATTTATTAAATAGACAGTCGTGGCAAAGGCATACGACTAGAAGGGTAAAGGAATAAAGGCCTGATACAGGAGAGTGAAACCCGTTTCGACAATGTACCGATGTCGGCGTTCAGGGTACCCATTATGGTCAAGAGCGTGGGGAGGTTTAGTGAAATTGGTTATACCATGGGTCGCAAGGAAGGACCGAAGAGCTAAAAATTCACCCTCGTTATCTGTGTAAAGGGTTTTAATGGTGATGGTGAAATAGTTTTCGACAAGTTGCTTGAAGGCGACAAAGTTTTAATGAACATCCGATTTACGACGTAACGAGTAAAGCCATATATACTTTGTGTAATGGTCAACAAAAATAACGTAATAGTGAAAACCATTAGAAGAGGAAATGGGTGAGATTCAAACATCAGAGAAAATGACATCAAGAGGGGAGGAAAAGGTAATGTTTGATTTAGCAAAAGTAAATTTGTGGCTTTTATTAATATTGCAAGAGTTACACGAAAATGAACATAAATGTTCTTTAAGAAAGGAAATACTTAAAACACTAAGAAAATTGAGAAAAAATGGGCAAAGACTAGTTGTAACGCCCCATCCCCTGCCTAGGCGGATGATGGGACGCTACATGGGGACTGGGACTCCTTTACCTAATTTTCTGACATTTGTGGGCCCATTTTGAAATATAAATTCAAACTTGTACATATTGACATAACTTAAATCCATTAATTCTTCCAAAAGATATAACTTGTAATACTACGACCGTAGTGGTGTTTAAATGTTCTTATACATATATTCTTGAGTCTCATTTACTTGTACTTACACAAGTTGCACTATCTCTAAAATATTACATTTACATTACAAAACTGAATCAGAAACCTACATATAGTGGACTCCTAATGCTATGTTGGCCTTGGCGAATGCGGAATGCCTTGGAAGTCCTCTTCAGTACCTACACGAATGAAACACTCATGCTAAGCTTATAGCTTAGTAGGAAAACAAATAATATATATGACCACAAAGTAGCCGTTTCACATAAAGATAACACGAATCAACTGCCTATTATCAGAATTTTCATATCTCCCGTGAGGAGCAAGAATAAAATCTTGTCAAGAGGGGTACTCCATAGTACACTAAGGTAACATAACCGATTACTAGATTTTATAATGAGCCATATATCACATTATTTTATTTTATCATATAAATGTTTGTCTGTATAGAACGGAAATAATGAATGAGAGGGACATAGCACAATAGGTACTTGAAGGTACTGTGATAGTATCAACAGAGAAATGTCAAAACAGAGACGCATGCTCACTTAACAAAAAGTTGGCCAGAAGACTAATAGGAGTGTCGAAAGACAACAAAGAAGTCAAGCACTAAAATGCATGCTTACCCACGCAATGTAAGTGTCGTAGCACCAGCGGTGAGTACCCGTAGCACCGATCGTGAGGTATCTATTCATTCACTATTTGGTCTTAGGCAGGCATACAATTATATGTATTACTGAGCTTATTATATTGTTCTTAATCACATTAGCAAATAAAGGCAAGAAACAAAGTCTGCCCAATGACTTCGCTTTGCCTCGACGGCGAGGTTAAAAGCATTTTTCATATCACTTGTATACATATATAGACCACTGTGTTTTCACTTATTGGGGTCAGCCGTTAATCGATGGATGATTCTGCAGAATTAATGGAAGAGAGAAAAGCAAAACATGATTTGCGGAGCACAGGCGAGAGAGTAATACTACGCTGAAGAAGGTTCCTGGCGGAAGCAATGCTACGCCCTAGGAGGATAGGTTCGCTGGCGGCTTTGCTACCTTTAGGAGGATCGAAGTTCATAAAGCTTCAGGGCTTTGGGTTTGCTGGTGGGTTCCTCTGGCGGAGACTGCGCTGGCAGGTACTCTGCACATGGCGTGGTCGGATTTGCGAGAGAGTGGCAATTTCCTCTTTTTCACCATAAGTTGTGATCAAAACCAGGAAGCAAAACAACCGAAAATCTAACTTAAGCGGCAAAAATACCTTTATAATGAAAGTTAGGGTTTCCTAACCCCGAACATAAACAGAGGGAGTTAGGTTAATTTCTAACCTTGATCTTCTTGTAATCTCCTCTAGCTTCCTTTCCTTCCTTTCTTTACTATGAAACATCTTAGATCCTTGCAGACAAATGGAGAAGCAAGCAAACGAAATTGGTTTCTCCCAGTTGCCTAATTGGCTTGACAAAATGGAAATTTTCACTTTCTAAAGGCCGTGTTTGGCTTTAAGGCATTAGCCACTCAATTTTTCCCCTTTTCATTTTAGTCGTTCACCTTTCTTCTATTTGCAATTCATCTTATCATATTTCTACTTTAACATATCATCTTCTTGTGTTATGACCTTTTGGTCCTTAATATCAAATTACCATTTGCACCTTTATTTCTTCAAAAATCCTGGTTATATCCTTTTTCACACTTAAATTTCTGAAAAATTCAAATTTGACTTATATTGTACCCTAAACTGTAACAAACTATTAGGGTATAATTTGGGATATTACGGGTGACAAGGCAGTATGCAGCATGGAGATAGCGAGCGTGGGCCAGAACAAAGAACAGGATTGGAAGGCGAAGGGTGACTTGACCAATTAATAGACATTGTCTCTACGCTGCTCGCGAACCAAAGTGACCCTCATGTGACTATCCTGCACCTGAAAGAAAGAGTAAAAAAACAAGACATTAATAGGGTTATCAACATAAAGAGTAGAGACCGAAATAAGGTTTTTAGACATGGCAGACATATGTAGCACATTGGAAATAATAAGGTGGAGGAGAGAGTAGGGAAGAAGCGATGTTGTGATGGAGTAAACTGAACCATCACCAATGTGCTTTCTTTGATATAGGCAATGTGACTCATGAAGAGTCGGGCGTGAGATCAGTGGTCCACATGGTGAGGGACACCAGAATCTGAAACCTGGTAAAGAATTACCAGAGTGGAGTAATGGTGTAGTGTGGGTATGGGGTCGCGATGAAGGTTGGGCGTAGACTCGAGCAAAGTGGGTGGAAGAGCCTTGACAGGGTGGATAAATGATTGCATTGTCGACCAGAGTGCTTGGTTATACCTGAGTTAATGGCTCGAGTAGCGATATCCTAAGTTTCGGTGAGCGAAGGCTGGATTTCGAGGACACACGGGATGAGCATGCCTGAGGTATTGACAATCTTGGATCAGTCGATGGAGGCGGCTGCGGGGCATCGAATGGGGTCAGGCTTTGTTGAATCGGTTATGGTTAGTCCTTACGGTTGTTCGGTAAACCCGATGGCGATGAAGAGCGAACAAAGTAACGAGAGCGGTTGTTAGAGTTAAGGCAGGCTGTGCTAAAGGAACCAAAAGTTGCAGTTGGGCCTCGTAATTAAGTAGGTGCTTAAACAATTCCTCAAACGTAACTGGAGTTTCCCGAACTTGTAGGGCATGGGATATGTTTGAGTAGGTCAGATAAGTCCGTTCAGACATGGATTGAAGGCTCGTGAAGTCAACGTATGGACATTCATGGAAGCGAAAGTCATTATTGTATTTGACATCTTGCATATAGTCGATGGTCTCATTACGCCTTGCGATGGTTAGCGAGTGCGGCGATGGATCATGATCGTCGCCTGAAATGAGAGGTATCACGTCTTCCGGTAGTCCACGCTGACCTCGTGATAAATTAGAGATAAAAAGCGCCTTGGGGATGGCATATCTGGATGATATTGCCCACATTGAGAAAGGCAATTAGTCTTTATCGAACCGGAGAATATGATGCGGATTTGGGAGAGTCAGCGTGAGCGAGTTATCATCGTCGAAGGACCTGACTTTGGGCATCAACGAGTGAGTAGATCCTTTTAGAATAGGAATGTGAATTGGGTAAGTCAACGGAATAATTCGTAGCTATGAGTTTTAGTGGTGCCTGAGCACTGATATTGAGATCGATTAAGTTCTGCATTGATATTGAGAACGATTAAGTTCTTAGGCGAATCAGTCTCAGTCAAGACTATCAGATGACGAGGAGGCACGACCACAGTGGTGAAAGACGATTCATCGGCCATTGAGATGGATAAGGGCTAATGAACAAAGTGGATCATGAGTGGCGGTAGTGGCAATGGTTAGGGTTTTTTTTCTTTTTGTTGTTAAGCTTGTCGCTATAATACCATATTATGAAAGAGATTTAACTATTATTAAGAGAGATGATGTATATATATACCAATACAAAAACAAAAAAGAAAAAGTATAAAGCCTATAAAAGAAATTACTAAATATACTCTAATAGGTAGAGCCCTGCTTCTTTCCCATTAGAAAAACGTTTTTGAATTTTTACAATTCAAACACCCAACGGGTTTGGCATGAATCTACATCCATATTCCATCTATGGTGTTTGGCAGTAGCTCCAACCATTCACCTGTAACCAAACATTCCAAATTCTAGCCTTGAACGGCGTACTAGTTATAATTATATTCAATTTTCAGGGCACGTGGGTGGCTCTCTCGATAGTTAAAAACAAGCCACCCTAAATCATCCTTTCCACTTAAGTAAGTCTATCTCCATAGATTTTTGGAGATTTTGATAAGTATTAATAGCTGTAGCGACTTCTTTCAAAAAAAAAAAAAAAATTATATATATATATATATATAGCGACTTTTGGATAACTCATCATATATTATTAATAAAATCAAACATAGAAGTGACGGCAGATGGACACCTGTAAAAAGGACGAAGTGTGCTTGTCTGCTTGGCACCCCAGAAAATCTGTAAAAATCAGATTGCCAAGAAAAGAACAGAACCAGTGGATCAGATGAAAGCGATCACTGGTTTAACGAGGACCAATTCACCTAAATCAAGCTTTTAGAATTTAGATTTAATAGGAATATTCTGCAAAAGGGATCCTATAGCTGGAGAGAACATGTTTCTGGGAGGGTCAACGACTATGTCTAGCCTCACCTGTTCAACCCCATCTCCATGCCTGAATCAGCGACACCGCCGGCTCAGCAAATCCCATTCTTCATATTTTTCTTCGGATTCTGTTGTTAAGATCAATCACCAACACCCCATCTCGGGAAATCAAGAATCTTACCAGATCCACATCTCATTCAAGTTCAGCACTAGATTCAATGCCATTCAGTAAGCTTCCTGATTTCGTCTCTTTTTTTCCCTTCTCTTGCTTGGATCTTTATATCTTTTCTTACAGTTCTGTGGGCTGTTTACCCTGTGACTCTGAAGGGCAAAGGGAAAGTCCGACGACCCCATACCAGAAGATCCAGTTCCACCGGCAAAACGATCTTTCCCTGAATGGTGATTTTTTTTAAAAAAAAAAATTTATTCAGACAGATTACTGAATTCGAGAGTGTGTTTTTGTCCGAAAATAACCATTTGTTTTCTCTGTATCTAGGAAGAAATGGATGGTGGGAATAGCGTTAAGTATGATTCTACCTTCATATAGATATAGGCACAAATGGGGGCCATTAATTTTACTTCGAAGTAAGCATAAAGGCCAAATTGCTGATAAATAGGCTTTGATTTCTTTCAAAATTTGTTGACACTGAGTAAGTTGTTATTGGGTGCTGAAGATAAGGTGGACGAAACCATAGAAACAGCGGAAATGATGACAGAAATTGCAGAAGATATGGGGGAGGCTGCAGATAAGTTAATTGAGGCGGTGGAGAACAAGATTCCTGAGCAGGATATAAAACTCAAGGAAGCTGTGGAAACAATCGATCATCTTTCGAAAGAGGTAGTGAAGGAGGCTAAAGAAGCCAAACGACTAATTCACAAGGTTCCACTTCCACTTCCAATCTTGTACTTGTTTCAGACATTCAACTAGGGCATTTCTCCAAGATTTACACGGATGAGATTCTAGTGACATCTCAAAGAATTAGCGAATCAATGTGAATTACCCAAACCATTTTCAAATTCCTGGTTTCTGATTCTTTCAAATGCGATGGAATTAGAGCCAGGACAGAGAATGTGCGATCCCTTTAAAAGGTTAGCTAGTAGTAGTGGGCAAGAAGAGCTTACCATATCAGTACTGTAAAAATTGATGTGCCCAAACCCAACTCCAACTGCTGCGAATCTACGATAAAACTTATTTTCTATCGGACCAAACAGAATCTGGTGGCAAATGACAGAAGGCATTCTTTAGTCTTTACTCGCCATGAATACATCCACTGGTGCCAGCTTTAATCAAATACTGACTAGCCCATTTGAATCTTTTGTAGGTGGAGAAGGCTGAGAAAAAGCTGGAGATAATTGCAGGAGTTGAGTCCAAAGAAGAAGAAGAAGAAGAAGATGATGATGGTGATGAGAGATAAGAAATGTTATTCCCTAATTAGGGAGAAAAATGGACTATGTATTATTAGTGGAATGACATTAAGAGAGATAAGAAATGTTATTCCCCAATTGGGGAGAAAAATGGACTATTTATTATTAGTGGAATGATATTATTGTAGCGATATCTTAATATAGCATCAGAGTTACGTATCTGAATTTTTTTCTGCTTTGTTTGTTACACGATTGAAAGCTAGAGTTTTATCTCACAGCTCCTTAATCTTGATTTAGTCCATGAACAATTGAACATTGAACAAAATTAGTTGTTTGGAAATTCGTGTCTTCAAAAAATTTCTTTTTTTGGATAGCATCCGAGTCTTCCTCTACAATAATCTACGATCTACTTTCTCATTTTATATAAAATCTTGAATGATTTGATTAAAAAACCTTTTAAAAAGTGAATTTGTAAATTTAACCTTTTGTCAATTTTTGGCTTATTTTAATAAAAATACCCTCTTTATTTTATTAAAAAAATTATAAGACTATTTTAAATACATAAAATGAAAAATACTATTTTTGTCTAAAATAAGTTATTCTTAAAAAATATATATATGATGGGTTAAATTTATAAAATTTGGATTATTTGATGTTTTATAACCAAATATTTTTAAAATATTTCCTTATTTCTTTAGACAAGAAATCCCTATTAAGCTTGAAAATTTTCATTTCTGACAATGGAATAATCAACAACATTAATATTAAATTCTTGACCGTGAATAATAAGATTAAATGTTGTATAGGCAAGGATTAAGAAATCATTGGTCGTATTTCGAGAATATGTCGTTAGTTTGGGCCATACCGATATTATCGGACAATTGCGCGTCACTTTCCTTTTCTTTTTTTGATAATTTTTTCTTTTTCTACTTTTTTTCCATTTTTTTATTTTATAGGTATTTTCGATTTTCCTTTTTTATAAGTTTTTCTTTTTCTATTATATATTATAGGTGATAGGGTTTGAAAAATGGGGTACAACGATGCCAAACGTGAAGAAGTGGCGCAATACGGCCTGTCTAGGCCTCGGCCTATGAAGTGACCAGAAGGCTGGGTCAGTTGGGTCCGGGGGCGATCTTGGATGAATTAGAGTCCCAGTATCTTCTGAAATCGATTGTATTTCGGCCGTCTGAAAATAGAATAACCTATGAATGTCGTATAATATTCAAGTAAATCTTGCTCGATAAGGAAAGGAAAACCTTGAGATCGTAATGAGTTGGATCTCCCAGTAAGGAAGGAAGATTATCACGAATCGCAATTTCTTTCTAAATCCATTTACCAAATCAAATACGATAAGAATCCCATCGATAGGAGCAAATCCACATTCTGATCTGGCTGGTTGGACTGTCTACTTATCATCTGTAGCCACAGGAGGGTGAAGTGCAGCATTCTTGAAACCCAGCATCTTGTATCTGAAACATATGCAACACTTAGCCTGGTCTCTCTTTTCTCTCGGAAAGCGGCTTGGCGTCGGACGGCAACGGGCGAAACCTCAGTGAAACCCCCCTTCTTCCTTGTTTTTGCCGGAGGAATCTCTTTACGTCGGGCGCAACGGTCAGCGGTACATCGATCTACGCTGGCGAGACAATCGAGGCACGCATCGACGCCCGACCATCCGGTGGCGACGACCCCATACCTCGTCAGTTCAGGTTGGAAAAAGGCATCATCGATTGCGGCCCGTGCATTAGAACCGGCGGTTTCGCTATAAATATAAGCGATTTCTCAGTTCGCGATGGTATCGACCGCGGAACGCAAGCGAGTGCGCTAATCCTCCGGGGATGCGGGATCTGACGAAGCAAGCGCGAACCGCGAACCTCCGTGGCGTTAGAAGTAATCTGAAACCCGACATCGTGGTGGAAGCACTTCTCCTCACCAATCAACGTTTGAAAGAACAGTTAGAACAACTCACCAGACATATCCGACTACCCCGGGAGGCGCGACAAACTCAGGAAGGTCACGACACTGGCGCCCCCCGTGAGGGACAGCATAATGTCGATATTCCCGAAGTGAAAGCGGCGAGGAATCGACCAAACCATGCGGGGGCATAGACGCTGGCAGGGAGAAAGAGGCGTGGAAAGCGTACTTGGGAACAACCTGGGGCGAAATTGCGTCACCCTCGGCATGAACACTCATGGGAAGGAGGTTGAGAACCTCCGGTAGAACTCGGCTAGGTGAAGGAAGTGGTGAAAGGGCGTCTTTCACGACACTATGGGCGCAGTGCGAAATGGCCCAGGAGTCGCCACTATGCGGCGGAGGTACTCCTTCCCCCTTAGGCCCGAGTTCGAGAATGCACGAGGTGGAAGCATTCGATGTCACCCAGAGATCCAGTCGATCATCTCGACTTTTCTGAAAATCAAATGGAAATTTGCATGTGCAGAGACCCGGTGCGATCACGAGCTTCGCGATCACCACGAAAGGTCGAAGCCTTGGCATGGTTCAATAGACTCTCTTCTTAGCCGTCAATCTCTCATTCAGTTTATCCTTTGCATTCGTCGCTTCATTGGAGCGGGACGTGCGAAAGCGAGTTACCATCTGGCGACTATCAAGCGAGTGCGAAAAGCCTTTGAGTCTTATGTCCAGTGGTTCGATGGGAATCTCTAAGGTGGACATACACAGCGAAGAAGTTTGCCGATCCACGCATTAAATGGTTGGTTTTGGGGTTCGGTCGAAGAGCAATGTTTTACATATCAAAAATCCCCGAATAAACTGGCGAGGTGCTGCAGCGAATATATTAGCGGTGAAGAAGCCCTCATATCCGAAGAAACTCTTTCGCTCATAAAAAAGAAAGAAAAAGCGGGACCAGTGGCTTGACGAGAATGAAGCCCCGAAAAAGACAAGCGACGGGAAAGATCTCGAAGAAAAATGAAGAAACGATCCCCCCCGAAAGGCATAAGCCAGCCTCGAGAGATCGTGCAGGTCCGTAGTCAGAAGCGACGGCGTTATTCGCCGGCGCTTCACACCCCTGACGGCCTCGGTGTCCACGGAGTCTATGGCAATCTGAACGAACAATTCACGAGATAGCGACTCGGATGAAGTCGGTCTGTGAGAGACAACTCAATGCTGCGAGTTCAGCGCAAGATTCTGGGCATATACGAGACGTTGCATCTGACTTCGAGAGAAATAGAGTACTTGATGCGGCGCGGATACCTCAGGCGCTTTATATCCCACTGAAAATCGGGTCCAGTGAAGCTGAGAACCGGGCTCATACAGCAACCACCACCTCAATGGATGTGACCTGACACAGACACTGTGGTGAGAGTCAGGTAATCTCAGGAGGATTTGCAGGAGGAGGAGAGTCTAGCTCAGCACGTAAGGCCCACCTACGCAGCATCAGGTCAACGGAGGTAGCGGACATACAAGCAGTGTCTAAACTACCACGACTCGACACGTCGATCACTTTCTCTGATTCAGACTTGGAGGGATGCCAACACCCTCACGACGACCCACTGGTAGTTCGTGCAGTAGTGGCCAACAAGACAGTTCATCGGGTCCTAATTGACAACGGGAGTTCGGCTGACATCATCTTTGCGTCAGCCTTCGATAAAATGGGCATCGGAAGGGAGAAACTGGAACCCGTCAATGCTCACTTACGAGGGTTTTCTGGGGAAAAGGTACTACCTCTAGGCTCAATACAACTAGTGCTCACCTTGGGAGATCCCCCATGCCAGGCAACGATCGCGGCAAGGTTCCTCGTTGTAGACACCCCGTCTACTTACAACATGTTGCTGGGCAGGCCCTCTCTCAATGCAGTGAAAGTCATCCCCTCCGCATACCATATGATGATCAAGTTCCCTACTGTAAACGGAGTAGGAATGGTCCGAGGAGACCAACGAGTGGCCAGGGAATGCTACTCAGCATCCATGAAACAAAAGGCGGTTGACAACATATACCTGGATGAGCTCGACATGCGTGACGAGGTGATCCCGCAAGCCCGAGCCATCGAGCTGGAACCGTGTGCGGATGGCGACTGGAGCATCCGCCTACATTGGATCAGCTCGGAAGACCTCAAAAACCTTATCCATTTTTAAAACAAAGCAAAGGCGTCTTCGGCGTGGAAGCGGGCGGATGGGAGAGGGATTGATCCTACGTTAATCCTCCACGAGGTGCAGGCGTGACCATCAACTAAGCTGATCAAACAAAGGAGAGGCTTCGCCGGGAAAAGAGACAAAAAGCCATCAGCGGGGAAGTCGGCCAAACTCAGCCGGGGCGGGGCGGTGGGAGTGGAATTCCACTGGGTGGCTAGCGACGTCGTGCTCGTCGAAAAGGCCAAAAGCGACCCAGAGTGGCGACTCTTGCATCGACTTCAGCGACATCAGCAAAGCATACTTGAAAGGGCGGTTTCCCTCTGCCATGTCGACCTCATCGTAGATGCCACTCGCGGCCATCAACTCCTCGGTTTATGGATGCCTTCTCCATTCCTGACCCGGATCGGTATGGACCCGAGGCTGCGACCAAGAAAAGACCTCACTCGTTAAGTCACAGTGGGAACTACTGTATCGTGTGATGCCATTTGGGCTGCGGGGAATACATGTCGAAGATTAATTGGTCGAATGTTTCAAAGCAGTTAAGCACAACTATGGAAGTATACATAGATGACATGCTGGTAAAATCCATACAGCAGAAGCCACACCAACTTTCGTCTATCGGCGTTTGAGATCTTGAGAAACTCTGACATGGCTGAATCATAAATCGCCTTCAGCGTATAAGCGGAAATTCCTGAGTTTCATAGTCGACCAGGAATTGAAGCAAATCCGGACAGATAAAGGTCGTTGCTCGACGTACCATCATCATCAGTATAAAGGAAGTTGTTTGGCGGAAGTTGGCGCCTTACTGAAATAGGTTGGTATCGGGGGCAAGTGATCACGACCTTTCTTCCAGTCCTCACGAAGAGGCGTGTGGGATATTAAGTGCGAAGAAGCATTTCGGCTTTAGAAACATATTTGAGCTCTCCGCCCGTTACAGTGGCCGGGTTGAAGGGAGCTCCTCACCTATACAGCGGTTTGAGACTTCTTGACGGCGCGGTCCTGTCGGGGGCAAGAGGCGAGTGCGGCGTCCGAGTTTACTATTGCAGTCGGGCTTTAAGAGGAGCAGAGGAGAGATACGCAAGGATGGAAAAATTAATTTTGGCCTTGGTAACGCGGCCAAGAAAACTTTGCCACTTCCCGGGCTCGCTATATAGAAGTCCGTGGAATGCAGATGAAGCAAGTGTTCACGTAAACCGGAAGTCTACGGAAGGTTGATGGAAATGGGCCATGAGGCGGCGAGTTCGACATGCAAGCCCAGCAAGGGCAAGTCTTAGGCGACCGTCATGGAATTCTGAGCAGGGTGAGAATGCTTCAATGATGAATGACCTCCCGTCTGGAAACTCTGTAGATGGAGCCTGGCCTTGAGGGGAAGCGGAGCGGGTCTAATCTGACCTCTCCGAGAGGAATAGATATCGAATCATGCTGGTTGGATTCAATACTTCAACCAGGCCAGGAGTATGAGGTAGTGTGGGAGCCTCGACCTGGCCCATTCATTAGAAGTCGGTAAATTTGGGGTCCTCACAGTGGCTGGTGGTGGTCGGACAAATAGAAGATACCTACGAGACGAAATTGAAAGGATGATTCTATACCTCCGAGAAAGGATTCGTGACATATTAAAAATTTCATGTTGAACACAGAATTCGAGCATGTCCCACAGGAAGAAGTGAACTCGTGACGCCTTGGCAAAGCTAGCCCACGACCTCCTGAAGACCTCGGCTGGTCGACACACAGTCGAATACACAGGCGGAACCCAATCGTCTCTAGGCGAGGTGGTTGCGGTCGAGTCAAACAACTTGGATGGAGCGGAATTTGGGATTATATTATAAGCGGGCTTCTGGGGGCAGGCAGAAAGAATCGGCTAAAAATAAGGGCCAGTGCGCCGGGGTTCTGCGATCCTGAGGGAAGCCTCTACGAGCGAGGGATTTTCACACCTTTCATAAATGCATCGCGGGAGAGACCTGATCGTCTGAGAGAAGTACGAGGGCATATCTGGGAACCATATCGAGACTCGAGCGCGTGCGGGGAAAAGTCTTGAGGCGGGGTACTGCGGCTCTGATACTCAGATGCAGCGAGCCTGGTCGAAATCGAGAATCTCGCCGGGAGCACGCCAAAATCACACCTCCCATCAGAGGCCATGGAGTCGATCGCAACCACAGTGGTTGACGGTGGGGTTTGGACATACTGGGACCCCTGCCCATTGGTAAGAGTCAGTGCAAATTCATAATCGTCGCGGTGGTTGCCGCTAGTAAGAGGCAGGAAGCCCTTGGCCTGATTACGGACGAAGATCGCAATTTTGTGTGGCCGTCATATCTGGGTTTAGTATTCAAGAGGCAGTATCGAACCATGAAAACGATTCAGCCAGCTGAGTGAAGTTTACGTGGCCGAGCTGGAATTAAAATTATTACTCATCTCCGGCACACACCATGATCATTGGACGGTAGGGAAGTCAACTATCGAACCCTTAAGTAGCCTTGAAAACCAAATTGGAGACCTTAAAGGAAATTGGGTGGAATACCTCAGGAATTGGAGCTGGGGCGACACGAAGTCGACAGGGAAACCTCATTTGCCACACAGCCTTTGTATGACGATAGCCAGGTTGAGGTCGGAATAAAGTCTCATGGTCGAGTTAGCGTCGAGTGGAACCTGATAATGAAGCTCTTTGCAATACAAATTTAGATCTCACAGATGAAGCGAGAGCAAATCACAAAGCGCCGCAGGACTATCAAAGGAAGGCAGGCGGTACTCGATCAAAAAATTCGAACCTAGAAGCTTACATGTAGGGTGATTTGGTCTTAAAGCTCCTTGACAAGGAAGAGACATGCATGGAAGCGGACCCCAATGGGAAGGCCCTTACATCGTATCTCGGTGGTCAGGACAGAGGGCAATTATGAGCTCAGACGGAGGAAGGTAAAATCTTCGGCATACATGTCACGAACATCTTAAGCATTTTACGGTAGGCTTCGATTTGTAATATCAAATAGAGCCTTGCTCCGATTCTTATGTAACAAGTTGGCGTTCACTTGGTTATTTAGTTAGACCATCTCAACGGTTCGGACATAAGACCTGAAAAATACATAATGAGAAGTTCATAGAGCATAAGTCACTTTTTATTCAATCGGATTACATTCGGTTCTGTCAGTGATGTCACATCAATTCTGATCAGTCACAGCGAGTTCCCTTTAAAAAAAAAAAAAAAAAAGGACAAAGGAAAAGAGAGAATGAAAAGAAAGGAGAAGGAAAAAGAAAGAAGAAAGCGGAAAAGGAGGAGAAGAGAAAAAGGGGATGGAAGGGTTTGTGCGAAGAAACAAAAAGGGAGAATGAGATGTGGAAGAAAGATGAAAAAGAAGGAGAAGGAGAAAGGAGGAGGAAGAGAAAGAACGAGGGGAAAATGGAGGCGGCCTTGAGAAATGCATCGCCTGGAGACACATTCCCAGCACGAAGCTAGAGATAGCATGACTCCCATAAGGGAGACTGGGGAAAAGCTCTGACTCCACACATGTAGAAGAGCAGAGCTGATCCCAGAATCGCCGGAAGGATCCAATGAAAACGGCGAGACTTAAGATTCATCCTGAATTTCGATTCACACGGAGAAAGCAAAATACAAAAGTATAAGCCCCCTGATGAAGCGCCATTTATAAGAAGGCTGAAAGCACTCGAAAAATCACACAGCGTTCAAATTCTCCATCGTCGACATTAAGACATTACAGCACCTTTCGAGAATCATAAATTGAATGGCGCACCTGTGATTCGATCAAAGCGAGTGCGTGCGACCCGGGCTAGCGGCTCACTTGTAGGTTCGTTTTCGCACCCGGTCGGGCTACGAGAAGTCGAGGATCGGCTCGGTACACATTGCCGCTCGGCCCCTACGTTGCCACTCATTACATCGCGCTCGGCCGCCGGCGCCGGGCAGCGACTCACTTTGGCGGGTTCGTACTCTACCTGTAGTCCCATTGCACGAGTCGGTCATTTCGGGCTACATCGCCACTTTCGGCTGCCGCCACTCGGCCCACGGCGCCGGAGCCCGGCAACTCACTTTGGCGGTTGCGTGCACCGATCGCGCTACTGGTCGGATGTTTCAGGCCACATTGCCGCTCAAGTGCCACCTTGCACTCGGCTACATGCCCTCGGCCCTGACCCGGCCAATGACTCACTTTGGCGAGTTCTGATCTACACGAATCCGCAGCCACTGAGGAGTCGAGGTGGCTCGAGGCTACATTGCCACTCGGCTTCCCATCGCCACTAATTTATCCTTGAAACCTTGGCTCGCTTTAGCGAGTTAGTCACTGCTGCCTGAGTCTTATTTACACGAGGAGTTAGATCGGCTGGTACATTGCCACTTTCGGCTACATCGCCACTCCCGGCTATATTGCCCTTTCGGCTACATCGCCACTTTCGGCCTGGCGCCGGAGCCCGGCTCACTTTGGCCAATTCGTCACCTGCACGCACAGTCCTGACTACACGAGTCGGATCATTTCGGGCTACATCGCCACGCACGACCCTGGTGCCGAGGGTGTGACTCACTGTGAGTTCGTGCACTCTGCCTGGAGTCATCTTTATCGGGGGAGTCGGTCGGCTTTCGGGCTACGTGCCACTAGGCTCACATCGCCCTCATTTACATCACCACTCATTACACATCGCCACTCGACCACAGTGCCGAGACCAATGGCTCACTTTTGGCCCGAGTTCGTCACACTCACACTGGGAATCCGCTAAGAAAGGGATCGACTCATGTTATTGTCACTGATACATAGCGCTCGGTATGTCGCCCTTTCGGCCCATTAACACTGACCTGCTTGCCGTAGGCCAATGACTCACTTTGTGAGTTCGTCTACTGCCTGTGAGTCCGCATTGCACGAGGAGTCGGATCGGCTCGGGCTCGGTGCCGCTCGGCTTCCCCATGTACTCGGCTACATCGCCCAGGCCAATGTCGGCGGGATTCGTGCCCACTCTGCACAGTCCGCAGTGCACGAGGAGTTAAGATCGGCCTGTTCCCATTGCCCTTTCGACTGCTCCACTCGGCTATATTGCCACTGGCTGCATGCCACTCGACCCTGGCGCCCGAGACGGCTCACTTTGCGGTTCGTGCTCTGCTTGGTCGCGTACACGAGGAGTCGGATCGGCTGGGCTATCGCCGCTCGACCCACGGCGCGAGCCAATGACTCACTTTGGCGAGTTATTCGTCTACTGCTGCACGAGTCATGCTATCGGGGAGTCGGATCGACTCGGACTACATTGCCACCGATTTACGTCAGCCGCTCATTCTGTCAGCATTTCAATTTCATCGCCACTCGACCCACGGCGCCGGGCCGGCTCACTTTGTGAGTTCGTCTACTCTGCACACAAGTCATTGCACGAAAGTCGGATCGGCTCATGTTACATTGTCCTTCCGGCTACATCGCCACTTTCGGTTATGTAACCACTCGGCCTTCATTAACACTCGGCCTGACGCCATTAGCCAATGACTCACTTTGGCGAGTTCGTCTACTGCGCGGTCGCGCTACGAGGAGTCGGATCGACTCGGCTACATTGCCACTCGGCTACATCACCACTGAATTTTTTCGCCCACTCGGCGCGGCCGGAGCCAACGACTCACTTTGTGGCAGGGATTCGTCACACTCTGCCGCAGGTCACTGTACACGAGAGTCGAGATCGGCTCGAGCTACATTGCCGCTCGGTACACATGTCGCCGCTCGGCTACATCGCCACTATGCCACACGCGGGAGCCCGACTCACTTTGACGAGTTCGTCTACTGCGAGTCGGTCGGCTGGAACTACGCCGCCCTTTCGGCTACACGCCCTGACCCGCGGTGCCGGGCTGACTCACTCCGGCGACTCTACCCAGTGATTACGCATTGACGAGCCTACTCAGCTGATGCATTGGCGAGGCTTAACTCAGCCGTTCGACCGAGCTCTTCGGCCCGAGTTCCACATAGATGAGCCTGCCAGTGAGTTCGCGATTAGCGAGTCCCACATGAATGACTCTTCGGCGATCTACGCGGACGAAGAGCTCTTCCCGGTAGTTCTCATGGACGAGCTACGCTATTGTCACGCCGGCGGCTCTTCCCGGCTGATCTATGGACGAGCTCGACCAGCAGTTCATAAAAGCGAGCTGCCCGACAATCTACAGCGGCGAGCTACGCGAAAATAGGTCGTGCAGCTTTAAGGAATACGTTCAGCACCATGCGGAATCCGTAGGCGAGGAGATCATGCGTTCAGTGATGAGCTGCACACTTAATAGGTCATGCGGCTGAGAATGTTCAACTGTACCGTCATTGGCGAATCGTAGCTGGTGACGGGCGCTGCCAGCAATGGGTCGTACGAAGCCTAAGGAATGCATTGACTCATGAGTCGGCCCGACGAGGAGATCGACGCTCAGGCAAGCGAGCTACGCCAAAAATAGGTCTCATGCGACCTGGGAATGCGTTGTTCATTACCGTCGGTAGTAGTGTGGCTTCGAGCGGCGAGCTACGCGAAAATATAGGTAAATGCGGCATTTGAAGTCGTTGACTCATGCAAGTCGGTAAGCTGGAGATCGGTAGCTCAAAGGCGACGGCTGCAAAAATGGGTCATGCTGACCTAAGGAATCGATTCGAGCCTGGCGGGCGGTCAACGAAGACGGCGGTTCAATTTGGCGAGCTCACTTTATACGCATAGCCTAGGAATCGGTCGGCCGACGCAAATTGGCCTGAACCTCAGCGTACGGTTGTGAGCTTAATTTACTGACTCGGACCCTCAGTGAACCATACAATTCGCTTGAAGAAGCGAAAATACTACACGGTGGCTTGTGACGATAAATAGATATTTATTAAAGAGGCCACGCATATGTCTGGGCCCAGCCGAACAAAGCAGTGTCACATAAAGAAAATATAAAGAGTCGATACTCCAGTGAAGGCGAAATGAGTCTGAAACCTGGCGTCGGCGGGAAGGAATAGAGCGATGAAGAGGGGAATGGGCTTGGCCCGGGGTATCGGTTCTTGAGAATAATTTCTGCAGAGAAGACCCCTCGCCTCCTCGTCGCTTGGGATCGAAGTTGAAGTCCAGTCTGTTAGGCGTTAACGACCTTCTGGCGGCGAGCCACGAGCCTTGAGCCTTGGTACCTCAATCTGCTAATAACATCATCCACTCCCGAGCAACGAAGGATATTTCGCTGGTGAAGATCAGCGCAATCGACCTCCTGCATTCGGCCTCTCGATCGAATTTACGACCCCTCGAGGCCTCACGGGAGTGTCTAGCGGCGCCTTGGCTCGGAGGCCTATATGCGAAACCACGGCTAGCTGTGCTGCTTTATCTACAGAATCACCATTAGCGCTGCAGCTCCTCTTGAGACTCCTCATTCGCCCGGAGATGTGACTCATCCTGCCGTCTGGCTTCGTCTTTGGGAGGAATTGCGACCAAATCCGGTCGGTACCGATGATCGTGGTATAACATGGAGCTCACCGGACCTTAGAGCTAAGCCTTCAATCATTGCCAAGCTGCCGAACTTCATTCTCTCACACTTTCACCGGGGCGCGGCGAAGCGGTGTGCTGAATCGGATTTAAGTCTCCACTAACCAGTCATCTGTTCGCGCCGGATTAAGTCTGTTTCGGTCATCGAAAGAAGAGCCGCCTTAGCCTTATCTGTCGGGCGATTTTTTACATGCTTTACGTTTAGTTTGGCCTTATGGCGGGACCCTTCAAATAGTGGCTACGCACATCAAACGCGGTCAACATCAAACCGGGATCAACACGAAAGCGAGACACTATCGAATCACGAGGGACTTCACAGAGGCAACCCCACGAAGGGATAGAGCGAGCCTCATCGCGGGAGCGCTTTCGGCTCCCAGGTCGATCCTTAAGGACGGACAAGATCACTTTGCGGTTCGGTGAAGAGCAAAGAGTCTCATCTTTGCGAATTTTGATTCGATTTTCTCTTGACTCTTGCCATGAGGAGGTGGCCAAGCACTCCGGCGGATTCGAACGGTAATAGGCATAACCACCAGCAGTTGCTCGGCGGCTCATCAGAGATTTTTGCCTTTACAATGAGCTTAGAGGCGAGGCTTCGTGACCACGGGGAACTTCGGCGCGAGCTGGCTAGCCAGCTCCGGCTTTGGCGAAAGAGAAGTCGAGGAGCCTTGATTACGAACCTTGGCGAAAGCCGTAGGTCTTTCTAGGTGGAGCTTGATTTTTTCCGTTTACTCTCGGACTTCGAGACAATGCCCCCATTTGGACGAAATCTCTCAGTAATAGGGTAGGCTGCGATGGCTAATGGGAGAGACTCTCCCATGGTGGAAGGACGAGGGGCCTCGAAGCGATTAGGCAGTGGGCCTCAATTATATGGACCGGGGAATGTCAGATTTTATAAACTCGTAAGGATCAGGCAGGACATTCATCGCATGAAACTGCGACATTATCTGTGACACGTGCAAGGTCAGTCGAGCACACAGACAGCATGAATAATGCAAAATCAGTCGACAACCTTCACACAGTTATACCAAAAAGCAGGCAAACACTCACAGTTATCGGTGGTCAAGCCACCCAGGAGCATGAGAGTGTCGTCCTTGTCGGAAGGATCGTATTCCCAGTTGCGGCTAGCTCACAAAGTAGCGTCCTTCCCACACGACCTATGGGAGGAAGGAGATCGAAGATCAGGAGCTCGGGGCGCTGGAGAAATAGGAAGCCCTCAGTGAGTCTCCCTTTGAGCTAAAAAGATAAAGGAAGCGAAACCACTAGGGACCTTAGGAGCCCTCGTCACTAAAGGTAATAGGCCACGAAATACCTGATAGGTTGGGACGAGTTGGGAAGGATGGATGATAGTATTTGCGGAACCCTTTCTTGAAGAGTGCGGTGGAAAGCGAACCATTATCAAAAGCGACCTCAAAACGCATACCATCCCGAGGCGGAAGCTACATAAAAGTCAAGGCGTCGGGGTCCATGCTCGGGGACCTTGAGGAGAGTCGATATCGCGTTGAAGGTAAACATCTGAAGGGTAGACCTTGCTGGGTCCCACAGTCTGACATGTTGGATGATTTAAGAATGTCGACCCCCAGGATGTTAATTAGGTTTATTTTCCTTTATCTGTATCCAGAAGAAGGAGAGCACCCGAGAAACGTTTGGGGGTTCAACCACGGCGAGCGGTAAGGCACATCTAACGATCCAGGCAGCAACAGCGAAGAGTCATCGTAATCGTGCAAGAAGAAGAGCCGGACCCATAATAAACCAGCGGTGCTTGAAATCAATCAATTTAACCCTATGATCTCAGTGGTATGATGAAACGAAGGTAAGAGCGGTGGTCGAGAGAATAAGACGGAAGAAGCTGGGAAAATGGAAAAAGACTACACACAAAAGTCAAGCGAACTCGAGCAAATAAGAAATGCTGAGATCTGGAAGGGTTGGGAGGACCGGAGAAGCATGGGATCAGAGGGAGTGCGGCGAAGGAAACTAGAGGGAGTGGGAAGCAGTGCAGCGAGAGTCCTCATCATGGCAGGTATGGCGTGGCGGCTAAGCCTTAACTAACCTGACCTCAGTGGATGATGGAAATTGCGTAGATGCAAAGCGTCTGACCCTTGCATTACCGTACCCGAGGTTGAGAGGCAATGATGGGGTTTGAAAAATGGGTACGAGGCCTCACCAAGCAAGAGTGGCGCGCCCAGCCCATATCTACAGGCCCTCGGCCCCTCGGTACCGACCAAAGCAGAGGCGGCCCTTCTGGGTCCAAGGGCGATCTTTGTTGATGAATTAGAGGTCATATCACATAAATCGATTGTATTTCACCATCTGAGAAAATAGACAACCCACAACAAGATATCATCATCCAATCTGACAAATCTTATCAATAAGGAAAGAAAATAATAACATATCATCTGATTGGATCTCCCCGATAAGGAAGGAAGATTATCCCAGAATAAACAGCTCTTTCTAAATCCATTACCAAATCCCGATCACGATAAGAAAATCCCATCAATGGGAAGCGAATCCTAATTCTGATGGCGGTTGGACATCTCTTATAAATACATGATCGTGGTGAAAGTCTTTTTCTTAGGCAGCATCTTTACGTATCTGGCAATCTCTGACTGTGCCGTACACACTGTGGAGTCTCTTTTCTCTCGGGAAAATGACTTGAGCATCGAGAGCTGACAGTGACTGTGACCCCACTTCTTCCTTGTTTTGCGAGTGCTACATCGAGCACAACGGATCAACAATCTGATCTACATAGCCTAGACAATCCGAGCACATCGAAGCCACTTGACCATCGGTCATGCAACGACCCCATGCTCGGCAGGTTCGGTTGAAAAAAGGCATCTGTATTAGTATTTTTAAATTTTTCTATTTTATAAGTTGTTGGATGACCAGTGTTTTCTTTTTTCCATTTATTTTAAAGGTATTTTCGATTTTCCTTTTTTATAAGTTTTTCTTTTTCTATTTTATATTATAGGTATTTTCGATTTTTTTCCTATTTTATAGGTTGTTGGATGACCAGTGTTTTCTTTTTTCTATTTATTTTATAGGTATTTTCGATTTTTTCTTTTCCTATTTTATAGGTATTTTGGATCACCTTTTGATCAAAGAGTCTGATAGTCAAACTTGTTTAAAAAATGTACCTTTGGAAGATTTGAAACTTGACCAAACACATCTCAACCATTGCACACATCATGACAAATTATTGTGCAAAATTTGTTTATACTTTATAGTAGTGTTAATTAAGGAACAAATAACTCAAATTATTACGATATATCTCCGTTATTTAATTTTGGATTATATCGAAAAATATCTGTAAATATTTATGAGATATTTTGAAAAAATATCGATAAGTGAAAAATTGACAAAAATACTTTGAAATTCTGAAAATACTTTGTTGAATTATAAAAAAATACATAAATAAACAAATAATACTTATTGAAAACAATATTCATTATAATTTATAGAAATTACATTACAATAGTTATTCAAACCAAAATGAAGATGATGTAACTGGCTCCAATAATTATTTGATGAGTAGGTTTCATCTTGATGAAAGCATTCATACTAGAACATAGTGTTCGATAATATTGATTTAACTTGAACATGCCCGTACATAAATCACATTGACTCCACCACCACATGACCTCCTCCATGGATAGGAAGCACGAGGGTTCACCATGTGCCGTTAAAATCCTTGTTGCATTTGATGTAGATTTTGGAATGGCATTTGTGGATCATGAGGATGATTAATGAATCCCATGTTCTTCTGATAAGAACTGAAGGATGTGAAGAAAACGAAGACCATAACTCATTGTACAAGGAGGAAATATGTTGCCCTCATTCAATGAATCACTAAATTGAGTTCCAATACTCATGGACTCAAAACTGGCCGAAAACGAATCCTCATTTTATGGTGTCATCCTTCGTTGTCTTCCTCGATATGGATTTCCAATGGCTCCAATACCTAGACCTGTGGTCTTCTTCTTTGTAGCATGTGTGAAATCATCTTCAGCGGTGAGAATGGGTTCAATGGATATTGACTTTTGTGGATGCGCAATATCTTCACCATCATTTCCAATCTCACTACCATCATTGGTCCCTCTCCTCTTGAGTCATTATAACACATGATGAAGTACCATCAAAACGAGTCTACTACTATATTCAACACTGAATCAAAAGAGGATCGAAGTAACAGCATGAGTTGAAATGAGTCTCACGTGTCTTAACTAGAGCTAACCGCAGACTGCCAGGTTAAAACCCGGCTAAACACTTCTTTTTACTTCTCGAACATGTGCGGCAATTATTAGATCGAGGATTTCCATCTTCATCATCTAAATGGAAGTGCAACCCATTAAATAGTTGATTCTCGTCTTTTCCTGAAAACTAAATTTGAAATTTCAAGTAAATCGAAAAAATTATTTTTTGCAACTTTATCGATTTATGCCTCCATATCACGTATCTTTAGTTTCATGTTGTAATAACAAATAACCAATTGTTGGAGCCCAAGGTAAGCAAGTCGATTTCTTTGTTTGGTATGAACTACAGCAAATATGCTCTAATTTCATTCACACACTGAAAATGATGCGATTTGGAAAAAAACCTTCAAGGCCAAATTCCTTAATGTTGGAGCTTGATTTCCATACAAAAACCATCATTCAGCTACAATAAAAATTACTTATATTCAACATAATAAAAATAAAGTTTTGGAAATTTACTTTTAATGAATTAACACTCACAGGGAACCATTTTTATCTTAATGCTATTCTGCAAAATCACAAAATCACATCACGAAATAGTATAAAGCTGTAATTCAAATGTCAAAAATCTAAAATAAAAAATCAATCGAATAAATTGAATCAATTAATTAGAATTAGAAAATCATTAATTTACCTCATTTCCAAAATTACAAAGGCCTTCAGCATTAGAATCTAATTTAGAAAAAAACGTCATGAAAAGCTTGAAGTAGCTCAAGGTCACAACCAACTCTAGGTCTATATTGAAATTTTGGATTTAGATAGTATGCTGCAATAGTTATTGAGAATTAGTATGTGATAATAATATAAACATATTATTATTAAATGTGAATATCGATGAAGAGGATATTAATTGATTACTACATAGGAAATGATGTTTAAAGGTTCTATCACAGCGATCTGCGATGATATATGTACCCGCTCTACTTTGGCTTTGAGTCGTATAAATTTGTCTTCATCAAGCGAAGATCTAAACTCGTAAGCAAATAGCATGATTGGAGCGACTTGAATCAGCAATGAAACCTTGTGTATGATGCCTCATAAGATGGACACCTAGCCTGTACCTTCTTCCAATGTCGCTGAGTCAAACATGAGTCTTTCGAAACCTCATGTCGACATGACTAAACATAGGATGTTCATTTCATTACTAATAAAGACTTTCTTCAAATCCAACCTCTTTTTAAGGCGCTCAAAGGGCTATATAGTTTGTTACCAAATCACCATTTGCTCCGGGCCTTTTTGATATCTCCACCACGATTTTATCGCATTTTGAAACAACGACTACTGATTATAAATGAAGTTAGTTATCTTCGAGAGCATTCTAATCAAGCTGGCAACCTATCACTTTTTACCAATGTCTTCAAACATTAAATCAATGGGTGTTACCACATGAGTCTATCTGATTATGTTTCTTCGCATCCAACTAACTTTCCGCTTTCAAAAATGCTGATCCATTATATATTTACGATTTGCACCACATTTGCTTCTCGACTTCCTTACGATAATGTCCTTGACAAACCATATATATGTTTGTTATATTTAATCTTATTTGGCGCATCAACAATTTGAGAAAATTATACTTCCTTTTAGATATACCATGAAATTAATTATACTCAATTTGATTTGGCTGCAATTCATCCATAACATATTGGCTGCATCCATATATCTCATTTCTCCACTTTGTATGTTATTGTAGCTTGCATGTCTTTTATACTTCATTTCTGAAATGCTTTTGATTTCGTATGGAGATGGTGGTTCGATGTTCCATCCTACATATATAAGGTAAAGAGAAGATTGGTTAGTAGTTTGCAAATTTGCAATCATAATTTAAGATAATAATGTCATTATTAAAACATAATGTATAATTAGACAAAGCTTTGCTTGTTTTCCAAAAATCATGTATTCTTAAAATGATGCGATCGTTTTTGAGTGGAACACTTTCATATGAAGAACTTGCTAATCAACAATACGTGTATATTTCCTTGATTAGACACCTTTGGAACAACTATTTTTTCAAGCTTTTTTTATCTTTGGCCAGGAGCTTGTACAATGATGGTGCGATTAGGCGGTGATGGATCGTGTGTCCAGACACTTTTGTCTTTGCATACGTCTTGATGGATCACACAGTTTGTGAAGACCCATCTATTGCAATTATGCAAAAAATAGATCAAAATTACATTATTCTATACATGATTAACTGAAAAATGAATTAAGTATAAGATTTACCTATTTTCTTTTGTCTCTCATAAATCCTCTTCCAACTTTGTTCTAGTTTTCACATTCATTTCTGTACATTCTGCGTCACATACGAATATTCATCACCTTATCGAGTGCGTATCGGCCACGGATCACGTATATCACATCCTCATTGTCCTCCTTCTCCTCATCATCAATGCGTACAGTGTGATGTCTTCCTCGATATCTTACTCGTAATTTGATTAATTTCTTCATATCGTAGTTTTTATCGCTTTTTGTTTTACTTTTCATTCTAAAAGTTGTTTGTTCTTGTTTGCTGACATTTGGACATACTTAGGATTTGAATGGGGATCGTATGTAGCCAGTGAGGCTTTTAGCAAGTAATTCTACCATTTTATCCATTCGCAGCAATAATTGCAAATTGTTCCATTTTTATTTCCCTCAAATATGTGCAACCTCCATACGAATCTAGGCTCACACATGTAGTCATCCATACAAACACATATGATTTTATTAAATGAAATAAGATCATTATGGTAATATAATATGATATCATTATGATAACATTATATAAATATAAATTAACATAAAAAGAAGTGAGATCTAAAGTTTCTAACATGATATCTAACGTAATTTACAAACTTTAAACTAATAACATGATGTCAATATAATAGTTTAATATTATATGATATCTATGTTATTTAATATTAAATATGATATTTAAAATATATATAAGTTTCTAACATGGAATGAATTATAATTGTTTAGTAATATGTTTTAAGACCTAAGTTTCAAATATTATATAACTAAAATTAATGTAAGTAATATATTTCAAATTACTTTAAATAAGATTATAGGCTGTAGTATATTTCAAATTTAATATACTATGAACTAATAACTAATATAACTATTATAATTTATTAACTAAAATTTATATTAATTAAGTATCTAATATGAACTAAGTAATATTAGATATAAAAGATCTAAATTTCTAACATTAAATAGATTTTCTTAACTAAGTTTCAAACATATATAACTAAAATTTAATGCAAATAGTATATTTCAAATTACCTAAAATAAAATTATAATATAAAAATATTTCAAATTTAATGTACTATTAACTAATACCTATAATATCTAATTAATTAACACAAAATTATATTGGTGGTAATAATATAAACTAAAATAATATTATTAAGATATCTAAGAAAGATCTGATTTCTAACATGTAGCTATAACTAAGTTTCAAACATTGCTGCTTTATTTAATATGAAAGTAATGTATTTCAAATTACTAAAATAAGATTATAGTATAAAAATGTTTCAAATTTAATGTACTATTAACTAAATAACTAATATAATTAATTAACTAAAAATTATATTAGTTGGCTGTATATGAACTAAAACCAGCCAACCCAGCCAAGATATTTAAGAATATCTAAATTTCTAACATGAAATAATTATAATTGTTTAATAATGAGATGTGTAATATCTAAGTTTCAAACATTATATCTAGCAATTTATTATTATCAAATTAAAATAAAATAAAAACTATAGTATAAAAATATTTATTATAAACTACTTCCAACACCAAAATAAAGAGCTAAGATAAATTTAAAAATAAAATATACTTAAACACAAAATTAATTCACAAAAGAAACATACCTTGAAATTAACCTTATATTTATTTATAATTGCCCGAAACCTTAAAAACCAAGATCTTTAAAATATTAGGATAAAAAACGAAAAAAATAATTTGAGTCAGTGGAGCTTAGATGTGGATAGATGAGTTTATATTAATGAAATTTATACATGATTTTAGAGTAGTACAAAGAATTGGAATAAAATAGTCATTACAAGTTGTCTAAAACAGATTTTGTGATTTATTTATAACCGTTTGATTTATTTTTGGTTGAATCTCGACCATTGAATCATCGCATATGCTCCCAGTCACCAAATCATTCTATTTATTAGAATCAAGCTTTAGATTTAAATCGCTTAGAATTGGATAAAAATATAACTTAGTTTGATGCATTTAAAAAGGCGGATGAAATCTACACCGTTTGATCAAATCATGACAAAATCTGGATGGTTCATATCACAACCATAAGCGCATGTCTCCTAATCTCAAAATTTCACCGAAATATCGGAAATTTTTTATATTTCGCCTATATTTAAGCGATTTTTTCCCGATTTTTTGGCAACCGACTATCGGTTAATATCGTGTCGGGACCAACCGATAACCAATATTTCGGCCGAAAAAACCGAAATTTTGTTCTTTGGTGTTAATAGATGAATCAACTCAAATTATGTGATTATTTCTTTAACAATTTTTTGATATAATGTATATAATAATCAGAAAAATATATAAATTTAGGAAAATAATAAATTATCATAATTTGTTTTATATAATTAAATTATAGTTTATATATATAATTATAAATAGATAAAAATTAATTTGATAACATAAATTACAAATTTTATATATTTTAATATTTTTGTTATATCCGATATATAACAAATCAAGTATATGGGGCTTTTGATTATGTAGATGTATTATGGGGAATTAATAATTCCTCTCATCATAGAAAATATCAGTGTAATAAGGGGTAGATAACTGAAACTGGTATGAGATTCAGATTTTGATTTTTAATATAGGTTTTCTAGAATATGATTTGATCATTTTTTTTATTTTTTTTAATTTATTTTCAGGTTATTGCAACATAAAAAATTTCTCATTTCTTTATAATAAATATTTTATGACAACTTTTAAGAATATATTTGTCCCTTACAAACATATATCTTTTAAATGAGTTTTGAAAATTATGTGAAATATTTGTAAATTTTGAAGGCTAATTATCCCTACAATACATCATAGAATACCATTTTACAAATCTCCTAAGTACATTTAAGTTCTCTAGGAATCCAAATTCTTATATCTTTAATTTTCTTTAAACATTACTTGAGCTCTTTAAAAAAAAAAATCAATTGAAACCTAAAATTTTCACTTGAATTTTAATGTTAGAAAGTCTATAGTTTGGCGTTGAGTATTAAATTTAGTTCAGACACCAATTAAATTCTTCTTTTTTTTTAAATACAAAATTCATTATTTCAATTCAAACGTTGACTTTAGATCCAATATTACTCTCAATTGATTGTAGAGATTTAGAATTAATGAAATGAAATGAAATAGGAGAATAAATAAATAAGGCTGGCATTTCATTTGAGCCAGCTCTTCCTTATTAAAAGTTAGTGACAAAATAATCATTTTGAGAAAAAGAATAGCCAAAAAGTATAAAAATTTGATTGAAAAATGAAACAACTTTTCAAGCACAAGTAACTTAACACCCCTACTTTTGGATTAAAAGTCGATTTTTTAAATAATTTTTTTAATAAAGATTAGAGAGAAAATAAATGTAGGACTTACTAACAGTGAATGGAACAAACCTGAAATAAAGTGTGCCTCAAATTTTACGAAGCATATAATAACAGTCACTTGAGCCTCACTTTGTACCAGACAGTTGAGTAGGTTTCCTGTGAGCTCATCACTTTCCACAACTCTAATCAGATTAGTAAATGGAAATTTACCGATTTCTTTCATTTCTTTTTACTTACCAAAACCAATATGAGTTTGAATAACAGAATAAGTACTTTTTTGTTTTCTTTTATATAAGCATATCTTCTAGTACAAGTCGAAAAATGATTAGATGGGAAGTAATATTTTTATTGACTTTTATATTAGTTTTTTGAAAATGAGAAGATTTCTCCAACAAAATTAGCCAGTACCAATTAGATGTTAGAGAGTTGAATTAGAATACATGTTGAAGCGAAGTCAGACGTGGTGTGGGGTTTGGGGTTGGTTGGTCATGGTGGCTTTGCGCCCCAGGAATCCGTCCTGATTGTCTCCGGCTACTTAAAGTGTTTAGTATTTTCTATTTGCCCATTTGTTTCCGATTCTTCCATATCTGATCCATTTATTACTTTGTATAACCAACCCCTTTCCTCCCTTCTTCATTTCTTTGCGCCTCATACTGGTTCTCTTGCTTTCACGATTTCTCTTCTTTTTCCTTTTTAGGGTTGAAAAAATCAACTTCTTATCAAAGTGAAATTGTGATGGCAGGATTGTCATGGAACAGTCCCAGCCAAGGGAAGGAAGTCCGGGGATCAGGTTGATGCAGAACTGCGATCTTCCGCCGCCAGGTGAAGAGGTGTTTGCAGGGTCCAAATAAAACGGTCATATCCTCCATGGATAGGATATGCGGTAGCTGATGGGAGCCACGAGAAAGACGGAACGTGATGAGAAAAAAAAATGGAGTTATTGAGGGACGCTGCATCGTTACAGACACGAGGCAAGGAGGCGGAGGAAGGCGGCGGCTGGTTTATGGCGAAGGAGAGGATTTTTGTTTCCACAAATGCTCTGTGGTGGAGTCTCTGCAGTTATTGGCGTATCGGCAGTGGGTAGGTGGCGGATTTCAGGTGTCTAATTTGCGGTCCCCAACTAAGAACAGCAGAGCAGTGGAGTTTTGTTGGGATGGGAGGATCAGTTGTGGAGGAAGATGGTGAAGGGGATGGGGATTGGAAAAATGATGTGACATTGATCATTGGCTTGCTGGCGTTTTGTTTGGGTATCACATTTTAGTTGCAAATACTTGTTTTGAATTTACGACTTTTCTCTGCATTCTGTGTATCAGTTGTTTGAAAATTACAATCAGTTCTTGAAACATTAATTTTCCTGCACTCTCTGCTCTTATCAGTTATTTGGAAATATTGTAACATGTAAGCAAACAACAGGTGGTGGCGTTTTAGCCTGAGATCCCAGGTTCCAACCTGACACCAGATGTACCCCGGCGCCCACCCAAGAACATAGAAATAATGAGACCTAACTCGAAAGAGCTAAAAAGATACTCAGTGAGGAGGTAAAAGTGCCACAGCCAGCCCTGGCAAAATAATACTATAATATAATGCAGTTAATAGATGTAAAGTAAGAATAGAGTACTCCCAGGTTTTAACCAAGAATAGAGAAAAAAAAAAATTTTTAAAAGTGTAACAGAGGTAGTCATAGAGGCTTTTTAAAATTCTCTCTATGTAAATAAAAATCAACTATCGTTTCTCAAACAGTATGTCTAGAGAAGAAGTTGTAAATATAACCAAATGGCAAAGTAGTTTCTGGGTTGCATGGTGGATGATCAGTTCCGCAAATTCCAAGGTTAGTTGAAACAGAACCCAGATCTGTCCCCATCTGAGTTTGGGTGTGTGTAAAAGGAGTAGGAGAGAGAGGTAGGTAGGGGAAGAGGTGTGGTGCACAAATTCATCTTCCCAACATAGCATAAAAGAGTTCAATTCAATATCCACATGGGATGGGATAAACATGCATGTAAGGTAAACTGTACATTTTAGGTACAGAGGCAGGGCCATTCAACAAAGAGTGGTGTTCCTGTTTCACAGAAAAGCTGGGTTGGGAATTCATATGATGCAAGTTCGGTGTGTACAGACCTGGGCATATCATCATCGCTGCCGCAAAATACTGAGATATTCAGCAATGTGTCTACCACACCTACACCTCAACATGGTTGCATCCATCCACTTTCTCTATGGTGTATCCACAAATAGGGCAGCTCTTACGTGCTCTTTCCTTTGCACCACTCGTCAGATCCCTCCTTGAATTCCTTTATACTTCAGACAGGTGGTCTATGATACTCGGAGGATGTCTGCAGGCATGCCCTACAGAACATACCTCACAGACAAATGGTTCACCAGTCGTGGAAGAAGAATTGGTCCCAGCTCTCCAGGATTGAAGATAAAACAAAGAGGTGTCCCAAAGGCAATCCACTAGATGCTTCCACGAATGCCCCTACAGATGCCTTAAAAAAAGCTCCTCCCATTTATCTCTTACCATTTAAAGATCTCAGAATCAAATCATGAAAGTCCATAACTCATGAGTACAAAGGGTAGGAAACTGTCCCAGCTTCATTGTTGTTCTAAGCCATCGCTCAGCGTATTTGAAACTGCAGAATGCACAGGCTTCTAGACGATAAGCATCCTCTACTTCACACAAGCAAATAGGGCAGGCATTCTTCATGCGGCCTTCGCTACCACTCTTCTCTGCCACTACAAACTATATCTTGCACTTTGCCCCCTTGTTACCACGAATGCAGCTTCCAGGCAGCGCGTTATCCAGGGTAAAATCAGCCTACTTGAGCCCATGGAGGTCAGGCTCCAAATTTCCTTAACCACTCTGATCAAAGTCATCAGCAGATCCCCGCCACGGAGATGGATTTCGAGTTGCTTGCTGTCATGTAGGGCTAGAAGGGACTCAATTAATTTCTGTTTCGCCACAGAAATTTTGTTTGGAGGACCAAAAACCCTTACGCTTATCCAAACAGCCAAAGAATACAAAGCCACTCCTGAGTTTACTGATTTCTTTATTAATGCCATCTCAGAACAGATGGTGTAGAACAGCAGGAGTGAGTTTTGTCTACAAGTCTTCTTCGTTCCAGAGGTGTCTTCTCAATTCCTTGTACAGTTTTTGTAGTATTTGCTGTTATTTTCTCGGTGCAGAACCATTGCATTCTCTCAAACTCCATTTTGCCACTGAAACAAGACAATTTGTACCCATCAGCATTCGGCCATTGCAGAACCTTTTATATCGTGTCATATTGATAGGTTTTCACAATCAAAACTAATGGAAGAACCAAATAGACTCCAGAAATGAGTCTGGTCAAAGATTTACTGATCAAAAGAATATCAATCAAATAAAGTAATAGAGAATACCAGTCTTAGAAATACTATCCAAAAAGTAAAACCTCGAACATGAAAACGAAGGCTGAGCATAAAATTGGTTAACTATGCAAGATAATCAGTTCATTGAATTATTTAGTGCTCAATAAGTGACATCCAGTTCGGGGCTATGTCATGGTGTGTAAAAATTCCATAATGAAAACATTCTGAGATTACCACAGCAATTTGGGTAGATTAAAAACTAGGTCACCAAGTCTATTTTAAAGTTTCTGCACCATTCTTTGCTAGATCCCAAATCAGGAAAAAGGAACAAAAATCCCTCTAACACTGTTAATGCAAGAAGTAGGGGTCACAATATCCTTTTTGTTTTTGTTGAGGGGTGTCAATATCTTTTACTGGTGTTCTCATAGTTCTTCCATACGAAACACAGCCGTGAGAATTCTATCCGTGAACAGCAAACGCGGAAACGATGGAACTTGTTAACTAACCTATTCTTTGTAAGTTTACAACTTAGAACTGATAGCTTTACCTGGTGGTGTCTGTTAACAAATGACGATGATAGAAATTCCCAACCGACTTAAGAAGAAACAAAAGTGTAGCGGTAAGATTTTATGGTGCCAAACAACTAGGGAGAAATGAGTTTCACTGAAGCTTCATGCGCAAGCTGAAAGCGCACCAGTAGCTTCGCTGAATTTCACCTCAGCGTCGCACCGGCGGCGGCTGGTAGGCATATAAATGTAATAACAGATGAGTACTCTAAATATTTTCAATTAAAAGACCATCTCAGTGAATGAAAAACAGAGAGAGTGAAAGCCCTTTGAGTGAGCAGAAAAGTTTATTTCAAGTTTTGCAAAGTCAACTTTAACATCAAACCAATCCTGAATATAGTATACAGAAGCCTCAAGTTAGTGAAAAGATATATAAAAATGCATTGAAAACATGAAATGATTATTGGTTCATCCATTGACTAGCTTCTGCAGACACTATAAAATACTCTCTCAATGCATCCAGTTAAAGTCACCTAGTTTCAAAGCCGCATCGTGGCTGACAACAAAGTTATCCGTCCAGTGAAGTAACCTAATCTATGGAGTTGGTCAGCAAAGAATGCCCTCTTGGTAGGACTAGTATTTGCACAGGCACCACAAATCCCTGGAGTATTGAAAGCTCCAAGTTTTAATAGTATCAAAGAAGAATGTTCTTCCCAGGTGAAAGCGTAAAACATGAGACCGGTCAGGAGAGGCTTCATATTTAAGGATATGGACTTCGTGATTCCCCGGTAAATTTCTACTCAGTAGTCCTCTGTGTTTGAGAGTTCATTATAACTTAAGAGGGCGCTGGCGTCGAGGGAGAGGTGAAAGTCGGGAACGTTCATCTTTAACCATTCCGGCAATGATGCGATAACAGCGCTAAAAGGTCAGAATATCCATCGGCAGAGTCATATCGCGTATTCATTAGCTCTCGTATATAAGGTACTATCTGATTTATTTAGACTAGTTTTATCTGTCCTCCTAAAGTTTAACTTTGAGCTCTCAAAACATTTTGTAATAAATATGTGGCTAATGGAAAAGTGCTTATTTCATCAAAATAGAAAATTAGGAAATATAAACATAGATAATCAATTCAAAATCTAAAATGATTGTAACTATATTTTGGAAGACTATAAGTCGTGTCAAAATAATTTATTATAAGGCATATGTTTGGTTTGTATTAGAACTCCAAAGAAGAAAATGAATAGAAAACCTTTCAAATTTGAAGTAAATTATAATTTCAGCTAAATACTAAAATAGCTGTCAATTAAAATCATTTAGGCTAACGATTTACCCTCAAGTTTCAAACTTTAGAAAATGAAAGAGGAAATTAAAAAAATCACCTATAATATAATATTAGATGAATGAAAATAAAATAGATCTAAAGTTAATAAATTAATTTAATAAACTAAAAATATATTTGTAATTTTAAATATATTTCTATAGGGCATTATAGGGCACCTTCATTTAGATATAAATATGGAAAATTGCATTTAAAGTAAAAATAAAATATATTTATGAAATGAACACAAATATTTGTATATAGGGTTATATGAGAGTGGTTATATTTTCTTAAAATTATATAGCTTGTTTAATCTTTAATAGCTTTAGCAAAAAACTATAGAAGCTTATTATTTAAAAATAAAATTAAAATAATTAAATAATTTTTTATGAGCTGGCAGTAAAAGTAAGAGATTTGAAAAGGTCAATTTTTTGATGGATATAATATAAAAATAATTAAAATAATGTGATATGAGACATATCAATTTATTTATTTTTCATTCCAATTTCTAGTATAACCAAATGATGAATGGAAAAATGTCAATCATTCCTATGTAAGATTCCTAAACTATCCAAACACTAGAATAGAATCAAATTAGTTTGATTCATTCTGCTAAAGTGTCGCAATGGAGTGATGTCTTCTCATTCTAACAAAACAAACACACCTACAGAAGGGAGCTAAAAAGCTTCCCATTCGTGTTGCAGACTTAACATCGAGGGAGGCTTCATGTAGTAAGGGTGCTACTGGCTTTGCATTTCCTGAACTTCACTTGTCCATCATGGTCGAGAGTTACATGTTAGAGGGTTAGCAGATCTCCTTATCAAAGTCCTGTAGACTCACTATTAGGGTTTGAAAGGATAGAAGAAAAGAGAGCCTAACGAGCGTAGCTTAATTACATAAGATAAAGACACCTATATATACACACACACAAAATAATAACAAAAGAAACAGAAAATTTAAAGTAAGATATACTGACAAAAAATATATAGAGGAAAACCCATATATCAAAGAAGAATTTTTGAGTTTATCGGCCACTCCCAAAGATAGTATATAAGTCATTGGTATACCAAGCTTGGCTACATATGTACTTAATCAAAGAGGGTCCGTCGTTAGGTCCTGGTAGGTGTCCTGCTTCCTAGAGTGGCTTCCTGATTTGTAGAGATTCTGCCTAGTGAAAGAACTGTATTAAAAAGAAATATCCGACGGGTAAGATCCGACCTGAGAAAATCCGATGGAGAAGATCCTGACCGAGAAGATCCGAGAGAAAGATCCCACATGAGGCATCCAGCCTGAAGACGGGCCACTCGTGTCCAGTCCATATTTCCTGATAAAATATTTGTTTTGAGGAAGAAAATAATACTTTTCTTTAAATGAATGGTAAGTTAATTTTATAAGATGTAGACACCTATATATATACAAAATAACTAACAAAAAACAAAATAAAGTAAGAAGCAAGATAATTTTATAAAAATGGTGAAGTTTTTATCGAAAAACAAATATTATAAAGATAGGAAAAGTTCCTGTGAGGCAAATGCAAATAAAAGGGAGCCTAAAATGAAACCATATGCAAAAACAAATCTGATGAACTATCATCCCCAACTGTAGAGCCCAAAACAAACAAGGCTGGGTTGATACTATAAAGCAACTTAAGTTCACAAATTGGAAACAAAGTTAACTTTTCGGCAAAAGAACTCGCTTTTCTAACACCAACCATTTCACAAGGCCAGAAGCTCCAAAAACAGCATGGTGGGGCTTATCCATATTTTTCAGCGCTTACTCCACCCGCGTCACAAGCTAAAGGGTGAAGGACCAAATGCGTGGAGTCCCAGCCATCCGCTAACGACAAAGACTCCCGCCGTTATTTTTAAGGCAACAATAATCCAGCGCGGCTTCGCGGGAAACATAAAACAAAAGGCAGGTGAATAATCCTTTGATTCTCTCATATCTAAGAGTACTAGGCTTTGCATTTCCCAAACATCACTTAAGAAGTTTCAAGTGAGAGTGTTGCATGTTGAGACATTAGCAAGTCATTTTAGAAGGTACAATGGTTGAAGATAAGGTTCAGATGAATTCTTAAAAGCTGCACGATCATAGGTGGTGGGCAACAAATCAAGCAACAGGGATCTACAAACCCATATGAAGATAACTCAACCGGCGATTCACTTAGTAAATTATGATTTTTCTTTTATACGCGTGCTGTGATATTAATGAAATGACGCTAAAGTGGCGACTTAAAGATTGCACAGTATGAGAAACAACCCAAACTGTGACAAAAAAGCCCATCTAAAGATGGCAAAATATTCTGTTTCTATTTAAAGATCAACCAATCACAATCCCATTTAAGTTTGAGTGATGAATCTTTCTATGAGAAAATGATATTTTTTTCACGTCAGCTTCATTATCCAAAGTGAATTAGTTGTTTGGATTTATTTTAAATTTTATTGATTTTTTTTGTGCCTCTGAGAGTAATTGAGAAAAATGGATCTTTCGTATCGAATGCAAACACCCAGCTTTTGAGAAAAAAGTAAAACAATCTCAAACCAATATAGCAATATAAAGCCCTAACTCTTACATGAATGCAAGTTTCCTTTCCAACTAGTTTCTAATTCCCATACGCAATACCCCTCGGCTGACGCCGATCATGCCCAAATTGTTACAAAGATAACTAACAAAAGTTTTCGCAAAATATCTCCTAATCGTTTCTTCGCTTCCATTGCATCTGCGCAGAAACAACCCCAACCCGATTTCACCTGACAAATGACAATTCACCCTAACGCTCACCGTGGTTTGCACGGTCCTGGCAGTCATCGCAGCGTGCTTGAGGCCGATAATCGGTTTCGATGCTCACTTCCATCGTTGCCCGTGCAACCATATGATCTCACATATGGAGATCTGCCGCAGTTTATAGCCCGTTCCGCACTAGACGCAAAGACAACACTTCGCTTCATACTTTTCCAGATCAAATTTCCATACCCTATCTTCTTGGTCTCGCCCATCTATGTCCTAAAACACTCCACTCGTAAAAACCATGCTTTTAAAAAGTAATATACCATGTCCGGGAGCTTTCGCAGTACGATAGTACCCATTGGGCTGCCCAATGACTAATCCGTGGAAGATGATATATACTAACCTCAAAACACGATCAATAAACCATATCCTCGACGAAGCATCAGAAATAATTTAATTTCTCAACTAGTCTTTTGTATCTCTCAGGGTCTTCAAATAGGTCTCCTTCCTTGGTGATCTACACATAAGGAGTCATAGAAGTACTACACAGTTTGGCATCCACTTTTCAGATAACAAATCGCGGCAATATATTTGTTTGTGATAACTAATTCCCTACTTACTTTCATGACTAAGAAATACTTCAACATTCCAAATTTTACTATATTAAATCGACTCACAAGAAAATGATTTAAGAGATAATATACCTCAAAGCCACTCTGTAATTATTTGATGACATGTCCATATATACTCATAAGCTTAAAGAGCAAAGTAGAAACAAACTTACTCTTCTACATGACAAATTTCTAACTCCGCTCTAACTCGAATTTGCAAACCAAGCACCTGAACTTTGTTTCAAAACCATACGTAGATTTCGAAGATCACACACTTTCCCTATCTCCCCGAACAAACTCCGAAGCCTAAGCCCACGTGAACTTTCTTCTAAAGATCTCCATGTAGAAATGAGACAGTCTACGCGTTCCCAACCAGGCAAAGCGCAATAAATAGTAGCCAGCTGGATGCGCGCCTATGTTGGTCTGGCCGCAGAGAAAATGGTGAATGGTTCCAATGTCATAAGTCTCGAGCATACTGAAGAAAAGACGGCCTTCAGACCCAAGAATAACCCATCGGGATTAGCCATCGCAAACACCTAACAACAACCAACGGCCTTCTTTCAAAGAGGTAAGGCACCAGTCTCATGTAACATCAGTCGCCTTCCAAGTTTCCTCATTTCTCTGATCCACTCACAATTATTAAACGTGTAGATCTTCACTGATGTTAGGAAGAGAGATGAATCAAGAGATGCACAAGAAATGCAGAGTTGCTGCCAAATACAGTAAGAAACAAACGAAAAAGATCGTGAACACACCGGCTTTAACTTTTGCCAGAAGAATCTAAGATCATCATTCAACTGATTTGATAAACGAACAACCTGCAGTGAGGGTTCTCTACAGAATATACCGAGTAATGGAAGGTTAAACAAAGAACCGAGCTAAAGTAGGGAGCCAGTAGTGTGCTGTCTGTTTAAAACTGAGCTCATCATCTCCTGGGTCTAAGAAGATATGGTTTAAAAAACATACTTCCCAAAGCGGTCAACATCGTGACACACAAAAGAACGACAATAACACTGCACCCTTTTGAACACCTAGAATAACAAGGCAAAGATACACTAAAGTGACTCTGCAACTAAGCTTGGGAGATCCCATGGTTCACATTCCCAACAGCGTGAGTGTCCAAATGGCCTTGAGATCATCAGGAACAACGACTATTCAGTAACCTAAGAGTAAGGAGTAACCCAATTAAGAACTCGCTCGAGGGCATCCTATTTATCAAACAGCCAGACTACATGTACCAAAATGTTTAAGAGTATCTATTCAACAGTATTCCAAAAGCCTCAGTGAAGATGTCGAGCGATTTCCTCGCTTGTTCCACTTAGGGAAATATGTGATCACAGTTAGAGGTCCTGACAGTTAATCCCACGTTGTGAAGGACTGGAAAATTCTCTGAAGTAAAGTTTACTTTTGACATTACGGTCTCAATGCTTGAACAGAGACATGGAATTGTGTCCTATTTCTGTGCCACAAAAAGGTGTCGCGCCTCAGAAGATCAAAACTGAGCCTTCTGTTATATGTTTCGTTTTATTACTTAGAAAACGTTCACAAAGTAACGAAATAGTTAAACAAAGTGGACATAATCGACAAAGACCTCAAACATCATAATATTAACTCAGCAGCCTTAAAAAGTCAGTTGAAAGTCTGTATTATTTCAACATACTATTGTTTTAAGGATGGTCTATACAGTGTTCAATTAATTTATATGATTTAAAAACAATAGTATACTTTTCTCTGTATCAGAGAGAGAAGAAGTTTTTTCCCGGCAACACACGAATTTAATGATGGAACACTCCAAAAATGTTAATAGAGTTTCACTCATGGCTTTATATGAATCAGTTCTAAACTGTTAATAACCTAGTTTGATCAAAGCATCTAAAATCAAACATGGTTCGAAAGAATGAGATACTACACTATGTACAAGTGAGTTTATCTGGTGAAGAAATAAATTAAAAGAACTCATAACAACAGTATCAGTATTATAGCAAAGTCATGAATTGAAATCATGATCCAAGAACACAAGATGTTAACCCATCCGCAGCGTAATGGGAGGTGGTGGGCAGAAAACGAGGTTTAAAAACTGAAGTTGTTCCAGCCACAGAACGTGGTCAAAAGTTTCACTATTCATGGAGAAAGAGAAATAAAAATGGTAGAATAGTTTTACCTAATTCATCTAGTATGGATAGAAGTAGATAGTTGTACTTCGATAATGAAGACTTAAATTCGATTTTACCCTGAACCTCCTGTTAACATGCTTAGGTATGGCCTGGCACACAACAACTCCTCCTAAGGGTTCCTCGTTAGTCATAGAATCTAACTCCAAACAGATTTGCAACCAAAATAATAGTGTGATTCAGAGGAAGATCCACAACAACTCAACTCGTCCCATAATCCACAAACACCTTGACCAGCAAATCGGCGGATGTAAATCACGGACATAAAAGCAGAAGCTCAAAACATCGCCAAGGGAGTCAAACATCAAATACAAAGTAGTAGATGAGCTTGCTACCACGGCGATTACTTGAGGGGTGAAATTGTGGCCGATGCTATTGGTCACGCAATCAGGCCGATGATGCAGCCGTGGTTGACTTCGCACGCCTGAGAGATTCACTGGGTCGAGTGGAGGATCGCCTGATCGCAAATGATCCGCGGAGGTCCCCGCCCGGCGGATGTTCGCTTCAGTCGTTCTTCGCATGAGAGGTTTTCTCTGAATTTGCCAAAATTTTCGCTTCCTTTTGATCAAATCCCACCGCTCTAATACCATGAAATTATACATAATCAAGGAAAACTCAGATCTTCATTAATCACAAATCACCTATTTATATACAAGATAATCCTAAACCAAATAGAAAATAATTTTAGTTATCATCACTATGCGAATGTGTTTCTCTTTCCAACTAGTTTAATGATACTATAACATTTTAATCTTAAATGAGTTTAAAGCCTGTTTCTCTATGGTCACAATCCTCCAAGATTCTTCAACCTGGTGTTGCCTACTTTTCTTCTCATTTTTCTCATCCCCCTTTTTTTCTCCGTTATCAGTTTGGCTAATCAGAACAGCAAAACTCTATCCCATATTGTCCTTGTTAGTAAATAGATCATTTTCTTTAAAAGCAAAGAACCACTAAATCAGAAAGTCAGTAGTAGTCTCAAATAAAACAACACAAATCAATGTTATGGTACCAAGAACAAGAGAGAGTGAAGTCAATTTGAGTTAAAAGCAAAACAGAAGCAGAAATCGCACCAGAGCCCCCTTAGATGAATCTAGGAAGCATATTTAACACCACATAGGTAATAAGTGAGTAGTGAAACTGATAGATAAGAGTCCATTTATCTAAAGTCCATGAATCATCTATAGTATGAGCATCAAACATCTAAGTGATGTTTAAAATTTCCAAAGACAAGTTCGGTCGGTTGCATTATTATTTCAAAGCTTGTCAAAGTTTTTTTTTTTATATAGCTTCCACTGTCAGTAGTTCGTTCGTTCTTTGAATTTATATACTCAGGCGTATTGTTGCCGTCCGGGATAGTCCATGGAGCTTACCTTTGCAAAGCTTCTTTTTCATAGTAATAAGTCACTATTACAAATTGCCAGATGTAGAAGTATAAGATGCACTATTTAAATTGGAAGTCTAGAAAAAATTATAAGAATCAACCATGACTGACAAAGGTAGCATTGACCAAGCAGCCCAGCCGTATCCCTATTTTTAAGCAAAAACATTCTAAAACTAACCTTAAAAGCCTCAAAGAGAAGGGAAAAGAAGGAAATAATGAAAATTAATCTTCCACACAGTCTGTGAAAGTACAAGTGGTCCATTAATATCAGCAAAACTCATTTAGTTATAAAGGTAGTCATATAACTAGAATACACATTGACATGAATTCAGACAACAGGAAGGATTATATCAAACTGTATGTTAATACTTGAATATGTTTTCTGACCAAAACATGAAACAACAAAAAAAGCCTGGTATTTATCACAATAATTTTATTTTAAAGCTGAAGCACAGATATAAATTTGAGAAAAACAGGATATATCTCTACAACTTGCAGCCACAAAAAAAAAAGACTAAATAAATCAACAATATTAGACACAGTGATCATGTCTACGCAAACAGTAAATGAATGGTGCAGGTGCGCCTGGCGCAGGCTTTGACAGAATCAAAACATTCTCAATGCGAGATGGAGCCTGAGCAGGACAGGATGCGTAGCTATGAAACACCCGCTGGCACTTGATCTTCTGCCATGAACGACAACCAGACAATACTTTGCCATCTATTTCCTCCAAAGCTTTTGCTGCCTCCAAATGAAGTCTTCCATCGAATGTGATCCATGCTTTCATGAAAGAGTCCTTTGCTTCAGGAGGAAATACCTGGGCTTGGCAAAAATTTCCATGGGGTTTTGTCTTAGACATGAAAGGAGAGATTTCTCTAAGAAGAGCTTCTTCACAAGCACCACATGAAGGGGTGTCTACTGCATCTCCTCTGACCAGAAAAAAATCCAAGATTCTCCTATTCGTAGCAGTCTTCAACTCATCTAAAATTTCAGCTTCAGAAAGTTCTTTATCAAGCCCACCGATCACCACAGAATCCATGTACTTTGCACTGCTCTCACATCGAAGATACCTCCCTCCTATCAGCAGATCAGAGAAATCATGGATCAAGGAATCAACATCATGTCTATCACATTTCACAATTCCAAACCCTTTACTTTGTCTACGAGGCCAAGAAACTTTTGCTTTCACAGCAGGAAATGGATACACTTTGTGATTGCCTCCCAATGTTTTGCGAGAAGGAGTTGCAGCTGGCAAAGGAGCCTCAAAAATTCAACTTCATTTTAATTCAGTAGCCTTTTAGCAGAATCTGGAGTAAGAAATGTTATCCTGCCCCATCTTTCCTCACTATCTTGTCCACTGCCTGTGAATTTCTGAAAAGAACAAATACTGCCAGAGGTATGCTCTTCAAGATACATCAAGAGCTCCTTATCATCAGTCGTGTTCGCATCTGAATAAAATACATCAATGGATAAGCATCTCTTTTCGAGCTCCAGGTGCTTGATTTCAGCACCAGCTCCAAATAGCGCCAGAGGAGGTGCTACACCATGTTTTTTAGAATATAGGCATTCCTCTGTGCATTCATTCTGCAACCATTTTTGTTCATATTCCAACACATCATTTACAATACGAAAAACCTTTTCCATGTCCTTTGAAGAAGCAAATAACAGAATCTCATTCTGATCGACCTTGACTTCAACACCTATACGGATATCCATACAGGATGTCCGAATTTGTGATATAAGATGAATCAAGCTACTGTTGGCCTTTCCACAAAATTTTTTCAGGAGAGTGCTTCCAAAGCCAGTGATCTTCCTCGTTTGCAGTTTCTGGCTCTCCATCTTAGAAACATCCAAACAGAGTGGGAAGTGGAGGGCAAGAGTCGATATCAAGGCAGTTACACGAAACCAAATATTGATTAGATATTGACAATATTTCACCAAAACTACCCAGCTAGGCTTCTCACCAAATATTAGTAAAGAACATGCAGGATGTAACTGAACATATTGTCCAGTTAATGCCACTTGATAACCAAGTTGATCATACCCAGAATACATGGCTACATTTTCTGAAAGGGAGGATAGTATAGCCTTTCTTAAATGCTTATCTTGCATGGTAGGGTTGTGAGGATCCCAACGCCAGTATGTAGGAATAATGATTCTAAGTTCATTTTTAAGGCACTTGTCTAATTCTGACACAGTATCTTGGCATCTTCGCATGGTTGGCATTGATGCTGTTATTATCCCAACTCATTTATTTCTTTTCTCAGCGAATTGAGCGGCTCCCATTCCTTGTAAACGAGAGCAGAGTGAAAGGTCACCATCACGATGACAAAATTGCACCTTGGGGCGATCAGATTTTGCTTCTCTTCATCATTACCAACTCTACAAAAGATGCTACTGGCATTTGCCATAACAGCAGCAAGAACAAGACCCTCTCTACCCAAGTGATGATGAAAGCAACTGAGAATTAGTTTACCGAGCCGAGGCTCAATACCCAACTTAACTAAGTATCGACCTTCCTCAGTCAAATCATAAAAATCATTTGTTAAAGTAACAGCACCTAACTGAACAAGATTCCTGATGTTGTATCCAGCCAAGCACCACCACTAGGTGCATCAACAAAATCAAAATGTTCTAAATTCTTGATTCCTAAAGCAAGAATCCTTAGAACTGCAGCCCCAAGATATGGACTCTCACAGTCTCTCAGGTCCTGATGAGGAGGCATCAACTCAAAATCATGCTTTGAATAGAGTCTGTAACACCTTCCCGGTTCAGTTCTCCCAGCCCTGCCAGCCCGTTGATTGGCAGAACTCTGGTTGATGCTGCAAACTCTAAGGACATTCATGCCAGTGCCAGACTCGAACCTACTCTCTTTAACCATGCCAGAATCAATAACATACTTCACCCCTGGAATTGTCAATGAAGTCTCAGCCAGATTTGTGGAAAATATAACTTTTCTTTTCCCAGGGTAGCTCTGGAAAACACGGAACTGCTCCTCACAAGAAAGTTTTCCATGTAAAGCCAGTGCAACTGCAGAAGGAGCCTGAAACTTCTCACATGCCCATTCCACCTCCATTTGAGAGGTCAAAAAGGCAAGAATTGTCCCCTCTTTCTCTGTTTTGTGGATCTCGTTCGCCATCCTCATAACATCTAAAACATAGGATGCAATAGAGCCAGAACCAGAAGTTCCTCCAGAAGCAGAAGGGACATATCTGATATCAACTGGGAAGTTTCTCCCCACCACATGGAAGGTTCCACAACCAAAAAAGTATTTCGAAAGCTGGTCTGCATTCGCTGTTGCAGACATTATGGTAACCCTCATATCAAGCTTCTGAGAAAGTAAAAGCTTTAATCAAAGCCAAAGAAGGTCCAGTATTCAAGCTTCTCTCATGAGCCTCATCAATAATGATACATGAGATCCCAGACAGGTTCTTATCATTCATGTAGTGTTGCAATAAGAAACAGTGATCAGTCATGTATATTACCTTGGATGAGACTGCTGAGATGAAAATGCGGATAAGCAGATTATTGAATCATGTTCACTAACGCCACTACTTTCTTCCCCTAACCCTATGTGCCAGTGAGATAGCGCAATCTTGGGCTGGAGTACATCTGATGGAATCGTGCAGCAATACCAGAGTCAATAAACTGAACCAACTGCGTACTTTTTCCGGAACCAGTCTCTCCAATCAAAACCATTATCTGTCAAATGGTAGTCAGAAGAAACAAAAAGAGCAAAGTTAAACAGAAAAGGATCTCAGATATCTACTAACAATGAAGCGTTCAAATTGAACATAATAATAATATTAATAATGAAGAGTCCAAATCGAACTTTATTCCAATAATGAAACATTCAAAATTGTAGACAGAAATCAAAGAAAATAAAAATAAATAAATAAGCAGAATTTTCCAGATATGCCAGAAATTACAACACGGTTATAATTGAAAGAAGCGTCATAAAAAAAGTTACCCTTCCTTGACCATGCTTCACTATCTTTTCATATAAGAAGTGATGCTAGAGGACATAATGCAAGCAGTCCGAGGTAGGAGAGGCAGATATGTATGAAGAGTATCACCCACCCAAGTATCATTAAACTCTTACAAATTAGGAAGCAAAAGAACTATGATTCATTCATCTCATCACAGCTTAAATAAGAAACAAAAATTCATTGCATTGAATTATTAAATACATAGAAAGATAAAAACATTCCCACAATGTACAAAAGTTGCTAATAAGCAAAAACATTCTTTTCCTCATTAAAAAATGAAACAAGTTTTCCAATTTATCAAAGCCATGTACAAGCCCAAATATCACCTATACACACTTATGGTAGTGCAATTCCCCACTAAAGAAAGAATTTGCTTTGCTTTTCATCTGGCTGAAGGATTTGCAATTTCATTAACTAATGCAGTACCTAAGAAAGGAGCTTCACAACTCTCAGGCTAAACCTAAAATTTGGCAAAGTCACCCATCAACCTTTCAGCAAACCTTTCTCCCGCTAGGATGTTCAAGGAAATGACACTTATCAAAAATAAAAGAACAAGATGCTCATGAAATTACCACAACTGAATCACCTATATATTGGTTAGATAAACACATGGCCATTGCCTATCGCAAAGCCTCCATAAGAGCTAGTAGATCTCTTTGAATGGGAAAACACTCTATGACAGGTTTAGAATAGGTTCTCAATATTACATAAAAATGATTTCCATGAACACCTTCTATCCCATGCTGGGTTACCAAAAGAACATTGAATCAAATAAAATTTACGAAATCCACTAGAGGCAGCATGCAAACAGAAAGTACCTACCAAACTATAAGCCTTTGGACATAAAAGGTTTTGATCCAGTAATATTAGATTCAAAGGGGTTCCTGCAAAGGTATTGCTAACAATCATCCGTACACAAAACAGCAGGGGAGAAAAACCGAAACTTCATAGGGGGGTCTCTAATAACCTAGCTTTCAAACTAAAAGTATTAGGCATTTGTCTCTTCCCACCTGAACTAAATTAAAAACAGACTAGCCACATGCCAAATAATCCTGCCTCTAAGATGCCTATAAAACCCTGGAAAGGAATGATCCTCATTTCTTCCACACTTCTGAGAAGGAACTAAATCCATCCTAACAATACTGAACAACCGATGCCAAAATCCCCAAGCTGCTGAATAATGTATAACAAGATGACCAATTGTTTCCCTGGTCTCCAAACATATAATTCAAACTGAATTCTGATAGGCTCCAAATCCAAATAACCTATGTGAGGAGGAAGAAGGGAAAGAGCAGCCCAGTTGACAATTTAAAAGACTGCAATGTTAGGTGATATTAGGGATACTGAGTCTCGTTGTTATGGCATTTTTATGTCTCGCTGTGAGTGCATTATCTTTTGTGTATTTCGTGATCCTTAGAAGGGTCATTGTGGTCCTTTTGGGTGGCTTTCTAAAAGCAGTTTGTTAGGAGGGGGATCTGAGAGCAGGGATTGAGGAGTAGTGAGCAGGTTTGTAACCTGCTGGGAGGTCGTGTAGAGGGGAAATCATACAAATATGTAATTACTTTTTCATTCAATGGAGAGAGATAAAAATTGAGAATTGCTTACTTGCAGTGAGGGGCCTTGAGGACCCTATCAAAGTCGCCGTAAGCCCTTCTCTCTAGTAGAATTTGATTAACGTTGACCTTCTTGTTAGCTACTAACCAAAAGCTTTAATCTTAAGAACTTGTAGGAACCCCCATGAATCCTCTGCCAAGACAAAAAATTGGATAAGATTGTAAGAAACTGAAAAGACTCCAGGTAGCAAAGCTAAGAAAGAAACCTAACAAGCTTAGGGACACATATGGGAGGAGAGGGCCATTGATTGATATGGATTATAAAGCAAAAGAGAAAATGAGTTCCTAAATTTCCTAATAAAAATATCATCAGGAGCAAGAGGAAAAGCCCCAAAATGGAAGAGATAAGAGAACATCTCATCCTTGATGCCCCAAAGGGATCTAGACTGACAACTAAGAAGCTGACTCACCAATCCTTCTCCAGATTAGATCATTCCCTACTGCTAAAGGATGGAGATAACACTTCAGAAGGGTGCTGCAATCTACCAAGAAGCTTATCATGCGCCAATTTTGCTATATGATGATTCGGGGAAATAAGAAAAGGGCCCACTCCTTTGAGGTTTGAGAAAATGTAGCTAAGAAAGGAAAGGATTTTTGAACTGTTAAAAGGCTAGTGGATGCATCTCAATTTACAGGTTCTGCCAGTTTTGTTTTCAAGCTAAGGGCCTCAAAGCTACTTTTAAAAAGTTGTGTTGGAAAACTGATGAGTGCCTAAAACACTCATCTTACACCGAAGGCTTGCTCATCATTTTCACATTTACATTTTATAATAATTTTATAGTTTTTGTGGCTAGATCCCTGATTTTGTGTCTGGTGTGGTTACAGGTTCATTGGAGCTGCGAAAGAGCGTACCTTTGAAGCGCTTTGGAACAACGGCGAGCGTGCAAGCGAAGGGATCGGCCACGCCGCGACGTGGGCGATCACACGTCGCGACGCCACCACGCCGCGACGCTACCGGGTGACTGCACTCATCATTTAAAGTACGAATGGCTCAAATTAGGTGTCGGAGACATATCGAGGAAAGGCACCTAATCTTGAGCGCATCGACAGAGACTTGAGGAAGTGCTCTGGATTCGACCGCTTCTATAGTTAGATATTATTTTTTGATAATATGTGATGATGTTTTTAATACTAGACACCTGATCTATTCTCCGATGATGTTCTGCATCTCTTCTGTGGTTACATCAAACCCCGTCACATACAATGGATTAAAGTTTGATCTTTCATGCTAGGTTCAATATATTAATTTGTCACATCTACTTCATACCCGCATTTCAATTATATGATAATGTCCGGCCAATGTTAGTATAATCGCACCGGAGATCCTCGAGATTCGAGAGATGAGGGTATTCAGTGATTCTGGTAGAAGAAATTTTTAGCCGATTCTGTTAATAGAGATATTCCAACTCCGAAGGTGGCATTTTTGGGGGTTAGAACATTTAAGCATTTCTAATGAGTCGCAGACAGACATACCTCGATTCTATTCACTAGATAGCTGATATACCTCGAGAGTAGATATCTCGTAAAAGCAGCATCACTCCGCCTATCGATATACATTACATAAATATATCAATAACAATAACTTTAGTAATCCATCGAACGTGATAGGGGGGAGATGAACTCCTAGGCGCCTGCCACCATTAATTCACTAATCAATACTTACTGCAGCTTCCTTACGAAATTCTACCCTAGAATCATTTATTCGTAGTATCATTCAAAAGGTAACCTCAGAGTCAATTCATCTTTCCTCGTGATCGATATCCGCATTTTAAGTACACTATATTACTGGGGCTACGCTGCACTTACATAAAGTATCTATTTTACACACCGCGTTTCGCTTATCGCATGCGTCACGGAAAGGTTTTAAATTGATATAGAGAAGTATAATATTAGATAGTATTCGAATTTTTCGTTACTTTTGTTATTTTTACAAGCGCCGTAATTTGGTTTTGTTAGTTCGTGTTATTGCAAAGACAGTTTCAAAGGAGTACATGCGATAAAGAAATCGAATTAATCAACACCCGTGTGATCCCCGAGCCGAAAGCACTTCGCATGACAAGGCGAGAACAGAGAATGTAACGCATTAGAATTCCAATAGTCATGGAAAACATCAAGAACAAGATTTTCGCGCGAACAACCGAACCACAGAGAAGCCGAAATGGAATCACTAAGGAATCAAGCGCCTGCAGCCATTTATACAATTGCACGATCCTCACGCTGCTATTGGGACAGCCTGCTTACCACCAACAAATACTCGTGATACGATCGACCGCCACCGATTCAAGCAAACAATTTCGAATTGAAGTCGACTACGCATGCATGCTTCGTGAACATCTGCTCCATTGACTACCCCATGAGAATCCGAACATGCATTTGACTAACTTCCTGGGTCGGCGATACTATCAAGTATAACGAGTCACCGGGCGAATCTTTAAGATTACGTTGTTCCTAATTTCACTGAGATAGAGCCAAACACCGGCTAATCCGCCAACCACCGATTCCACATTACATGGAACGATTTGGTACAAAAAATTTCCGACCAAGTTCTCCCACCTTCAAAATCGCGACAACTTGTGCAAGAGATCAATACGTTTGGACAACTGTAGGAGAACCCAGCGGCATGACATTTCATGAATTATCGCTAAGTGCCCACACCACCGACCGACTAGATGGATGCAAGTCCACGACCTTCTACAATGGTCCGAGAAATGCGACTAGACAATGGATTGATGCTTCAAATAAAGAGCATTGATGAAGAAACCACGCACTGCTTATGAAATCTTAGAAGATGTCATGACCAACACTAATCGCAGAGCCTAGAGAGAATGCCACCAGAACACTATGGTGGCACGTATAATGAGGTCCTCAACACCCAGTGAATCATGTGGCACAAATTTCGACTAAGCAAGCAATGTGACAACAAGGAACCGCAAACGCAATCCAAACCAACCAATGGGAGTTATGTGAATTCTGTGGTGGACCACACAACAGCACGGAATGTCAGTCAGGAAACCCTACAGAGCGTCAAAGATATGTCCAGTTTAATCGTAATTAATCACAATGAAGAAGGGACCGTATTGGGAAACAAAGCATCGTAATCGTAATCGTGTGGTCAAGGTGGCGAACAATCAACCGTAACAAATAACAATCAAGGATAAGTGGTGGTGTAAATAACTGTAACAATATGCCATCAAACCAGCTAATGAACCACCCTCGAGAAAAAAAGTCGATTTAGAACAAGCTTCGGCGACAGATGTTAACTTCCCTCCGCTTTTATGAATGAAACGAAGGCTAACATGCAAAGAAATAGCAACCCAGCTGAACAACTGGCGAAGACAACAGAAGTTCGAGGCACAACGGCCAAATTGGCAAACTTCATCCCATTAAAGGCAAATCGTTCTTTCGGCCGAAGAATTCGTGGTTAACCCAAGAAGAGATGGTAATGAGTATGTTAAAGCAACTATGTCGAAGTGGAAAGAATTGGAATCACAAAAGCAACCCCCAATCGTAGAACAGTTAGAGACTGAGAAGGTCATTCACAGCAAAAGACGATGCACAAAGAATGAAATTTCTTAAGAGAAATACCATCAGAGACCTCATCAAGCAAAGCCAAGATACCGCTTCCTGCTCCTACGCTCAAGAAGCATAAACCGATAAGCAATTCACGAAATCTACGATGCGTTCAAAGCCGCATATCATCCCATTTGTCGATGCCCTGGGAAGCAGATGTCCGGGGCCATGTAAAAATTCATGAAAGACATCTTATCCCATAAGAGACGAGATAAATGATTCAAATGTTGAACTGACTGAGGGAATGCAAGGCTATCCTTCGTGAGGAAGCCTCGCCAATGTGGCTTAAGGACCCAAAGGGGTCACTGGTCCCCACAATTGGAAATGCCATTAAAGAGCACTACATGTGATCTGGGTGCCAAGATTAATCTTATGCCCTTATCCATTTCTCAAACGTTTCTCGACAGGAGAGCTCCTCGCCCGACTACACTCTCCACTACAGATGACCTTGAAGATCCGAGATGACAATGTGGCATTGCCTCAAGTGAAAGGGCTCTAATAAGTTTATCTTTCCAAGAGATTTATTGTTTTTATATTGAGGAAGATAAAGAAATACCAATAATTGGGAAGACCATTTCAGAACCCGGCAATATAGCGAACGATGTACAAGTGGGCTAACCTAAACTCAGAGTACAAGAAGAAGCAAGTGTTCACTGTGTTTAGCCGTGAGGACACCCAAAGGTAAAAGTGATACTTGCTTCACGGTCAAAACGGCTGAGGCTATAGTTGTTCAAATTAAAGTGGTCTCAATCGACCCTTCGAGACTAGCCTATGGAGAATGAGTCCGAGAACCCTGAGCAAAGAGGCGTAAGAATATGTCAAATGGATGGACTCTTTCTGACAATAACACTAAATATTTTGAATCTCTCGGGTGAAGGAGTTAAACGCTGGCCCCATCGTATCGAGCAAATCCACCCAAAATCGAACAAAAACCTCTACCTACCATTTGAAGTATGCATACTGGGGCACCCACTACCCGTGATCATTTCAAGATTCGACCGTACTGAGGAAGAGAAGTTATCGAGGGTCCTCCGAGATCACAAACATGCACTCTATGTCTTCTAGCCGATCTCAAAGGATTCATTCCTTCTAGTGCATGCATCGTATTTACTAGAAGAGGGACATGCATCTTCAAAGGGAAGCTTAATGTAGAAGGTTAAATCCGACAATGAAGGAAGTCGTCAGAAGAAGTGCTAAAATGCATAGACACTCGAGTGCATTTTATCCGTCGCAGATATGCATGGGGTGTTTCTCCGCCTGTGTAAGGCCGGCTAGGGAAGTGGAGGAACAACTGTCATCAGACCGAACAACATCTTACCGCGTCTAGAACAATACGGTGGAGGATTTGTATTGATTATCTAAGCCGAACAAGGCCACTAAAGATCACTTTCCTTTGTCGCTTCTAGATCGATGCTCGATCGACCAGCGTGTTATGAATATTATCGCTGACGGATATTCCTGCTACAACCAAATCGCCATACTAAGATCGTGAGAAGACAACATTCTCGTCTTATGGAACATTTGCCTTCCCATGATGCCCTCGGACTGCACGCACCACAGTACTTTTCACGATGTATGATGGCCATATTCTCCGACATGGTGGAAAAGACGACGAGATCTTCACGGATCGATTTCGCTAATGGGAAATTCATTTGATAATTGCTTAAAACTCGAGAAACAGATCTAAGATGAAGACACCAACTTAGTTCTCAATCGGGAAAAGTGTCATTTCATGGTAATAAGAGGGTATTTGGTCTGACATCTGGATCTCAAGAAGAGGGATAGAGGGTGATAGGCGAAGATCACAATCGAGAAGTTACCTCCAATCCGTCGCAAAGGGATTCAAGTTTTCAGCCACGCTAGATTTTATAAAGTGCTCATCAAGGATTTTTCACTAATTGGTAAAACCGCTCGTCTTGAACCCGGCGAACCAAGGGATCCCATTTGAGTTCGATTCGCAATGTTGCATGCATTCTCGTTGTCAAGGATAAGTTATTTCACCCTATCATTGCGGGCAATCGCATTGTCTTTCCGCTTCAACTCATGTGCGACGCCGCCGACTTCGCGATTAGCGCTCGGGGCGTAACCAGAGAAAATCTTTCAGTAATATATTATGCCAAGAGTAACTCTAAATGATGCTTCACCACCATGCCACTACGCAGAAAGAGCCGTCGTCATCAGGTTTGCTTTTGACAAGTTCGTGCCATATTTGATTGGCAACAAAGTCGTGGTGCACACTGATCATTCTGCCATTAAGTACTGGATGACCAAGAAAGATGCAAAACCCCGACATCCTAAGGGGTCCTCTGCCGCAAGAATTCACGTGGGAAATTAAAGACAAGAAAGGCACCGAGAATATATGCACCATCTTTCACGACCGAAGGAGCCGTAGATGATGTCCCATCGAATCGACGACCTGCACGAGAAACTCCTAGCTATCGAGGAAAAGCAGGTACCTCCATGGTTCGCTGATTATGTGAAATTATTCGTAGCTAAAGTAGTCCCTCCGGAATTTAACTATCAGCAGAAGTAGGTTCTTCTAATAATCTTAAACACTACTACTGGGATGGAGCTAACCTTTACGTATTGATCGCGCCGATCGTCATAAGGAGATGTGTGCCCGAAGATGAAATGCGTATATCTAAAACCATCAAGCCACACTCTACCGCGGTGGGGCGGACACTCGTGGCCGTGAGAACAAAGAAATTTAAGGTGCGTTTTAACTGGTTTACTGCCTTCCTCATTTAAAGATACAGCCATCAATTCGCTTCCACTCAGACAAATGTCAACGAATTGGGAACATTCTGGGTAAAGGACTTGAGCCACCCATGCATCCCATTTCGAGGTAGAATCGCTTTGATTATGGGGGATAGATTTCATGGGACCATTTCCCCGCATCAAAGAATCAGACATCTTGTTACAGAGGACTATGTCTCAAGTAGAAGCGATTCCTACACGCACCATCGATGCCATGTCAGGCTCACTCCAAGAATATATTCACGCTTTGGAACTCCTCGAGCCTTGATCACCGATAATGGTACCCATTTCGCAATAAGGTAATTGACAAGGTCTGCAAAATGGGCACAACACCGGCATTCTGCGATACCACCTCAAGCAGTCAAACTGACAAGCAGAGTTATCAAATCGAGAAATCAAATACACTCGAGAAGACGCTAACTTACCCGTAAGCTGATCGGTCTAAAAAGACGGATCGATGCACTCGGGCATACCGTAGTATTACATTTAAAACTCCTTTTGCATGTCACCGCTCGTAATCGCTTATGGTAAAGCGTGTCATCTTCCAAAGGAATCGAGACGGCCTATCGCTACCACGCTTAAACATGGATAAGCATATCAATGGCGAGAACGACCGCCTCCAACTCGAACTGGATGAATTCAGAAACGAAGCTTATGAAAACGCCCGCATTTATAAGGAAAGTGATCAAAGCCCGCACGACAAAACGACATCACCGTGAAAGGAGTTCACAAATGACAACAAGTTCTATTCACTCGCCAGTGCTTTTCCAGGAAATTAAAGTCTCGATATCCGCCTTCACGTTAACTGCCCACACTATAGCGTGGTTACACATCCCGAGAAAGGCACATTTACAAATACCACCCAACGATCACGTATACGGAGGCGAAGCTCCTGGCTGCACAAGCAAACATTGACAAAGAACAGCATAAGATGTCGTGGTTTGATCATAGAGTTCTGCTCGGTGCCAATACACTGTGTGGTCATCGAGCTAACGACACAACATACGCTTCGGGAGGCAAACCCAAGTGTTCGAACCTTTCCTTCGGCCCCATTCCTAGCTTGTTTGGTTTTTCGATTTTAGTTTCTAGCCTGATCCTGTGTTTTTACTTGCTCGTTTAATTTCGTAACCCACAATGCGCTAGTGAGAAGATTCGCTCGCCGATGCATTACAAGGCCATAAAGTCACAAGTACGAGTGGAGAGGGTTTTCTTGATCAAGAGATCATCAATGTGCCCAAAAAAATTATCACTGATTCATAGATCCTCTGTCACGTCGCGATGCGGGTTTCACGCCGCGACGCCAAATCAATTCGCCGCCACGTCGCGACGCGGATTTCACCGTCGCTGATGTCATTTTCTCTCGTTCTCCGTCACGTCAGCGACGTGGATTTCACGCCGCGACGCCATTTTTACATACCACGTCGCGACGCGGGACTCAACGCCAGCGACGCGATTAAATCCGCCATTCTTCGCCACGCCGCGACGCTGTCTCTAACGCCGCTGACGCCGCGCAGTGAAGCTCCCCATCACGCGACGTCACCCCGCACGTCGCGACGTTGCCCTATTTTTAGCCCAAGAACGGTTCATTTTGGCCCTTCATCTCACACACCTCACCATCTGAACCCTAGCACTCGCTGCATTATCGCTTCAACGAATTCGCCGTTCTATCCCACCTGGCCTACGGCACAATATCCATCGCCACCATCACGCAGTTCATCTGGGAGCCAACCCCACCCTGCGCATCGAGCCGTTGTGGTAATTCCTCACCGTGTCTGGTTCTAGTGCTCAGGTCGCATTCTGTGGTACCTGTAATTTCCATAGTGGCTTCGTGGTCTACTAGGTGTTCATTTAGGTATTTCCGTCTAGTTTAGTATCTTGGAGTCTCGAGTCAAGGCTACCATTTAGCACATCAAAAAGTTTCAGATTTTTGTCCAAGTCAAGCAGGCCCACTTCAGCTCACTCTCGTCTCAGTCAAGATAACCGGCAAGAGGCGTGTCAAGCCAGCGCGAGCCCGGGCCAAAGGCGGACCCGAATTTCCACATTCGATGCCTCACGCTTTATAAACGCTGAGTGCCGCGATCGGCGTAGCAATAATTTGCAAAAAACCGATCCTTCATCAGCAGGAGGCTTATCACCCATGATTTCTTCAGTACTATCGAGGCTGCGCGGCGTGCCTTATGCCAACCACCCGTCCGGCGATGAGCGTGGTGCGAGACGTGAGCCGCAACTCGCCTCCTATGTCTCAAAAGGCCAGCAAAGAGGGTGGTCATCACTTCAAGGCAGTCACTAGCTCTATGGCCTAGCATGTCCCGCCGGCATCTCGACGCCTCCTCCGCGGAGCATCCTTTAATTACCCCGAGGTCATCCGCGACGTCAACAAAGGCCAGATGGAGACCACAAGGCGCTGGCGCGTTACTGGCGCTGTCATTTCAACACATTCCTGCCAAGCCAAGATCACTTGTCACTCGCCTATCCCGACGACGAATGTGTGAGGTGACACCCGCTTCCTCGCCTACTTCGCCATCATCCGTGATATACCATTCGATAGTCATGTGTTATGAGGATGCTATCCTCCATAACCGGGACGCGAAGATGAACCTGGGCACCCTTTTTCATTTCGCTTCAGGCAAACAAGCCTGGGTTCCCCTCGACGACAATGAGGGTCCGGCTTCATCCGGTCAAGGCCATAGCCGGGCTGCTTGACAGCACCCGGTGTCCCGCAACTTAGAGTCACGACGCACGAGCCCGGGACGAGACGAGCTCCCGATTCATCGCTCGTTGATTCCGGGCGACACCTGTGGATGACATAGGCCGGGCCCCTGCCTCATCCACCTCACCACCCCGCCACTCTCAAAGGGCCGCTTCCTCCCAGTCCTTCCCTGGGATCTGAAGACCCTGGCTCACCACCAGCGCTTGACGCATTCCCGGGATGTAGACCCAAGAGCACCGAGCCCTCGTTACCCGGGATATTTGAGCGCGTCGGTCGATTACGCGCACGGGCCCCGCCGCTAATCAAAGCCATCATTCTACAAAGAAGAATAGCCATGCAGCCCAACCGCCAGCCTCCCCGGCTTTCGCACCACCACCACCACCTCCAATCAAGAGTTGATATTCAAAGCAGCCCCTTACCCTCTATGTTTTTATTCCGCTGGGGACACCGGTTATTTTGTCTTGGGGGGGGGATGTGTTGATGGTGTCTGTGCTTTTGGTTTTGTTTAGTGGTACTATGTTTCGTTCTTGTTATCGTTGTTTGATTCGTATATGCATTAGTTTGTTCCGCATATTGTGTTTTACTTTAGTATCAGATGCATATCTGGTGGTGTTTAGGTTTAGTTTTAGTTTGTTTTACATCACACTTCATGTTAATGAGCCATGTGTTAGTTGTTTGTATTTTGTGTGACATTTTTGCATGTAGTGATCGTATACATGTGTGCCACTCTGATATCGAGGATCAATTTTGGATTGAAGTTCACTATAAACTTGTTCAAATGCATACATTTGCTGATGCCTCAGAATTAGGTCGACAGTCAAAAGGGCTAGTGAATCAATCCCGGTAGTCAAGAAACCAGCTCCTCAAAACCCTATCACACTCACACACTAATGACTTCTGTAGATGACAGCCAACCAACTACCAAAGCCTCGATCAACCTGTGGAGATTCGAACCATTCGAAAGGGATGGGACACCTAATCAAAAGAGTGACTAAGCATCGAGCCCCAACCAAAAAGAGAAAAATACAAAAACAATAGAAAAAGAGAAAAAGAAAGTTAAATACGACAAAAATGTATATGATGTGAATGTTTGGATCATCCACCTAATCCCGCACAGCCTCCGAGGGCCGATCAAAAGCCTAATGCCCCGAGCCAACTCGGGTCGTGAGTCATCAATTTCACCGTCCGCACGACAAGATGGATCATTCACGCAACCTAGGGCCTCAGCTCGGGCTGAGTGTTCCTGGTGAAGTTTGAAGGGAATTGAATGCCCTGTGCACTTAACCAACCGGTGGGGAGTCACCAATGGATCCCCGCTGCTGCAGAACACTCTGGCTAAAACTTCTGCACTAGGTCTTTCCATTTTGTTTTTAGTAATGCAGGAAATTTCTAAGTATGAGGACATGAATAAATGGGCGCGTTCCATCCTTTCCCAGTTAGCTTCTTCCTAATAAAGAAGCCGAGCTTAAGTTCTGGGGGTACCTAACCTAGCATATTCCTGAGGTCATTCACTATAAGCACATAGGGTTTTTTTTGGGAAAGGCTATCGAACACCATGGGGATTTGATGCACTAGTCGGGCTTCACCCATCTCACCGGGAATTTACCGAAAGTCAAATATCCGTATGCCTCTCACCCAACATCGAGCAAAACAAGGTATGTGAGTCACCCAAATCGATCCCTATTTTTCAAAGATGTGCATCACCTGTCTTAGTGTTAGTTACATTATGTCTGGGTGTGTGTGTCCCGTCTAGAATCTGGGCTCTCGCCGAGACAAGCAAGAAACCAAGCTCTCAGTGACGAGCGCCTAAACACTCATCCTACACCTCGCCTCTGTCACATTTTCACATTTATTTTATAATAATTTTATAGTTTTGGTACTGTAACTCCCGATTTTGTGTCCGTGTGGCTACAGTTCACTGGAGCGCAAAGAGCAAACTGAAGCGCTTTGGAACAACTGAGGAGTTGCAAGGAAGGATCGCCACGTCATGTATCGCCACCACGTCGCGACGCCACCAAAATCTGCGACCTCATCATTTAAAGTACGAATGGCTCGGGAAATTCAGGTGACGGAGACGTGTACGGTGAAAGGCACTAATTCCAAAGCAGATCGACAGAGACTCGAGGAAGTGCCTCGATTTGGACCGCTTTCATAGTTAGATATTTTCGATAATATGATGATGTTTTTAATACTCAGACAATTTGATCTATTCTCCTCGATGATGTTCTGCATCTCTTCTGTGTGGTTACATCAAACCCTCAATACATACAATGGATTAAAGTTTGATCTTTCATGTTATTCAGCCAGTTATTAATTACACATCTACTCTATACTGCATTTCAATTATAATGATAATGCCCAATAACGTTAAGATAATCGCACCGAGATCCAAGATTCCAGAGATGAGGGTATCTGGGATCCGGGTAGAAAGAGCCCACCGATCCTAAGCTTAATGTGAGATATTCCGAACCTGGGGGGCCATGCAGATTTCCCGGTGGTTAACATTTAAGATTTAATACCGAAATGGATGAGATATACTCGATTCTTATTCATCTAGATAAAGTGATATACCGAGAGAGGATATCTCGTAGGCAAGATCACCTCATTGGACATATTACAAATATATCACCAACAATATCTCGTAAGAATCCATCAACGTGATAGTGAGATTTAACTCCTAGGCGCTGTGTCACCATTAATTCACTCAATCAATAGCTTAATATAGCCTTACTTAAATTTTACCCTGGGAATCATTTATTCGCATATCATTCAGTGCGAACTCGTAGTCAATTCATCTTTCCTCGTGATCGATATCCGTATTCTTTAAGTACACTATATTACTAGCTACGCTGCACTTCAAGGGGCACATAGGCATTCATTTTACACACCGCGTTTTCGGCTTATCAAAAACTTATGGACTCATCCCTCCACATTGATAAGGATATCGGTCTAATTTTTAGTCTAGCCTCATCGCTTTGTTTTCGAAGCCCTAAAAGCCTCAGGACAATCGGATATTATCCATACGCTTATAAACTCCTCGATTCCCTATTTCTAAGCAATGGGACTACGACTTCGCGCACACCCAACAATCCTCCCCTTGAACAAAATTTCACCTAGCCTCCCCTCAAACCAAGATTTTCCTATCTTTCACTGCATCCGAGCACCTCGTACCAATTGGATATTGTCCATGCTTATAAACTCATGATCCTTCCTATTTCTAACCGATGTGGGACTGTGGGACTGTGGGACTGTGGGCGCACACCCAACAACCTTCCCCTCGAACAAAGTTCCATTGAGCCTCCTCCCAAACTAAGATTTTCTGCCTTCATCAGATTCCAAGCACACGTCTTAATTAAACACCACTCCGCCAAAGTGCTCACCACAATTTTTTTGTTCGCAAGATCCACCCACACTAAGCAAGCCTCAACACGGCTCTATTATCACTCGTAGGGAAACCCGTCCCTTCCCTCCACATCGGGTAATAATATCGCTCCACTTCGTAAGACGAGGTCCTCACGGCTCTGGTTTTCGCTTCTCCCGTAAAAGGCCTCATACCACCGGATCTAGCTCATACTTATAAAACTCACGAGCCTCCAATTCTAATTGATGTGGGACTTTGGGCGCATTGTCCCACACCTCCTCGAACAAAGTTCCACCGAATCTTCCTTAAACTCCAGATTTTCTGTCTTCACGAAGCCTGGGGCAACACGCCTCACGAAGCACCACCTCAAGGTTCACTACATCATTTCGCTCAACTTCGCCCACACTACAAGCTTTCTCTCGGGAAATTCCTTCACACAGAGAGATGATATCACCAATTTCTGAGTCCGATACCTCACGGTTTTGTTTTCTAGCTTCTTCCCAAGGCCTGAAGACTGGATTGACATTATCCATTTATAAACCCATGATCCTCCCTATTTCTAACCAATGTGACTTTGGGTGCACACCCAACAAATTGGAATAAAGAGGTGTTGGAAATGTTTTCTTAAGCAAGGATGAGGCCATTAAGCAATTGGGTTTTTGGGAAGCCAAGGGGAGGGAAGATTCTCTGCTTGTTATCGAGGAGGAATCTAGAAGACCATCAAAATACCAAAAAAGTTATATCGATAAATTCGGGCGAGTTATGGAAAGTTTATTTACCTCTCAAAAAGAAGGCTCGAAAAGATTACCCAAAATGCAAAGAAGGTCTCGTAAGCAAAAATCAAGGGAGCTGTGGCATAAGGAGGGGATGAGAAAATATCAAGTTTTTTCATAAGACCTGGCCACGCTCATAGAAAATACACCATCTTAATTAAATCAAAGTGGATATGGTGTGGCTTTTATAGAAGAGAGGTTTTCTCAAGAAGGCATTGGAGGCCTCTGATCGATGTTGTCTGCGGAGATGTCAAGCCGATCAAGAAGTTAGCAAGTCGGGAGGAACCTTTTGTACGAGAAGAGGTGTTTGTCGCATTGTCGGAGTTTAAATTTTTAGAAACCTTTAGGACAAGAAGCTCAAAGCTACAAACTTTTTGTGGGGAAACCACCTTTCTTTTTCAATCAAACAAACTTAAAGAAAAATGCAAACTTCTGTAAAAATCAAAATAAAAAATAAAAAGATAGTTGTTTATTTTAAGTTGGCAATCTTGCTCAAGAAAATACGTGGATTCAAAAACTACTAGATCTCAATTGAGTTTATTCACCTAAAGAACAAGTTTAAGCTTGTCAAGGAGGTATGCGTGCAGTAAGGTTCGATTTCAAACTCAGACACGGTTTCATAGTTAAAACATAATAGGAAGTCAAATTATAGCTAAAAAGTGCACCAAGGACGCTTAAACTCTAATATCTAATTGGGGATGCTCACAGTAGTCTCTAAGGTGCGAAAAGGCTCCCATGGATGACAATCTAGCACCTTGAACGAATTTTGTTTAGTACTTTTATATGTCTGAAATTTTGATTTTTTATTGACTGAATTAGGATTTAGTCACGTTGCATAAAATCGACATGCATCGTAGGTCGTATTTCACTTCACTTTAAACGCATGCCTTTTGTGTGTTGCGGCTTACAGCTGGCGTATAAGATATTTGGACGCATTGGGTGTGCTTAGCGCCTTCTAAATCTATGAGCAGTTACACATTGACCTGACATACTACCCCCATCAATCACATCATCACTGCAAGCCCATTCCCCAAACCTATAAATAAGCAATTGTCCTATTTACTTCAACAAACCCAAGTACATACTTTGGATTTCGTGATTTCGACAGAGTCATCAAAATAATCTAAAGTTATACTGTGTAGGTCATCTTACTGAGCACACAAACTGATAAGAATTTACTATCTAATAATTTATCTAAAAATTATTTATGAACGAGACCTTGATCACCGATTGGCTAGTTCCATAACTGAAGAGAAAAGCATATGTATTTCCATTTTAAAAATTAAATTAAATTACCTGTTGGGTGTGAATTTGATGAAGAATCTCCCACCGGAAAGCATACAGTGGCAAACCATCGTTAAACCTGCGACATTCTCTTAAAATTAAGTGATGAATTCTACTCCAATCATAATCACCATTAAACCTAAACACCTCAATTTCCTCCTCATAGAATTCCTGAGAACGCTTCCCTTCAAGATAATTGAGTATACAGCTCATAGAAGATCTGAATTCCTCCAACCTCTTAGAAATCAAATCCCACTCACAAATTAACCCTTTTTTCTCGCTGGCAAGCTTTTCATGATCAGCCATTTTATGATGCTTGTCAAGCAAACCCTTAACTTTTGCAATCTTCTGAGAGAGATGCTGCAGCTCGTTCTGCTGCTTCTTGACTTCTTCGCCTTCGAGAATTGCCCTAATATGATCCCCGAATGTGGTTTGGAGCCGACTACGAAGATCGTCTTCATCAGATGGCATAATAATGTTCCTTATCAACATCGGAGTGAAAACATGTTCGCCTTTCAGACGTAACTCCCACAAATAAACCATTGTTTCAAGCGTATCCATCCACTGACGGAAAAACAAGGTTGCTGCAACATGACCTGATGGTAGAACGTTAATCTCCTCAGGCCTCACTTTACATTTATCGAGTAATTCCTCAACGTCGACTCTCCTAAGACCCCTGAGCCCAGGCCGCAGCTCGATGATGAAGTTCGGGAGACTTAAATGGACCGGAGAAGCAACATCTGGTCGCGGATTCCGCCCATAATTCGTCGGGAAAAACTCATTCCCTCTTTCTTTGAACGGCGGCCGTACCGACCGTATACTCCCCGGGGAGAAGTCTATCCGTGGATATCCCGGCGGCCGACCCCGCCGATAGGTAGCCGGACCAACTCCCCTCTTCATGGCATAGAAAGGACAGCAGAAAAAAAAAATTAAACCCTAGAATTCAGCCAACAGATGATCAAAAATCAAACAAAACCCAGAGCGGGCAGAGGATAACGGAAGATGACAAGGTTAAAGACACTTTGAAGATCATTAATGGCTTCGCTTTTATGCTTGGTGACCGCGCATTTAAATAAAGTGTCGGACGAGTTTCCCAGACTCACCCGAATCCACTAGACAACCCTTTAAGAAGAAATAAGGGTTTCTTAACTTCTTTTTTTTTTTTTTGAAAGGGGGAAGAAATAACTAATAAGGGTTAATTAAAAACTTAAAACTTAAAAGTACCACGTCTAAGGCTCGGAATTAGGTCCAATCTCGTCCTAAATCGATCATTCTTAAAATTATTTCCGGTTTTCCATTATTCATTTTAATACATTATCATACTTAATCTCAAAAGATTTCAGACTTTTATTAAATCTAAAATTTATCCTTAAATAATAAGGTAAGCTTTTTTTAGTGGCTTGGCTTCCAAGCCACTACTACTAAACAGTAATATTGCTGGAGCCCAGCTTGACTTTTTTCCTCGAATTAATGGATTTATTTTTTTCTTTTTTTTTTTGGAAAATAACAAATCTTTTCCCATTAGCCTGGCTGTTGCATTCACACCCTACTCAGCTACTCTATACTGAAATATATATAGCTGTGGAATAAGACTTTGGTATCTTTGTTATTTTTGGCTAAGCTAAATAGCTTTGGTTATTATTTTTTAACTTTTTTATAATTTATTATTAAATCTTGTTGAATAAAAAAATTAAAATTTTTGTTGAATAAAAAATTAAAAAAAAAAATTTTGTTTTTCTAATGCATTTTTTAAATATATTTTTTTATTAAAAATTATATATTATAATATAAGAAAATCATATTCTTTTTAAATTTTTATTTAAAATTTTTTTGTTTCAAATTTATATACAAGTTAAAATATTTTATTTTTTTTATGTAAAAACAAACAACCGATCACTTAATCTTACAAGTATTATTCGTAATAAAATTATATTTAACATTGCTTAAAATCAAACATCGTTGTCAAGCTGTTACGACTCCACATAAAACTTCTTTGAGAATCGGGTTTATGATTTTTAATTCCACGCTCAATTTGATTTATATTTTTTTAGCTTAATTTGGGATTTTTGATTGAGTTTCTCTAATAGTTGAAACGAATTGTTTCATATGCCATGCATATAGAGGGACTTGACGTTAATTGGATGATTCTAAAGATTTTAATGTGATTGGTATCTATATTTCAATTTGAGTATGTAAAATATTCACGAATCATAAAATAATATGTAAGATTTTTGGCTTAAAACCCCTAACAAGATAAACTTATAGAATTAAACCCCAATCAACAATTTTTGTGATGATAAAAGTACTATATCCCTGCTACATAGTAGATTGGACACAAAAATTTCATTAAGCTAAAAATATCAAAGATGTATTTGAAGCAAATATAAATAATAATAATTTTATTATTTGAACCAACAATTTTTTTTTAATTATCAATATAATGATATATCTTAACTTTAGATTTTTTTTCCAATTGTTTTTATTATTAATTACATTACATGCAAGGAGTAGTTGGAACTCAAAATTGGAAAATAGGCCAAATAACCTTCAAAATTCGGTCTATCACCCATAAAAAGTTTTAAAATAAAAATAAAGGTTATTGACCTTTGAAAATACTTAAATGATTTTAGTTGAGTTAGAAAATTGAGTTAAAGTTTCTCCATTCATAATATTATTTTTTTTAAAGAAAAAAATAATATTATTGATTCAAACTTATAATAAATCAATATATCTAATATGCAAATAGCTAAAAACTATATAAGATGAAACAGTATTCAAGTTAATAATATAATAATTAAACATAAAACATACAATTTGATAATATAGTGAGTAAAATATATGTGACTCCAGTTATTTAACATAATGACAATCATAATTTGATATTTTTTATTGATCTGTCTGAATCATCACTATACAAATAAAATGTCGTAGTAAGACGATGAACAATACCACATCGTAACAAATCAATGATAACATAAAAAAACAAAATAAAACCTAAATTTTTTGGAAAGAACAACTTTATTAAGTAATAAAATGAAATAAAAATACATAAATTAGTGATTTTAGGTAAAGAATGACAAAAAAGTCATTCCTCATTATTTGAGAAAAATAAGATACAAAAGAATAATATGATAATAAAAAAATAAAATAAAAAAGAGGGCCGCTAGGGTTATTTATCGATTCATACTTTATTAGTTAATTTTATTTCCATTTATTTTATTATTAAATGTATAAATTTAAAAACAAGCAAGGAAAGCTTATGCTATAATTTAATATAATTTTGTGAAACAAATTCAAGTTTTATTTGTATTAAAAAAGTTTCATTTAAAAACGCTCTAAACAATTTTATATTTGATAAAATAAAAATTTAGTGTAATTTAAAAATTCTCAAGTTAATATTTTGTATATTTTGAATACATTTTAAAAGTAATTCTCATTCACAATACCTTTTTAACCGTTCTTTACTTTTACATATTTTAAAATAATACTTTATTTTAAAGTATTTGTATATTTATATTATTTTTAAAAAATAAATCTTAAATTCTGGAAATAATTAATATGACTAAATCAAAATTTTTAGGTTTTTTATTTGATGTTTTTTATGGGTCATTGTCACATATCACATAAAAATTTATTTATTTAGAAAAAAACAAAGATTCCATATGAGAACTTTTAAGAATACATATGTTAATAATAAATTCATATACTTTTATATATATATATATATATATATATATATATATATATATATATATATATATATATATATATATATATATATATTGAAGTTTATCATCTGTTTCCAGAATTTTGAGGTTCGACCAATCCTAAACTATAACTCTTCCTCTTTTAATCAAATGGTTTTGATAATTTTGTTTCATTTATATCGCTAATTCTACTAATTAAAAACAATAAATTATTGTCATTATTCTTAAATTTTAATTATATTAGTTTAAATTTTATTACATAAATGAAAACGATCCTGATTGACTTTCGATATATAAACCATTAAATGACCATTAAGATTCAGCTATTTGGATTCGATCCAAATGAATCTAGAATTTTGGGTTGGGATTATATTTTTGAAAAAAAACTTTTTATCTCATCCTATAAACATATATCTAGTATAGCCCCTCAGCCCCCTCTACAACCCCATATGGGATAAAGGGTCAGGATGTTATATAAAAAATTTCCTTGTTAAAAACTTGTAATTATCAATTATGATTTCAATTTTTTAAAGTAAAACTGTAAATACTAATTGTGGCTTCAGTTTTGAACAAATCCCAGTTGCTAACTACAATTTCAATTGTCAAAGATTTTCAGATAGATCGTTGTGATAATAAATTTTGCTATATACAGAAACTAGAAAGGATCTTAAAATGGGTGATTTTGACAGAAAAGTTCAAGAACTCCAAACGAACAGTATCAGATAAGTTTGGTTCCAGGTGTCCAGCAAACTGTTGTGGCATTTGTAGTGAGTTATCGTATCGTAAACAGAAATCAAATCAGGCCTTTCTCTGAGACTCAAAGAATCAGGAAGAGTCACGTTGATGCTCCATCTTTGAAACTTTAGTACCATTCAATTTCACTGATCTCGGGACCTTACACATTCCAAAATACGTTAGAAATGAAAATAACGTAGAAACTAGTGTTTATGTCATTTGTAAATTTTTTCAATTTAATCCCATAATTAAAAAAGATTTTAACGCCGTAGCTAATAATTATTGTATTAGTATTTTTTTTTTTTTAAATAACCTATTTATATCCAAAACTCCTCCTCCATTTTTAACTTTATATTCGTATTTGAAGATTTGCACTAATATGTAAATAATAATTACTATTCCCTTATTATTTTAATATTATATTATTATTTTATCATTATTTTATTATTATAACAATAAAATAATATTTTATAACATGTTTTATTTTTTTAAGATATTTTTATTTTATTATTTATTATCAGATAATTTTGAATTATTCCATATACACAAAGAAAAATATTTTAATATATTAATTTTTTTTGGGAGTATTGATTTATTTTTAATAATTTATAATTATTTCTTAAAATAGATCAATTTAAAGAATCTAAATTTTTTATTAATTTTTTTTATAATGAATTTTTATTTATATAATATATAATAAACATTGACATTTGGCTCAACTAATTCAATAATTTATTAGAAGTAAATAGAGATTACATATCATGATGTTTTGATCATTGAGATATTTAAAGAGAGAAGAGAAAATAGATAGTTTGGTTTATTGAAATAACCAAAGAGCTCAAGAACGTCGACTTACAAGCATGTTCTAAAATAATACAACAATTAATGAAAGAACTTTAAAGACAAGAAAAAAATTTATGAAGAAAAATCTTAATTTTATATCTTATCCATTCGAGCATGAATATTTAAAGGTAAAAATGACTCGTAAATCCAAAACAAGTGAACCAAGTTGTCATAATGATGGTAATTTTAGTAATTTAATTGAATACGACGGTGAAAATTATAAAGATGATTTACCATCGTATTAGTTTTTATATTCTATTTTTATTATTTTGTTAATGTAATTTATTATGTAACTTTTATTAATCTTATTTTATTTTCTAATGTAATATGATGTTTTGTAATACAATATTTATTAGTTTAAAATGCATTTTTAGATTTTTAATATATTGTTATTTATTAGTGATAGTGCTTAAAAAAATCACCAGATAGCCCAAGACATGTGCCTGTGGTAACAAACCATCAAGAAAGTTCCAAAGTAAGTTAGGCGTCTCCGGGTAGGCTAATAAAGCTCATAGGAGCTCCGGTCGTAATGAAAACCCGATTACCCTAAGGCGCGACCGGGGATGTAAATTGTTTCAGCGCCGCATGTGGACTTTAGAGCACCACCGTCCACCACCGCGCACAAAGAAAGCACTCCATCTTCACGATTCGATACCTACTCATTAAAGGAAATAAGGATCCTAATGACACGGCTCCTAATTATCCAGCTGAAGACCAATGATGAAGTGAAAAAACGGCATTCTACCCAATCTACAGGTCAGTCGCCATCTAACAAGGAAAATCATCACGATCACCACCAGCAAATACCGCAAAGCATTCCACCAAAGAAAGGTATGCGCTGACAACGCCACCAACAAAGCTGATCTCTTTCCTTTCATAAGCAGTTAAACTAACTTGTGACGGCGCGGTCGACACACCCCGTCACAATTCCTCTATGCGTGTCAGAAGTCAGACACCGATCCGGCTTCCGACAGACGCCCCAAAGAACTCAAAGAAGCTTCAAATTTCAAAGATCGAGAAAAGCACCACATTCAGACCGTCTGCAGAACGACTGCCTTACAAAATCAACCGACTTCTCGCCGACCGACAGATGTACCAAACACAGCTGCGAGCAACGCCAACCCCCTAAGGACGCAAGACCAACGGGACGACGTGGACAACAGACAACCAGGAGACGATCTCGGCTAATTCACATGTCGCTATAACGACAGGCCCTCCGCCCAATCGCCGGCCCTCCTCGTGCGGAGTCGCGAACTCACCGCATGTGCAATGCCCGCAGAGGCACAACAAGCCCATGCCACAATACCATTCCATAAAGGAGGAGCAAAGAACACCTAGGTGCCCCGAGACACTGGAGAAGTGAGAAAATAGCTCTGACCAGGGGGCATATGTAACACCGAACATACCCTGGGCTTGTTTTCAAACATGCTTGTGCATTGTAAAGATAATTTAATTTTCATAAATTTAATTCGAAAATATGGAAAGTTAGGAAACCCGAAATTTTATACAACTCGAAGGACAAAATCGTAAATTACTCCAAAAGGGGGGCATCAAAGACATGGATTACTGCGACAGGCCAAAGTATAAATAATGTTAATCAGAGTGTAATTAATGGAAGTCGGGAGGACTAAAAGGCAAATATGAAAACTTTCACTATAATAGAGGAGGAGACCAAAATGGATTATTTTGGTCTCCAAACAAGGCTCACGGAAGCGAGAGGGAAGAGGGAAGGAGTACAAGAGGAAGAGTGGGGAAATTGCCAAGGTATGGATTCTCAGATGGATACATGACTTCGTATGGAATCAGGGATTTTGTGTGATTTTCAGACATGAATTACCTGATACGACATAGGTTTTCAAGATTAAATTGGTTCCCTTTTCAGTAGTTTTGTTAGGAAGACATCTCAACTCTAGATTTATGGGAAGTTTCGCTGAAAATCCTTGGCTTGAAAAATGTTTAGATACGTGAATCCTTCACAATTCCAAGGTTTTGTAGAATCAGAACTCGGGGTATGAATCTTCGATTCTTCGACTAATTAAAAGTAATCAGGAGGGATTTCAAGTTGATTGATGAGGAGTGAAATAGAAGTGAATCAGGAAATAGGTGGCTGAAAAATGGTGAAATCACCATTTACGGGCAAAATTTCGAGACCTCAGACGGCACAACCTTTCAACTCCGTGACGAGATAGTGACGCAGCAGCCAAACCTGCACGGCATGCCCTAAACCCCAGACGGCACAACCTTCCTGAACCGAACCCGTACCGAGACAGTCAAAAGTCAGACGAGACAAGTGGTCCCATGTACTCGGTTACTATTTTGCGTATTTAAGCTAAAATACGACTGGAAGTATAAGAAAGGATAAAATTATGAGAAATGTAATCACACTTCACGCCGAGGCGAAGCTGTCTCTCCGATGGGAGCAGTCCATGCCCCGATAATAAGATAGAAGTTTCGAACACATATAATCGTAGAAATGCCTAAGACCACATTAAATGACACGACACACTTTGTCACGACGCTGGCAGCATCAAGTCCCTCACAGACTTGGATTCTGGCTAAGCGCCTCCTCCTTCCTCAAGACTTCGACAAGATTGACATTCTAATTAATATCCAAGACTCCTAATTAGTACTTCTACTCCTCGTTGCGTTACTAAGACTGGGTCTCCGTTAAGCAAGGCACCCGCCTCGCGCAATGCTACGACACTCGTCCCGCTTCGCTACCACACTCATGTCCCGACATGGCTACCACACTCCCCGTCCCGTTAATGGCACTCCCGTCTCCGTTGTTATGGCACTCATGTCCTACTAAGGCTACGCTACCCCGCCCCGCAGTTGCTACGACTCCCCGCCCCGCTAGCAAGCACGACACCTCTCGCCTTGCTGGGCTGCTACCACCCGCCCGACAGTGCTATAGCACTCCTATCCCGACATTCGTAACTGAAACTCGGCTTGCTACACAAGACTCCGCATCAGATAGCATCTCTGATACTTATCGCGTTTGGTCTTTACACTTTATTAGCTAATCGGGTTCAGTATCCCATACTTATAATGATAATAACCCTGATAACGGTCAGCACGAAACAAATCACAGATCGCTCGATCCGTATCACCCCGGCACTAACAAGAATAAGCTCGACTCCTTACCGGGAGATCCGAATAAGATAAGCCCGTTATAAGCATAAGTACTTGTCTAAGTCTATGAAATGCATGCAATTTCGATATCCGTTATCATATATACGAACATAAATGTGTACATGCATATTTCATATGTTTCCCACTCATGTAAAGCTTAGCACTGCTTTAACTGCGGTAGTACAAGAGAAGACGCCCAAGAACTTCCGCACTCACGCCAACACATCGAAAGGGTTCATCACAGAGGTTCCGCACTGATAAGTAAATGTAAACGTGATACTAATACTTTTAAATGGGACTCCAAGATCAGATATGATACTCGTAAATACCACTACTTGCAGGTTTTATTTTGACTAGATATGATATGTTGATATATTATAAAGCACTGACATACCAACGTCTCTGACAAGGTGTGAAACGTCCCGTGATATGTTCTCGCACCCAACTCCTGATCGGACGCCTAACTCCGCCTGACCGTGAATCGTGGTGACAAAGATGATCCCTACATGCCCCTGAGATGGTCGCAATGTGAGGGGATGCCTCCGGCTGGAATGGAGGTGGATTTGAGGCCAACCCTTATCGCCAGGAAAGGGGAACAATCTTTTAAGAGCAATCTGCCCAGGAAATTCAACAAGAGCTCACCACATGAAGGAGGTTGCGAGTTGTCGCAGCACCGCCCCACACGCCTTGGCAGCAACAAACAATCTCCATTCACCCGCGAGGTACTACACTTCTCTCCCAACAAAATCTCGCATCGTCGCAGCAGACAAGCTGACCGAATCCAAGACCCCGTAGACCCACCCCAACACCTATAAACCGCACGGAGTTTACGGGATACCAAGACCCCGCGAGATGCGTAGCCTTCACATCACGCTTATGGCCTTGGCTCGTAATGTTCAACAGTTTCACAAATTCCCAGATCTCATCCTTCAAAGAACTCCATCGCTCTCTGTGTCCCACTCCCATCTGAGCTCGACATATCTGAAGTCGAAGCTACCACTCCACCGACTGTAAAACAAGCTGGCCCTCAAGAAACCTAAGGTCCCACGGTCCAGAGGTTCAACCTGAGTCATCGAGAGAAGATTCCGTATGAAAAGTTCGTCATCACCGCCTATAGCAAGGTCAGCATTACGCCCAAAGACCCAATGTCCCTCCATTCGGCAACCCCAGCAAACATGGCCGAGGTGCTCGGCCAAAGCAAAAAAATACACACAATGGCGGCGCCCATGCCTAAGCTGGAAGCTCTTCCATGCGGAAGGAGAAAAGCATGGACGAGAAAAAGTGGGACCGAAGCCCTAGGAGACGAAGAGACCGAGACAGATCTCCACAGAGGAATAGAGAAGACAGCTGGGTCGATCTCAAAAAAGAAAGAGGTAACGCAGGACCGCTGTGGGTCCACCCCAGCCGAGCCGGCAGCCGCACCACTCTTCCGGCCAGTCACCCCACTAACGGCCCCTGTCTCAAGTCCCATACGAGGTGCATCATGAGAAGTTTTTGCTGTGGCCGCCTCGTATTTTTAAGATAAGACTAAGCAAAAAGAGACATGACCAAGTACCATGAGTTCCATGATCACGGGCATGGGACAAATGACTCCAGATTCGCTGAAAAAGAAATCAATTCCCGATCCGATGTACACTCCGCCGTTACGTACCCGTAAGGCCGACATCATCTTCGTGACGGCATCGGACAAAACGGGCATTGGAAGCGGAGTAGGGTCGAACCGGCAAAGCCCACTTAAGCGATTCTCCGAGAAAAGTACACTCGGTCGGCACAACCGGTACTCACTCTCGAGACCCCATGCCGCCACAACGACGCATAAAATTCTTCAGGCAGGCCCGACGATACAATACAGCATTAGTAAGCTCTCAACGCTTATATGTCCATCCCTTCCGTTTCTTACCATATATTGTCAATTCTTACGAGAATGGAAAGTATGAATGGTTCGAGGAAACAATGGTAATTGTGAGTGCTATCAAGGCCACGAAAACAAAAGTAAAGGACAACATCCACATGGATGAGCTTCGACACGGGACGCAATGGACACTCGACTAACACCTTCGTAAGAGCTAACCACGCAACTCGAACACCAAATTAACACCCTTCACCCACATCGATCCAAATTCACGAGGACGTCAAAGACTCTCATCCACTTCTTAAAACAAACGCGGATCGTATTCAGCCTTCTGGAAGCAAGAGGACATGGGAGGAATCGACCAGCGCTTATCACCATAAGTCAATGTCGCCTCCTTCAAACCCGTCAAACATAAAATAAGAAGTTTCGCCCCATAAAGGCATAAGGCGATCAACGAGGAGGTCAGCAAACTCCTCCAAGCCCGAGCTATCCGAGAAGTAGATTATCCTGACTGGTTGGCTAATGTCGTCCTTGTCAAGAAGCGCAAATGGTGCGCGACTGCATCGACTTTGATCGACGCGGAACCGAGCCCGCCCGAAAGATGCCTTTCCCTTACCCCGATCGACCTCATATAGTGACGCCACCATCGCCACGAGCTCCTAAGCTTCACAGGACGCTTCTGCTATAATCGATCGGGGATGGACCCCAGCCGACCAAGAAGAATTCTTCAGGATCGGACAGGGACATATCGCTATCGTGTGATGCCTTTGTCAAGAACGCGAGGGCCACATATCAAAGCTATGAACAAGATGTTTCGTAAACAACAGCGCATCCACTGGTGCATACATGTATGACATGCCGGGTGAAGTCACCAAGGCCAAGCTCCACGCACCACCTATCGAATCCATTCCAGGTCTTCATGACTACAAGATGAAGCAAAACCAACCAAGTGTGCTTTCTGAGTCTCCGGCAGAAAGTTCCTGTTTCATAGTCAACACCACAAATGAGGCAACCGACAAGATAAAGCCATGCTCGACATGCAACCACCCTCGAATACTAAAGAAATTCAAATACCGACCGGAAGAATGTATACGCTGAGTCGCCAGGTCCGCATCCACGACGTGTCACTTCAAGTTCTAAAAAGGCCTTCCATCGGGATGCCCATCGCAAGAGGCTAGCTCTCAAAGACTAAAAACCTACTAGCCCCCTATTCGCAAGCTCCTCCGAGGGGGAACTCTACACTAGGTGCCTAGTCGCTTCCAATTTCGACTAGTGCCGCCCCGGGTCAGAGAGCCTTATGTATAATATCGGGGCTTGGTCTATTATCGCAAATTCCAGCTTCGGGAGGCGAGGAAAGGTATCCAAGATGAGAAGAATTAAGACTGCGACCACCGCCAGAAGACTTCGACCATACTTCCAAGCTCACACCATCGAGATTCCGATATAACACCCAATAAAGCAAATGCTATATAAACCAGAAACCTCAAGAAAACTAGCAAATGGGCACAGAGTCGAGTGAGTCTCGAAGACAGGGTACAAGCTAACAACGATCATAGGAAAGTGTCATGATTTCATCATGGAATTCACCTCATGTAGCCTACCAAAACCGCCCCAACTCGCTGGGCCTCGACCTCCCACATCCGAAGGTTATCCGTGACGGGGCCGCCACGCTCAAGGAAGCTGCGCAGGCTCGATTCGCCTCCCCACGTGGGATCGACGTGGAATATGAACTCATTCAACTCCATGCATCCAATAACTAAGCCGAATACGAAGTCGCCATCGCCAAGTTTAACCGCCACTCCATGGAGGTCGATCAACTAGAGGTATACAAGAATTCTAACCGTGGTGAAGGCATAGAGGACTCCTACGGCTGGAAGTGAAAATGATCCTTTACCTCAAAAAGGCACGGAACTCGCTTCAAAAGTCAGATCGGTTCAGTCGACACGCCCAAGAACTGGAATTCAAGGCCGACACCCTCGGCTAAGCTAGCAATGCAAAGACTCTCAAGAAGACTCGATTGTGACGGCACCGGGCCGAGCACCCGCGGAACCTTCAAGAAACATCAATAACACGGTCCTCCCGCAATGACCGCACCGAAATGATCGAATTGCCATGGGATTATCCTCGTTGTACTACACACCACCAGCGATCCAAAAGGAGGAAAACGCCTAAAAGATCCTAGAATTTTTTAATACTTTATTATACTCGCAGGTTCGAATAACTGGCGAGCCGGTGTTGTTAAATGAATAGCTGATTGTTATTGATGCGATTTAATACTTACCTGCATATAGTGCGGGAAAAAAGACTAAAAGGCCTATATTACAGCTTATACTAGTTGAGCGAATATGGGAAACTGGCGCAAATGCAGTGACGCATGGGCCATAGTTACTCGTAAATTAACTTCGCTTCAAACGGCCAGAGACAAACTGTTCTTTGGCGAAGATCTGATTTAAAAGATCGTGCCCTGCCTGCAAACAAAACGTTCTTTTCTATACAGCCTGAAACAGTTATAGTATAGCCAGGTTTTGATAAGAACAAAGATTTGCAGCATCTCAGTATATTGTTCGCATAGCTGGTGCAGTGAGCTTCCTTCAGTTTACTCAGCAATTCCAGGAACAAACCCTGTGAATTATTAATGATAGAAGAAACCCAGTTTGCACAAATGTGAGCTTGTTGAGTTTACCATGCAGGTTGATTTGGCTCAAATAGTGAGTTCAGATAGAGGAACCCATTTAAAGACAAAGTGCATTTCGCCGCCAGGCTCTTTCTCAACCCACGTTGCTGTCAGTAACTTCAGGGCTTCATCTAGTTGAGTGACAAATTGTCGGGTATTACTAGACGCCTGTATAGTTCAAACTCCATGAAGTATGGCTCAGATTCGGGACCCCATTAGACCCGCAATTATCGGGTGATGCTTCTCGGAGCTGCATAAATGTCAAAGCATGCAGCTTGACAGTTTTGCAGCTTAAATATAAGCTGAGTTAATTTCATTCAAATTGAAAGTGATCAACATCTAGGCAAACCAGACTGCTCACTTACTGGCGAGTGATATGCACAGTTCAGCGTTGTAGTTCTGTCAAAACAAAGCATGTAGCACAGCCTCGATATAGCTTGCAAATTGAGTAGTATGTAAATGCACACCGGGTTTTATCGAGCCCAGCTCGATTTATTCTTACCGAAGCAAACCCAATCATGAGCTTAATGAGTGTAAGGATCATTGACAATTTACGGGAGCTGCAATTGCAGCAGTAGTAATGAAGGGTTCTACAGAGATGTTTGCATATACTGCAGTTTTCAGTGATTCAAATGAGACAGGCCCAAATTCTCTACCAAAATAGCATTGTTGGTAAAGAGTAATTTTTCGACGATGCGATGAGAAAAAATATTGTCTCCTGTAGTTTTAGCCGGTGTATGCCGTGGTCACTCCCTAAATTAAAATTCTGGGAGACAGTCATTTTCTTGATTATTTTGGAGTCATGATAGAGATTGTGGCATCTAGAAAGTTTTGAGCTGGTGTCGCATTTTCGTGAATGCACCGGCTGACTTAATACCCTTTTGCCTAGCTCTAAGTTCCTTTTCCTGCTTCAGCGTCGCTCGTTTCACATCCTCATTTCTCGTTATTGTTCGCGAAATGCCTATTTGCTTGCTACATATTGACCAACCCATCGCCGTAGCCTGTCGCTACCGCATGCGCTTGGTCCATAAACGAAAACGCATATGCCGTTTCTGTCTACCTCAGCTCTTCGCTTCTCAAGATTTCCAAATGCTCGTTTCGTATTGTAGTAACATATCGCCAGCCTGATTTGATATTGAGACGCTGATTACATAGAAAATTCTCATTTATTATCAAAATGAATTGCCAGTACAAACATACATACATTATATCAGAGTCAGCATGAGCGCTTGAAAGCTTATCAGAATGACATCGTTAATTGCAGGCGATAGATCGCATATTAATAGTGTCAAATAGCAAAGATTGCAAATCCATCGTGGTCGATAAAATACCGAACCATAGTTCGGGCCGCACAAGACGTATCGTCATGGTTCCCAAGAATAGTCGTACAAATCCCGCTGAATCGCATCGTTATAAAAACAACAAGCTTTATATCGCTCAAGAAATAAATGCGTTTCATGAGCCGATGTGTCCTATATGTCGAAACATAAAGTTAAATTGTGTTCAAGATTTTTGGAGATTTCGACATATCGTGAATGAACAGATGATTGCAACGAAATGACAGAAAGTTACGAATGCATGATTGTGATTCGGCCCATTTATCGATAAGAAAGTGCATATTTGAATATCACGCGTAAATGGACAGATATGAAATGATCTATAGGACAGATTTCGCATTTTATCACTCAAAAGATTAAAGTTATCGCTTAGAATACATAGCTGACATAACCTAAATCGAAGAGAGAACCCGCATAAATCACTGGGCATGAAATACATGAGCCACACCAGCAGGTCGGTTTATATATAGCCACGAAGCTTGGGTTCAAGATACCTAGGAGCCGTTGATTCATAAAAGGAATGTGAGTATGCTCGATCAGCACCATGTCACATTTCTTTTCAACTGATATTCAGAAACACTTCAACCGAATATCTATTTTATAAACATTTCGATAAACGTATTGTTATCTGGGCCGCCGTTCGAGCGTGGTTCTGACCACAACCGTGGCCGCCGCCCTACGGCACATAGGAGGCATCTAAACGTGGCTAATTTCGAGCCAGCTCGACCCGGCCGCATGGTACCAACCGAAACTCGTGACGCCCAACCGTTTCATTAACCAAATCCGCTTATCAAATACATTTCATTCTCAAATATTCATGAAAGCGATTTCAATTTAGTGGCAAGCCCATAAACATTTACATTAACAAAATGCATTTAAGAATAAAGACATTCTATGCCTTTTCAAAATGATTTACAAAATAGAAATTCAAAGTTCAAAATGTTTTTACAAAATATCAAAGTTAAAAAAGAAACATGACATGAATGCACAAGTCGGAGCATACTCCGCAATTCCTTCTTTATGAATCGACGCTCCGATCTGATCCGCTCGATCACTATATATCACTTCGATACCTTCTCGTGATTGCAAAACAATACGCTAAACATTTTCATACTTCGTGAGTTCTATACGCCTTCTTCATTTCTTAAGTCAAATCATGCAAAATTTTTCTAAACAATGCTAATCTGAATGATCAACGCAATACAATACATATTTATTTCATATACATCCATTTACGGCCATTGATCATTCCAAATATGCATTTTCTTACGAATAAATCATTCAAATCACAAATCATGCATTTCATAACATTCTTATCATTTCACTTGCAATCATGCATTTTACCCTAATATGTCAAAATCTCAAAGTCATTTCGGCTTCCGCCTTAACGAATTTAACCTATAAGCCGCGATATGATATCTAATCAATGGGCACGGCCCCGCTGGCTACAGCCGCATAAAACATTCCGCTTTATAACACGCGACGGCCCGCTGGCCGCCGACCGGGTTACTAAAAATCACCGCGAACACTACCGATACCGGTCCCGTCAAGCATGGATCGTAGGACACATCAATACATTCGCTTACGCGATCGCACTGACCCCTAATGGGTATACCAATCTATCCTTTATGCGAATTCAACTAATCATTCTATTAAGGGCTTTCAAATCACTCATAGCAATACGGTATAGTATGTATGTTTGTAGAAACCATTCATTTTCAATAATCATGAAATTTTCATATGCAAATCAACTGTCTCAAATCAATCAAAACAAGCTGATATGTTTTTCTAATACATTTAGAACAAACATTTCAAATTCAAAACAAGACAGAAAGTAGATAGAATAAACATATCGCTTTCATTTATTGTTCAAATAATGCATACATGCAAATATTTGACAAACTTTCACAACCAATCGCTCAAATCAATATGTAGTTTATAAAGGCATTTCACAAACAATGCTTTAAATGAGGTTGGGAGGATACGAGAACAAACCAATATCAAATATAAAAAGACTTGTAATTAAACTAAAAAGATTGTCGTCTTCACCTCGTCCCTAATTCGACTCTCAACTCCTAGGCTTTCCTCCTCGCAACCCCTAATCCATCACACATATTTCACAATCAAAGAATAACCAAAGAAAATCATTATTGCATTCCTGTGATTTTTTTCGTTGTATCGATGTCTACCCATCACACCTTCACTGCTTAAATTTTCTCAGACACTGAGCCATATATTTCTTTTCTCATACATTCATCAAGAAAATTATAGCTCTATAGTCTATTTTTAGTAGGAATTTGAATCATCTCATTTGGATCACTCAAACACAAGTTATGGCATCTTTATGCCAAAACCGGTCGTAAGATGCCCAAATTTCACTCCTACTCCATCGTTTTCTCAATTTCAAGGGTCTTAACTCCATAAATTGGTAATGATCCCTTCCACTCATTTAAATCTATGGTTCTAAGGTTTCTTCTCCAATTGGAATCATCCAATTTGGATCAATAGAACTCAAGTTATTGCATTTTACATCCATACTAATTCCACTCGCAGCGCATCGATTATTCTACACATACTCAATTCGACAAATTTCGCACTGTGTTACACTCTGCATATACTTCCTTCAAGTAAATTATTTTCCTAGAAGTCTAGTTTACCCTGAATGTTGAATCACTCAATTTGGATGAGTGAAACTCAACTTATGGCCTAAATACCAAAACTATTCCAAAACACATAATCAAGCTCGTAATCGGGACCGTAAAATTTTATCCAAACAGAGCACTACTTCTAACCGTATTTTTCGTCCAACGGGTTCAAACTGGGTATACTTATTTCCATGGAGATTTGTTCTCCCCAGATGCCTAGTGTACCTAACAATTTGAATCACTAATTTGGATGAGAATTACCAAGTTATGACCAAACAAAATACGTTTGAAAAATTTTTACAAAGATCTCCCCTAAAACTTCATCATTTCCTCTATACAAACTCCTCCATTCGGTGACCACAAAACAAAAATCAACCACAAACTCAACTCAAAACCAACAAAAAATCACATTTGTAGCAAATAGGCTTTCCCAACTCAAAGATCATCGCAACAACGGTATTGTCACATACTTAATCACTGAAACCCGCTCTCAAATTTCTCTCCTCGAACAACCCGCAGTTCTCGCACAAATCTTTTCGATTTCTTCTACAAAACCCTAATTTTCTCTTTGCTCCTCTTCTCTCCCAAACGTTTGTCATCAGCTTCAGGCTGAATGTGGGGCCTTAATTAAAAATCCTCATAGGCCTCGTCAGCCTACAAAACCCATTCGACTTAAGTTATCCCAAAATTCTATATACCATAATATCCTTCATTCAGACTTCAAATTTCCCATATTCACTCTGCACATAAACATATTCACAAACGACCTTTAGGTCCCGATTTTATAAGTTTCACTCGCCTTCACACTCTGGGTAAATTTCCGGGTTCAATCTTTTAAATCACTTATCAAATAACAATCAATATTCATTTAACAATTTTCAAAAATACCCAAGTTTGGCTCAATTTATACCCGAATATATAATAAAATTATTAAAAAAATTCTAGGGTATTTTTGGGGCATTACAACTCTCCCTCACTTAAGAAAATTTCGTCCTCGAAATTTACCTTATCAAACAATATGATACCGCCACATCGTTTCTTCACTTTCCCAAATGGCTTCTTCTGGCCTATGGTTTCTCCACTAAGACTCGAATTAACTAATCTCGTTCCACAATTTCTTTTACTTCTCGGTACGAAGATCTCTACCTGGGCTTCTTCATACGCCAACCGGCTCACCACCGTTCGCAGACTACATGTGATGGATCGACCTACCTCAGAAGACGATTAATAAGAAATACATTATGGATCTTCTGAAAGTCCGGAGGTAATGCTAATCTATATGCCACTAGACCCACTTTTTCGATCACTTCATAGGGGCCAATAAATCTAGGGTTCAACTTACCCTTTTTCCCAAATCTCATCACCTTTTTTCCATACAGATATTTCAAAAAAACACTTTTCCCTCTAATCTCATAACGAATATCTTTCTTCGCATGCTCCAAGATATGATTTCTATCTATCAAGCCACACTCTCAATCTCTAATCATTTTGCCTTTCTTCGCCCTCAGATCAAGTCTGGGCCAATTACTTTCTTTCGGGCTTCAATTCGTCCAACACAAATCTGTTCTTACATTTTCTCCTATATAAAGCCTCAGAAGGCGCCATTCCACACTGACGTGGAACTGCTGAGCAAGGCCACGGTTCAACTAAAGGAATGTGTCTATCTCCAACCATTCTCATAGCCGATCACACAACTCCTTAGCATATCTTCCGTAACTGATCACTCTCTCTCGACCGTCCATCCGTCTCACGGGGTGGGAACGTCAGACTTAAATTCGGGCCGAGTGCCCAAGGCCTGCACTTTCCCCTAAAAATCTCGGGCAAACCTCAGATCCCTTGGCCCTCGAAATAATGGATATAGATCCCATGTAACCGAACTATTTCTCATATACGCCGCTTAGCTTATCAAGTGAATAGCCTGCTCTCATTGGTAGGAAGTGAGCCGACTCGCCAATCCTGGCCCACTACGCACTAAATCGAGTCATGCTCCCGTCAATGGTAACCCAACTACAAAATCCATGGTAATTCTAAGCCCCATTTCCACCCAGATTTTGATAGGCTGCAATAATCCCAAGGAACTTCGATGCTCGCTCGACTCTTTCGGGGCAAACCAAACACGCGGGTTACAAACTCTGATATATTCTTTTCATTCCCGACCACTCAGAATGACATTTCAAATCTTCGATACATCTGCAAGCACGGACGGATAGCAAAAAGATCCACCATGCGTTTCCTTCAAGTATGGCTTCAACATTATCACTCCGTACACAAACCCGATCTTTATAATACAAAATCTCATCTTCATTTATCAAACTCGATTTCTTTACCATTTCCAACTGAATTTACTATAACAAAGAATTTTCTCATATTTCTCAGGCTCCTGGAAGACTCCGATTCAACAAACTCCTAGCCTCGCTATCAATTCGTCACTACTCATACCATCATCCGGTCAACGACAAATGAGCATTCAACGCCTCGAAGCGCTTGTACTGCCTTTTATACTGTGCGCCTGGCCACTACATCGCCTTCCTCGTGATAGTCAATCACGCAATCATAGTCTTTATCAACTCCATCCATCCACGTTGTCTTCGCTAAGCCTCGCCAGGAGATAAATACTTAAGACTCTTATGACGGTGTATGAAACATTTTTCCATAATACAAATAATGTCTCTAAATTTTCGCAAATACACCATTAATTCCAAATCACGCGCGTAGTTCTTTTCACGCGGCTCACTGGTCTTCAAAGATGTGCTACCACTTTACCCCTCTCGCACAGACACATCCAAGTCCATTTAGTGAAACGTCACTAAAGATCACATATTCCTTACCGCAGGTAGGCTGAGTAAGAACCGGAGCCTCAGTTAAGAATGCTTTCAGCTTATCAAAACTTCTTTGACATTCTTCACCCCATTCAAATTTCACATTTTTCTAGAGCAGTCTCTTCATTGGGGTTGCGATCAACGAAATCCCTTTAACAAATCTTCCATAGTAACCTGTCAGTCCCAGGAAACTACGCACTTCTGTAACATTTCTTAATGGCTTCCATTCGACAACTACTTCTATTTTCGATCCACTCGGATTCCTTCTTTCTCGATACAATGTGCCCAAGAAAGGATACTTCATTCAACCAAAACTCACACTTGCTCAGTTTCGCATACAACTACTCTTTTCTCAAAGTCTCTAACACTACCCGAACGTGTGTGTCGTGATTTTCTCGATCTTTCGAATACACAAGAATGTCATCTATGAACACTACGACAAACTGATCCACGTACGATTTGAAAACACGACCACAGGCCCATGAAAGTCAGCCGGCATTTGTCAAACCAACGCAGACATAAGGAACTCTATAATGTCCATATCAAGGCTCTAAACGCCGCTTATGCACATCCACATCTTTAATTCTCAACCGATGATACCCATCGCGTCAATCTTCGGCAAAGATACTACGACCTTTCGCCTGGTCAAACAAATCATCAATTTCGTAACTTGATACTTTATTCTTTATGGCCAACTCGTTCGCCTGTTCATAATCAATACATGTACCTAAAGTGTACCATCTTTCTTCTTAACAAAAGCACTGAGCTCCCACCTGATACACTTGGTCAAATAACCATTTTTCTAAGCAGCTTCAGAATCGAAGCTTCATTCCTTTTAACTCCACTCGGGAGCCATTCTATGACGGTAATGGATTTGTTTGCAGTAAGACTCGTACAATCGTCGATATCAACCTCAATCTCCTCCACGGAGCAAGAATTGATAACTCTTCCTCCTGAAACATCGCTCGAAAGTCACTAACTAGTAGGATATCTGATACACTAGCTCTGCCTTTACCATCAGACAATCACATAAGCCAAGTAGGCTTCACATCCTTTCGCACTGTTTTTCTAGCAAAGGGTCGCGATAATACACAGAGGTGGCTCGACCTCCGCCGATGAAAGTTACTTCCATCCTCATTCGTTGTTCCCAAGCGTCACTCTTTCATCTCTGGCAATCCACCATCACTTAGTGTCTGGACTCCACCAATCCATCCCCCAAAATCACATCAAACCCTTAAAGGATAATCTCGATCAAATCCCTAGGAAACTCATACTCGTATTCTGACGAGGCAATCTCTATACACTATATTCACAATAACACTATGCCCGAGCAAAATTGGCTACCAAGATGTCATACCTGCAGCCCACTCCTAGTAAATCTTTCACACTAGGTATGTCACTAAATATATGATGGGTTGAACCTAGGTCAATCAATGATGTATAGTAGTATCAAAGATTTGAAAATTCACCAACTATCAAGCATTTGAGCGCTGGTATCTTCCACGCTCATTGCATATGCCTAGCCGAGCACGACCATCTTGCCTACCCATGTCCGTGTCCCTTGTCTCTAACACCTCTGATGCAACACTCTCACATTTTCTCGTACACTCAAGCCGCACTCTAACTGGGTACAGAAATGAACGAGTCCTTGAACACCCGCTCTATGCTTTTTGGATCCACAAATCAAACAAGCACCTGTAAGTCTCCAACATTCTCCTTTATGATTTTTCCCACAATGGGAGCAATGAGGAGCAGTCTGTCCTCTAGAAGCACCTCCTGGTGCACTCAGAATCGACTTCGCGGCCTAAGAGAGGCATTCCTACCAGTCCCAGCCGTAGCCGACCGAACCCCGTGGGTCCCCGAATCCTTCCTTTGTTGTTGCTGTGAACCTGACTGACCGGGATTTTTCTTCCTTGTCTTATATTTTCTCTTTCCTCTCTTCTTCTTTTACTTTTCCACATTCAATGCACATGTCACAATTTGGGAAAAATCATCATGGCAAAATCTCGTGACATGTCCGACTAAGGCCATTAAGGCCGCCTTCAAACCTACGACACTTTCTTCCTCACTCAAGTATCTTGGGAGCATACTTGCTCAACCACGTGAATTCTCTTGATATTCCAGACACTCATCCTGCCTTGTCTCAGATTATGAAACTCTCTTCTCATGTTAGCCAAATAGATGCGACCCACATAAAACTTCTTGAATTCATCCAAGAAGAACTTCCATGTAATACTCGGGTGGTGCGTACCCGTCACGTAAACCCACAACCGACAAGCCTCATCCTCGTAGTAGGGCTAGCCGCACATCTCCAAACTCTCATTTGGTACAATGCATTTGCACTAGCATTCACTCGGTCCTTTCAAGCCAATTCTCTGTCATAGAGGGCTCATCCTCTTTTCGTCCTAGAAAATCTATCGGTCGGTACCTTGCCATCCTCTCAATGGCTGATCATTGAGGGGCAATCGCAGCTGGTTGTGCTGCTCTTTGTAACGCCTGAGCTAACTGTTGGAGGATATCAATAGCACCCCCTGCAGCAGGTTCCGGTTCATTCATTTGTGGAACATGGGACGCTTGTCCACCTTCCACACTAGCAGATCGCTCGACGGCACTCCTGTCTTCCTCAACCCTAAAAGGATATGTATCCATGTTTCATCTATTAAGACCCGCAAGATCCGCATCGTAGTCACGTCAAATTTTTATATGCAAATGTGCACGCATGTTATAAAACAATTTCACAATCATTTACAAAATTTTCAAAATCATTTTGTAGAACTTCTTAAACCTAGGCTCTGATACCACTATAATGTGACACCTCGAGCCCGCCCACCCGAATCTGGACAAGGTCCGAACCGAAACCCCGGGGATGCCCGACCGAAGCCATTAACCAAATTCGTTTATCAAATACATTTCATTCTCAAATCTTTGAGGAAGCGATTTCAATTTAAGGCAAGCCCATAAACATTTACATTTAACAAAATGCATTTACAATGAAGGCATTCTATGCCTTTTCAAAATGATTTACAAAATAGATATTCAGAGTTCAAAATGTTTTTACAAAATATCAAAGTTAAAAAAGAAACATGACATGAATGCACAAGTCGGAGCATACTCCGTAATTCCTTCTTTATGAATCGACGCTCCTCGATCTTGGATCCGCTTTCAATCATTATATATCACTCGATACCTGCACATTGGTAAAACAATACGCTAAGCATTTTCATACTTAGTGGTTCTATACAGTTCTCTCTTCCATTTCAGTTTAAGTTAAATCATGCAAAAAATTTTCTAAACAATGCTTTTGACTCTTTTTTAATGATCCATGCAAATACAATACATATATTTATTTCATATACATCCATTTACGGTTCATTGATCATTCCAAATATGCACTTTCTATGCACAAATCATTCAAATCACAAATCATGCATTTCCTATAACTTTCTTATCATTTCACTTGTACCATGCATTTCAATTCCAATATGTCAAAAATCTCAAAGTCATTTTAGTTCTACCCTTAACGAATTTAACCCATGCTTTCTAGATATAGATATCGGGAATCACTTCCAAAAGACCGTCCCACCGGGCCGCAGCGCATAAAACATTTGTTTTATAACACAAGACTGCCTACTGGCCGTTGACTCGGTTACTAAAATCAATTCGTGAACACTACCGATATCATTCCGCTGAGCTACGGATCGGAGTGACACATCAATACATTTGCCTGCATCGTTAATTTGACCCTACTGCATACCAATCTATCCTTTATGCGACTAACGGTTAATCATTCTATCGAGGGCTTTCAAATCACTCATAGCAATGCACATTCCAGATAATATGTAATGTCATTAGACAAACCATTCATTTTCACAATCATGAAATTTTCATATGCAAATCAACTGCCTCAAATCAATCAAAACAAACCGATATGTTTTTCTAATACATTTAGAAATAAATATTTCCAAATCTCAAACAAGAATGAGTAGATAGAACAAGATATCGCTTTTCTATTTATAGTTCAAATAATGCATACATGCAAATATTTGACAAACTACAACCAATTAGTTCAAATCAATATGTAGCTTATGTTAAGCATTTCACAAACAATGCTTGAAATGAGGTTAGAGATACGAGAACAAACCAATACTTGAAATAGGAAAAAGAGACTTAGAAAAAACCAAAAGATTGTCGCCTTTCAATTCTCACTTCGAATCTCGAATTTCAATTCTAAGCCTCCCCGTTAACCCCTAATCCATCACACATATTTCACAATCAAAGAATAACCAAAGAAAAATCATTTGTGCATTCTAGGATTTTTGGTTAAGGTTGATGTCTACCCAATACACCTTCACTTGCCAAATTTTCTGGGGACAATTGAGCCATATTTTGCTCATACATCCTTCAAGAAAATTATAGCTCTATGAGTCTATTTTTAGTAGTGATTAGGTTTAAAAAAATAGGCACGCAGGCCCACTCCCCAAGCCCAAGAAGCAGGATTAAAAGAAGATTTATAAGCAGGCCCAGTAAAACGCCCGGGCTCTTGGCATAGGCCTAAAATGGGAGCCCAATTCATCCTCCCCAAGGGCCGGTAACGTGGACAGCTTAAAGAGCCCATATCCTGTAAATCAAACCAAATCTCACCAATAAGGGAAGTAGGATAATTCCTAATAACGGCTTATCCTGTAAATCAAACCAAATCTCATCAATAAGGGAAGTAGGATAATTCCTAATAACTGCTTATCCTGTAAATCAAACCAAATCTCATCAATAAGGGAAGTAGGATAATTCCTAATAACTGCTTCCAATTATCCCTTATTAATCTGACAACGATAAGGAAAGAAAATCCTCCATCCAATAAGAGAGAATCCTTATCACCATCCAATTGGGAAAAACATATACTATAAATACCAGGCCTCCCCATCGGTGAAATGTATGCAAAATCATTCTCCCTCTAAGCGGTCTATCTTTCCCCAGCTTAGGAACTGACGAGACTGAGCGTGCCACCCCGCCTCCCGCCACCCAACCCCTTCTTCCACTTCTTCGCAGCAAGACGTGCCATCCAGAGTCCCACCCAACAGAGTTCAGTCCGTCCCACTATCCAGTGCAGCCCGCACTGTCCACTAAGAGGTCCTATCCCCTACCGACGACCTCATCCACCCTGTCCCACTGAAAAAGCATCATCCACAGAACTTAATCTCCATCCATCACCCAAACACAAGCTATGGCATCTTTATGCCAAACTGGTCGGGTATGCCCAATTTCACTGGGTTACCTAACGTTTTCTCAATTTCGTGGGTCTTAACTCATAAACTGGTAATGTCCCTTCCACTCATTTAAATCTATACTTGGGTGTTTCTTCTCCAATTGAATCATCCAATTTGGATCAATAGAACTCGTTATCGCATTTTATGATCTCATACTACTCCAATTTGCAAAGCAGATCAGATTATTCTTACACATAGCTCAATTTTGACAAATTTCTAGGCACATTGGGGTTACAATTTGCATATACTTCCTTCAAGTAAATTATTGTCCTAGAAGTCTAGTTTACCCTGAATGTTGAATCACTCAATTTGGATGAGTGAAACTCAACTTATGGCCTAAATACCAAAACTATTCCAAAACACATAACTGTTTCAGAACTGGACCAGAAATTTTATCCGAAACAGAGCATCACTTCAACGAATTTATGGGTCCAATGGGGTCTAAATCTGGGTATACTTATTTCATAGAGATTTGTTCTCCTAGACGTCTAGTATACCCAGCAATTTGAATCACTCAATTTGGATGAGAAATGACTGCTACGGCTGAAACAAAAACATGAGTTTGGAAAATTTTGACAGCATCTCCCTTAAAACTTCATCATTTCCTCTATACAAAACTCCTCCATTTGAGGACCACAAACCAAAATCAACCACAAAATTGAACTCAAACCAACAAAAAAAATCACATTTGTACAAAGCTTGGGTTTCTTCCTAACTCAAAGATCATTCAAATAAATTCTAGGTTTGTTCACATACCCGAATCATCGGAAACCCTCGTCTAGCCTTCTCCTTGAACAACCTTGCAAGTTCTTGCACAAATCTTTGATTTCCTTCTACAAAACCCTAGCTTCTTCTCTCTCTTCTTTTTGCTCCTCTCTTCTCTCCCAAAACCTTTTTTTTTTTTTTTTTTTGCCTATCAGCTTCTTAGACCAAATTTTGGTCTTTAAATCAAAATCCTCATAAGGCCTTGGTTAGCTTACAAAACCCATTTGGACTTGAGTTATCCCAAAATGCTATATAGCCCATACATCCTTCTATTTTCACTTCAAATTTCCCATATTCACTCTTAGACACATAAACATATCTTACAAATTCACCTTTGCATCCCGATTTTATAAGCCCCACTTTGCACCCTTGACACTCGGTAAATTTCCAGTTCAATCTTTAAATCATTTAATAAATAACAATCAATATTCATTTAACACTTTTCAAAATACCCAAGTTTGGCTCAATTTATACTGTAATATATATAATAAAATTGTCAAAAAATTCTAGGGTATTTTTGGGGCGTTACATAAACTAAGAGCCAAATCATCCAAATTCATTCTTTTGCGAGAAACCCTTTACAAACAGGGCTTTTCCGCACCCCTCCTCAAATGCGTAGGAAAGGAAGACGCTGACTACGTGCTTAGAGAGGTATTGACGAAGGCATCCGGTGGGCAACCATATCTGGTGACTAATCCGCTGCGAAAAACCCCGGTGCTAGGGCGGTACATTCGCCCAGCGATGCTCAAAGACGTCTACGTAATCCAGTCATGATGAAAAATCACAAGAACATGCCAAGACCTCCCCATTCCAGCCGAGCCACCAATTCTCGACTACAAGCCCCGGCCTTTTAATAATGGGGATTAGACATATTCGGGCCCCTGCCCATTGGAAGAGGTCAATGAAAATCTACACCTGTAGGAGCGTGACTACTTCGCCAAATGGGCAGAGCCAAGCCGCTGGCAAATAATCATCACCGGAAGGGCCCATAATCCGCAGTGTTCGATCCCAAAAGCACTGGGTATATGATAATGGAGCAAATTTCGACAACCAGGAATTCAAAAACTTTGCCTCAGCCGGAATCAAGAATTACTATTCGTCCCTAACTCATCCGCAGTCCAACGGACAAGCAGAAGTCACTATAAGGACTCTCAAGGCAGCATTGAAGACTAAGCTGGAAAACCTAAAGGGAAAATGGGTAGAATACCTCCCCGAGGTACTATGGGCGTATAGAACTACACACAACTCGAGAAACTCCGTTCGCCTTGGCATTTGGCACCGAGGCGGTAGCCCCTATTGAGGTTGGGCTCAAGTCACCTAGGGTCGAGTTCGCAAATGCTGAGCACAACGAGGAGTCTCTCCGCTTAAACCCTGATCTCCTGGAGGAGAAGCGAGAGCAAGCTCTGAAACGCGCCGAGGACTACCAACGAAAAACAACAAGGTACTATGATCGAAAGGTCAGGCCTAATAGTTTTAAGTCTCGACGACTCTTAGTACTAAGAAACTCCCAAGAAGAAAGACCTCACTCATGTGAAATCAAATTCAAACCGGGAGGGACCCTATATCGTATCACAGGTAATCCGTCCTGGCAACTATGAGCTCCAAACATGTGACGCCCCAAAACCCGGGGGTCCGTTGACTATCTGTCAACCCGCGGAAACACTCGTGAATGTGTCTGAAGACCCGACATCTCCTCACGAAAATCGCATTGCTCTCAGATCTTGAATCTACCCAAATACAAAACTTGTCCCAAACAGTTCAATATGGCCACACAGGGTCCACATACAATTAAAATGAGTAAAAATGGCCACTTG